>JAGPOW010000145.1:2905231-2939046 GCA_030014935.1 Caiman crocodilus
CGCCGCCGCCGCCGCCGGTGAGTCTCGCGGAGTGACGTGTCCTTCCGCATACGTCATCACCGCGCGCCAGGGAAGGCAGGCGGCGCATGCGCGGTAGAGCCGGCAAGGGGGCGTGGCCTGGCGCCCCTGCGGCCTGCTGGCGGGAAGCGGCCACGTGGTGGGGTGGGGTGCACGTGGGGGGGCCCTGGGGACATCGACCCCCCCCTTGGGTTTCTTCCTCCTGGTGGTGTGGGGCTGGCCCTGCCCGCTCTGGCAGCCGCAGCCGGGGTGGGCAAACCTGCCAGGGGTGTTTCTGTCCCTGCCTTGGCCCTGGCTCCTTTCTGTGCCCCCCCTAAGTCCCCAGTCGCTGCCGGCAGCCCTCAGGTCAGGGGGTTGGCAGGTTTGCTAGCCCAACTCTGCGATTTACATTCCTTAGAGGTGACGCTGATCGTGAGGTCACACTCCAAAGGACCTGGGGGACCTGCAGCTGGGGATAAGGAGCTTGAATCCGGTGCGGCAACAGCGGGGAGAAGGACCCTCAAGGGCAGGGGGGGCGGCAGGAGGTGGTGCACACTTCTGGCATCTGTCCCACGTTTTTCTCCACGTGGGGAGGATACACAGCTGGGTGCAGTTGTCTGGGATTTTCCGCTGGAAGAAAGTCATAGCTGAGAAACATTTTCCAAACTAGGGATCCAGAGCGCTGAGCCGCTGGCAGGGGTCGAGGAGGGCTGGGCTCCTCTCCTGGTGAGCTGCGTGGACCAAGGCGCTTCCCTTGCACAGAGGGGCCCAGCAGGGGAGCGGCTCATCTGTAGCCAGAAGTTTCCCTGGCCTTGCTTCAAGGAGCACTGAGCCGAGCTTGCCTCCCTGCATGCTGTAGGCAGATGTGCTTTCGGTCGGAGTCTGACAGAGGGAAGGACCTGATAACCTTCGGAGAGACGTCTCCCAGGCCTGAGCGGGTTTGTTGACCTGACTTCTGAAAACAAGCAGCGACCTTGCTTTTTAAAACCTGCTTCCACCAAGTCCCTTCTCGATGTTTTCACGCAGCTCAGGGGTTGGCAACGTGTGCAAGGGAAGCGGATCCTTCTGTGGTGAGACCGGCTGTAATTAAGGCTATGTGGCAACACCATGTCCTTGCTCTTTTTTAATACAAGAACAAAAAAAATGTATGCAAATTAGATTCCCTGCCACGTGAGTAGCTGTGAGGGGTGGTCTGAGACGACACGCATCTAGAAAGGGCCCAAGTTGCTGTCAAGTAAGAAAACTTGCTCAGTTTTAGGCAGACTACACTGAAAAAGACCTGACTTGAGTAAGTCACCAAAATCATGGCCCCGGTATGTATGGGTTCGGGCTCTGGGACTGCAGTAGTCTTTCGAGGGGTGGATTGAGTCACCTTCGTGAAACTCCATTGACCTCAAAATGGATGCATTTGTTCCCAGGTGGTTATTAGAAAAATAGGCATGTTCTGAGTACTGTTCAAAATGTCCTTTTATGGGCTGTTCCCTTCCCAACTCCTAGCTTTCCTGGGCGTTTTAATTTGTAGGCCACAGTAGAGAGCTCGTCTTTCACACCTTTCAGCCCAGGGTGCTTCACGTAAGCGTCTAAATAGGGCAGTGCCAAAATTAAGCCAGTTCTGGAATGGAGCACGGGACCACAAGGGCCTCTGGGGAAAACGTATATGCTTATCAGACCTGCCAGGCAGAGTGGACAGGCCCTTGATAGCTATTAAATTCTAATGGGAAGGATCTTGGTGGGCTAGGCATCCTTCTGGGGAGGGGCCTCGGCCCTGACATACAGACTCCAGCGGACTCGGAGGGAGATGCTACAGAAGATGGACCCTGCATTAATAAATGAGGGATTAAACACAAGGATGGAGGAGGTGGATTCTCAGAAACCATGACAGATCCCTGGAAGTAAAGCAAGGTAAAAAAACGGACAGGCACGCTGACAGCCTTTACCCAGATTCTTTATTTTTTTTCCCCCAGGAAAGAAAAAAATACCCACAATTTTACATGGTTGGTACAAAAAAATGAAAGGAGGAAAAAAAAAAACAACCCAAAAAAACGAATTGGGCAGTGATAAGAAATCTCGATCTCATTGCAGACATTTTGGCAGGAAACTGCCTCTCTGGAAAGCAGAGTCCTGCAGCTCAGGTATAACCCTACGCCCAACACAATTGCCCTCGTATGCCCACCCTCCCTCCCGCCCACCCACCCTCCCTCCCTCCCGCTTCATAAAAATTCAAGAGTTTGACACAAACAAGCTTTGGTTGCTAGCAGTAAACATGGAGTTACATTCGTCCGTCTCCTAGTAGACAATCTTGTAGCCACCTGATTCAAGGTTTTTGCACCAGGGCAGGAGAAATCCCCTGAGGGACAAATTTCCCTTATACATTCAAATGCTCCCTTATTCCACAGTGACCCTGAGCGTGGACAGCATCAAATACCCGCAATTCACTCTGTCCCACAATGCATAGTACCCAGCGCCTGCAAACTCAACCCCGGCAGAGGAGAGGGTGATGTGCTACGCTTCTAGCAGCAATTTATTTGCAAAGCTATGCTCAAGGAGTAGGAAGCACCACAGCAGAGATCTCCATTTTGCAGATGGAGGTACAGAGAGGAGTGTGAGGTATTTGGCAAGCGTTGGACAAAAGGACAGGAGATGCGGTTGAGCAGTGTCAAAGTCCATCTATCCCCCCGTGTGGCTTTCCTTTACAAATAAATTGCTGTTCTCTGCACTCAAGATGCCAATTGCTCTGGAGAAGCCCAAGGAATTCTCCTTTGCAGTGGCATGTAAGATATGCTTCGTTACCAGAGCACAGGAGGGCAGCAGCTCCGGAAGTCATCTCCCTGCAGAGGCAGAGGTGCAAGGCAGAGCATACAGAGGAGATCCTGTCTTCCTGGTCCAAAAAACCATTAGATGCTTTGCCTATTTTTTTTTTTAAAGTTTGTAAACAATAATTGAGAATACTGAAAGGAACTGGAGAGATTTACAGAGGTATTTACACGCACTAGACACCTAGAAATCACCAAACTGCTTACATGGGAAAAAAAACCACTTCTACACGATTCATCAAGACAGATCCAAAACCCACAAGGGGCAGTGTCACCCTCTGGCACACCCAGGGCACCAGGGGCCAGTCAACAGTTTCCTCCATGGATCACCTGTGGATGCCAGAGCCCAGGTTAGACACACACAGCCCAATGCACTTGATGGCATGTACCCTGTTCAGGCAGAGAAGCTGTTATCCTGAAGCAGATTTGTATCGATCCCGTTACTATTAAAAGAAAAAAAAAAAATCCTAATAATTCCCTTCGTCTCCAAAAGGATCCACCACCACCTCACCAGAAACACTGCTGCAGCGGGGCAGGAACCCGGCCAAGGCACCGTCTCCACCCACCAAGTCCAGAAGTGAGCTATGCCAGAGCCTCTGGAAGTTCATCTAAGTAGCTCGGCACTGGCTCATTAGCTGGTGAAATGTCTCTCCCGCCAGAGGGAGAGGCAATCCTGGCATCTGTGCCGGCCGGGCAGTGCTCCCCGTTCCTGGGCAAGGCCGCGTGTTCTAGCCTGACCCTTTCCCCTTGGGGCACCTTGCTTTTCCCATGGAAGGGAAACGTGGCTCTCTGCTTCCTCAGGATCAGGATCGGGCCCCCTGCCGATAGATCCCAGAGCCCTCGGGGTTACGAGGCGAGCATGACACTCCCAGCAGCACAACGGAGTCACAGAAAGGGAAGTCAATCCTAACCCCCCCCGCCAAGCGATTCCCCACCTGCTTCCTGTGCGGGAAGTTGGAGCCGTTCCTTGACTGTTCCTGCCCAGCTCTAAAGTCTAGCCTATCACTACCTACAAAACCACACGCACGCTCTGAAACATCCCACTGTGTCAGTACGGTCTGTCCCGGGCAGGGCACGGCAGGCCCCACGCCTGCAGCCGGAGCTCATGCAATACAAACAGGAGCCCATAGTCCCTCCCAGCCCCGGCTGGGTAACAACTGGGGAGAGGTAGGGGTGAGGGCGGGGAAGGCAGCAAGTGTACCTGACTTGCTGTGAGCTTGGGTTCAAAGACTGGCCCTGGGCACTCCTTGCGTGGCTCCAGCCACCTCTTCCCCACGGAGCAGCCCTGAGGATGGAAGCCCATTAGACCTGGGTTGACAGGGGCAGAGGTGTCACTAGGAAAGGTTGCTCCCAGGTCAGTGTTTTCCAAGCCTGGTGGGCACTCCTGTGCCCCCGCTCCTGCGGCCGCCGCCACTGCCCTTGGGATCGCTGTCGCCAGCAGCAATGCTCGGGTGGGTTTGGTGGCGAGAGAAGCAGCAGCTGCATGAAGGGGCGCGAGAGGGTCCCTGCAGCCAGCGCCTGCTCCTCGGGCCCAGACTCCCTGGGGCTCCCATTCTGGCGCCCCTCGGAGCCGGCGGGGCGGCGTCCCGCTCGCCCGCCCCTAGTTCTGCTGCTGTAAACAGGCCTCGTCTCCGGCACCGCTGGGATCCCAAGAGTCTGGGGAGAAGAGGTGGGGGGCGAGGAGGCTTCTCGGGGCCAACACTTCCCCCAACACTTCAGGGCAGGGAATGAGCTCTCAGAGGGGCAGACCTCATCGCCTGCTTGTGCTGCAGGAGCCTCCCGCTTCCGTAGGGACAAGGGCTGTAGGCTGCAAGGACACAAGGTTCCCTGTTGCCCTCAGTCCAGATGAATCCCTGCCTCCTTCCCAGAGCCCTAGTACCTCCATTACCCCTCCATCATGGGCCAGGGTCCCGTGACGGCACAGACCTGGGCCATGAGAGGGGTCTCCAGAGCCTACAGCTGGAGAAGACAGGAAAGCCTCCAGGATAGACTCTGCAGTTTGTGGTGGGGAGACAGAGATGAGAAGGGCCATGAGTAGATGCTGGCTTGGGGCAGAAACTAGGGAGGGGAAGGTTCCCGGCCAGCGGTGAGAGGGAGGAAGAAAGACGGGCCAAAGCCGGCCTAAGGACCCCAGGCTGGCACAGTCTTTGGACTTCAGTGCCCAGCATGGACACCCCTGGCACCCCCGCCTGGCTTCCCATCACCCACCCACAGCCACAAAGCCCCCAGTTGCAGGTAGACACAGAGGGGAGGGGAAGAGACCGTCACAATGCAGCTTAATAAAAGACCCCATCCCCGAGGGACCATGCTGCAGGTAGAACTCCAGCATAACATGCAGACTTCGTCCTGTCTTTGTGCTGTTAAAAAACAAACCCACAACAAAAAAGAAGAAACCCCCACAAAATCCACTCTGTCCGGCCCACAGGCCACAGAGATGCTTCGTCCCTGAGATTGCTTGAATACCTGAGAATAAGTTGCAGTAATTCTGTCCTTTCTCTCTCTCTCTCTCTCTCTTGCTCTCTTTAAGATTAAAATATACAAAAATACAAAAAAACAGAATATTTATATTAAAAAAAATAACGAAGACGACAAACAAACCCAAAGATACGTCATACGCGCACGTCTTAGTGCAGGTTCACGGTGCAGCGGCTTCGGCTCAGGTGGAGCCTGGTGCTGCAGACACAGCTGTTCCCAGGAGCCAATAAATAAAGGCAGACGAGGGAGCCCCGGGGAAGGGGAGGTGGGGAAAGGGGGCAGTAACTTGGAAGGGAGAGATGGTCACCCTGTGCCTCCCTGCCAAGGAAAGCCATGCCGAGAATGCTTATGGACTGGGGGACCAGGCCTGTGTGGAGGGAAGAGCCACGGCTTGCTGGATGCTGCCTGGACCAGATCTGAACCCACTGCAAAAACCAGTGGGAAGCCTCCCCAAAGCAGGCCCTACCGGCCAGGGGTTGTGTTAGACACTTTCATTTCAGGTGTTGTGATGGCTTGGAAAAAAAATATATGGCTTCTTTGTGTGTCAGGGCCCGGCCTGATCTCTGTGCTCCTGTGTCATCCCCAGGGAGGCGGCGTGGTCCCACGCGTGCAGACACACAGCGAGCGTCTGTCTGTCCAGCAGCAGGAGCAGCGGGAAGCAGTGCCAGCCGGGCAGGAAGGACAGCCCCCCACCCCCGGCTGGTATCATCTTTCCCATTCCTTACAGGTTGTTATTGGAAGGGTGCCCTGCAACGGGGCCGTACACTGCTTCCGTCTGATCCGTAAGCATAGGTCTAAAGGGGAAGAGCCTGTTCTCCCGACCCTCGGCTAAAGACCCTGCAGAGCTGCGGTCAAATGCTGGGAGTGGAGGTCTGAGCTGCTGGATTTGCAGGGGATGGGTCACCAGAAGGAGCCAAAACAGAAGGTTTGGAGTACGGAAAGCTTCTGCCATCGGCTCTCTCCCCACCTGGGCCACCAGGAGAGGAGAAAGGGGGAGAGCTGGCGGCTCTGAAGCCGAAGGCCATAAAGCAGGAGTGGGTCGCAGCCTCTGCCACCACCCCTGCGTCCAGCACGGAAAGCCTCAAGGGGAGAGGCGCTTCCCAAAGCAAGCTACGGTCAGAGGAGCCGCGTCCCGCGCTGCCGTGACTCCGAGGGGCTCGCGATGTCGGACGCCCCCCGGGAAAGCAGCAAGGCAGAGCTGGATACTGGCAAGATCTACAAGGCTCACCCACGCCCAGCCCTGGAAAAGGTGGCGTGGCAGCTCTGGCTTACTGTGTATTAGTCCCTTCTGTGCTTCTCCGGTTCAGATGCTGCTGCTCTGCCTCCACAAAGGGCTCCCAAACCCTCCTGACCAGAGGGAGTAACTCGGAGTGGCTTTCAGTGAGGGGAGGTACAGGGTGATGGCGCTGCCTGCTCTCCCGCGAGGCATCTGGACAGAGGTTTCACAGGGCTCGGGAGAGGCTGGGATTTTGGAGCCAGCACCCTCCCCCGTCCCTCTGTCCCGATGCCAGCGCTGTCACCCCGCAGGCATCCCCTGCCCTTCCGAGCCGCTGCCCTCCTGCCCCATGTTCTTATCCCCAACCCCCTCGTGATGGCAGAGCCTGCTCACTGCGCTTGCTTTGAAGACTGATGCCTTGTTGAAGCCTTTGGATCCTGGCGGAAGTCTCCCCCCCCGTCATTCCCTGGTTTCAGGAAGAAGGGGCGAGCTGTGCATTTCTTCCTCCTCCCGAAAATAGGCTGGCTTTCCCTGAGAGCTGGGCGACTGCTGGGCTTTGATGGGGCAGTTGGCGACCATGTGGGTGATGCTTTGGCAGAAGTGGCATTTCTTTGGCTGCGGAGGGAGCTTGCACTCTTTGGCATGATGGTCCAGCCCGCCACAGTTGTAGCATCTAGGATGAGAGCGAGATCCAGGGAGGGAATTAGCTGGATTGACTGTACTCAGCCGATGCCTTCCCCAGGGCCTCACCTCCACACGCTTTGGGGAAATGGGAGAAGAAGGTGGTGGGTGAGAAGCAGCCATTTTCGTCCAGCCGTGACACATCCCTATCACTGCTGTGATGAATCAGGAGCTACTTGGGACTTAATAGCATCGGTCAGGGACAGGAATACTGGAATTCCTGCTCCAGGAAGGCGGGAGACTGCTGGATTTTCCTCACATACAAGAGAGATTTTCCCCCAAAGAAATTGGAGTGTGGATTATATACAAAAAACACGGTAAGAGTGGTTTTGGCTGCTCCCCAGACAAAAGTAAAAGTAAAATTTTGGAAGGAAACCAAGAGCAGGCTTAGCCCCAGAGCAGCAGCTACTTGGTCTCTTGCTCTGAGGCAAGATTGCTTTCTTTCCTTCACTCTGCCTTTCAAAACCAGCAGGAGTATCTTATTCCCGGGTGTGTTGTATGTGAAGCAGCATGGTCCCCGCATAGCCCCCACCGCACACGGCGGCGTGGCTCCCTGCCATTCCCCGGGGAGCGGCAGACACGTAACCACACCACCTCCAGCCTGCCTCTCTGGCAGCGACAGCGAAGGTGCGGCGGGGCTTCCCTCGCCTGACTCCTCGCCCAGGTGAGGGTAGCAAGGGCAAGGTGGCCCAAGCTGACAGCCACATTGCCGCCCCTTTGCGGGTCTGCCCACATCACATCCTGCCCCCTCCTGATCAAAACTACCAAAGCCATAAAGCTGGGCGGGGGGGGATGAAGGTTTTTTGTCGCAGATGCTTCAAATGGAGCTTCTTAGGGAGGCCACAAGGGGGTAGCCTTGCCGTGCCGTGGCATCTCGGGTGCAGGGAAGCCCCTGGCAAGGCCCAGGCAGCAGGGCCGGCAGGGTAGGGATGCAGCGCTAACCAGAGCCTCGCCCCCGGGCTGCAGGGGGGACTTTGCTAGGATGTCCAGCCATTTCCTGAGCGGTCACAAGGAGGAGCTTGTGCTAGAGAAGGTGCCCCCCCAGCCCCCCGCCGATCGGCGGCATGGCTACAAGGCTCCATCTCAGGCGCAGAGAAAGGGAGCATCGGCCCATGCCGTTCGGCCCTGGGTGTTTCTGACCTCTGGCCTTTCACTTCTGGTTTTCTGCCCTTTCCCCCGAAATCTGCATCTGCCACTCATTAAAGGCTGAAGGAAGCATCTTTCACAGAGGAAGGGCCGCTGCCCGCCCCCGCCCCCGGGAGCCCCGTGGCAAGAGCCCTCCTGTCCCCAACGGCTCCACGGTGCTCGGCCTCACGCCTTCCCAGCTGTGTCCTCGTGGCACGGCAGCCAGATGGGCTTTCTCCAGCCCGGCTCCCTTCTACCTTTTGTGGAGCAGGATGGGGTAACCTGCCCGTCTTTTCGAGGGTGGGGTCCTCCCCGTCCCGGCAAAAGCAGATGCTTTGACTCTGGGCGAATTGCCGGTCCTCTATCCCAGCTGCGCGGGTGCCAAAACCTGCATCGTTCCTCGTGCCTAAACGCATCCTGGGACGCATTTAGGAACGAGGAGGCCCCGAGTGACCAGAGGCAGGAGTGACCCTGGCGGGGCGGGTGGCACCTGGCAGGGCAGCCTGGCGCTGGGTGAGAAGGGAGCCAGCGGATCAGAGCTGAGCCCGCAGAGAAGCTTTCGACGCCGTCTCCTCCCACCGCAGCCGTGAGCCCAGCCCCTCGCTGTCCCCACTCAGGCCTCCCTCCCACAGCCCCGGCACCCGTCTGTGGGCACAGCCTGGGAGACGGGGCTGCGCACAGCACCTGGCCCCCGTCCTTGCAGCCCGGTTACCTGTCTCCCTTGGATCGGCGTTTCTGGAGGTTCTTCCCCTTCGGTCTCCGCTCGCTCCCGATGCAGAAGACGCCGCCGGGGCCCGTCACGCGGATGGACTCCAGGCCTTTGGACGACTTCTTGAAGGTGAACTCCACGGCTTCTCCTTCCTTCAGGCTGCGGAAGCCCTCCATGTGCAGCTTGCTCTGCGGGCCAGAGAAGGGACAAGGCGTTTGGGGACCAGGAGAACCCCCAGTGCCCGCATGGGAACTGCAGATGCATCCCGGCAGACGTATGGGGGCATTCTCCTCCTCCCTCAGGTACACTGAGGCAGACAGGTGCAGACAGCGGCGTGTGACCCGCCCCAGAGAACAGCTAGCCGATCTGTTGGCCCGAAGAGACACTTGCCTGAATCTAAATGCCCCGGGTGTATGGGAGGGCTCGGAAAGGGGCCTCCGGGCTCTTACTCATTGCCCCTGTGGGCCCGCCCTCATCCGACGAGGTGCCCGGGCTCCGTCCAGGTCCCAGCGAACAAGGATGGAAGTCGCAAGGCCTCCCCTGCAGCAGCCAGGGCTCAGCAGGTCTCAGAGCCCAAGCTGCCTGACTTGAGGCTGAGGATGGAGGCACAGCAGCGGTGTGGCAGACACGGAGGGATGCTGGGGCTGCCTAGGCTCTACTGCTCCGCGGAGTCTAGTTCCCAGGGCTGTCAGCGTCAAAGCCTGGAGCCTTGGATAAATCCGGGTGCACCCAGAGCCACGCAGGACCTGCCAGCTTGGGAGACAAGGACCCACCAAAGCCTGCGCAGGCAAGAGCTGGAAGGAGATGCTTTCGCTGCAAGTGAGGGACTCTGCGAGCGGAGCAGAGCTCCTGGCCCTTGCACTCAGTGCTTCTCCACACGCTGCCCCTCCCTAGGGGAATTATGCCTGCAAGGTCCTGAGCACCCATGACCTCAGCTGGGTGCAGCTTGCAGGATTGGGACCCTAGCAGGAGGCCTTTGGGGAAAGCACTGAACCGACATGTGTTGCTCCTCAGCACGGGGCTCCAGCGCTTTCTTTTGTGCCACGCGAGGTGGCCCATGGCACTCGGCTTCCTTGCTTTCTGAAACAAACCCGCGAGTGGAACGGACATGGTTGGCACCCCTGCCCCGCTCCCCCACCACGGCGCTGCGCCCTGCATTTCCCTGAGCAGCTTCTCCGGGAACAGAGCAATGCAAAAGCCCTTTGCTGTCCCAACAAGCACTGGCAGGAATAGTGGGTGTAAACTAGTTGAGAGTGGATTTAGGTTAGACATTAGGAAGACATTTGTCACAGTCCGGGTGGCCAGGATCTGGAATGGGCTCCCAAGAGAGGCGTGCTATCACCTAGCTTGGAGGTCTTCAAGAGGAGGATATAGTCACCTGGCTGGGGTCCTCTGCCCTCGTCCTCTTTCCTGCCAGGGGCAGGGGGCAGACTCGATGATCCATTGTGATCCCTTCCCACTCCACAATCTATGAATCGGTGGCAGGATTTGTTAACCCCCTCCTCCCGGTTCTGAATTCAGCGAGTCCCATTTGGGAATGCCTCCCAAGTACTTTCTAGAGGCACCAATGGAAAGAACCCGGCCGGGATCACAGCGTGGCGGAAGCGGCGCGGGTTGTTTTCTCCCTGCTCCTGCAGCCGGTCGAATGGCACGGCCGTCAAGAACCCACGAGACGTGCACACCGTTCGCCCAGGACGGTGCCACGCTGGTCTGGAGATCAAACCCATCCTCTTTCCTAGGGACTCTGCGAATCACGAGATTGTTTCCACTGCCCATCTCCCCGCCCGCTGGAATCCGAAGAGACTCCAGTTCAGGGGCCTGCGCGGCACTCCAGGCAAATGTAATACAGCACAGAAATGACCCATTCCGCTGCTGCAGCCCTCCCGACACACCGGGCCCAGGAGGCATTTCGGCTACAGACAGCCAGGCATTTCTGCGGCTTCCCCCTCCGCAGCATCCAAGCCCCTGGCGTTCACCTGCCCGTCCCCCTCCCACCAGCTGGTCCAGGCCAGAGAGATCAGCAGGCAACACAAAGCCGCTGGCTCTCGCGGATTCCAGCCGGGATGGGTTAGGTCCGGTTAGAGCCAGCGGGATCCACTGGCCCGCCCCAGTGGTCTGCTTTGTGGAGGGGAAGGGCGAGGAAAGAGTTAACTCGCAATCTGGCTGGGGTGGGCATTAAAGCAAGTTTTCTTCTCTTTTAGCAACTCCCCTCCCCTGGCCCAGTGACATGCTGGGGATTTCCCTGCAGCCGCACAGGCTCCAGCTCCCGGCCCATCTGGTCCACACGCTGCACTATTTTTTCTTCCCTTTCTTTTTTTTTTATGAATGGAGAATTCCCACCATTCATCTGTTACTCAGTAACCCGGGTCACGTGAGCTCACGCAGCCCATTCTTGGGAGCCTGCAGGAAAATGCCCAGATCTAGGCTTTCGGGGTGTGTGGTGTGCGTGCGGGGAGGGGGGTTATATCTGTCCTCCTCCCCCCACCCAACACCTTCAAGACCCCCCTCTCCACCTGACAGGAGGGTCTTGAGCAAGGCAGGACCAGGGGAGGGGGTGATGATGGATCCTGACGGATGGATGTTCCCAGCAGGACGCGAGTGTTTGGGGGGGGGGGGTCCGGGTGGGATTCAGAGCTGGCAGGAGGATCTCCAAGTTCAAAGGAGGACGCGGCACTTCTCATCTCCCCGTGCCAACAATATCGCCCCTTTCCCAGCGCTGCCCCCGCTCCGCTCCCTCCTCACTGGGGGTGACGCTGGGGAACCCCCATGGCACTGAGCAGCGCGGTCCACGGAGCATCCTCGGTCAGGTGGCCCCAAGGAGAGCTGGGCCTGGCCCCCGCAGCCAGGTGCCCAGGGGTGGAGCGGGGCTGGCGAGCGGGCCGCTCAGCTCCATCCAGGTCACGGGGCTGCCATCTTAGAGGGGAGGTCCGGGCAGGAGCAACTAGCACAAGAAACCCCGCGGGCCCTCGGGGACATGCACACGGTCTGCAGGGGTGTGCAGAGCGACAGCGGTGACGTGATGCAGCGCAGCCTCCCCCTGCCCCGAGCCTCGGGGCCGGTGGCACGAGGGCCTTTGCTCCCCCGCAAGCCCAACTCCACGGCCGGCCGGGGCAGGGCTTCGTTTGGCCTACGTTACCAGGCCAGCGTCCCGTGGCAGAAACCCCCTCAGAAGCAATAGGCTGTCACCTCCCCTCCACGCTTCCAAAATATCCCTCACCCCTCTTTGCTGCTAAAATGAGGTGAGAGAGGGGAAGGCCGGCGGGTGCCCCAGCGAGACCCTCCTCGCCTTGGCTGTCTCCAACACCAGGGCTGCGGCGGTGCCCGTTCCTCGGAGACTTAGCTGCATCGCAACG
Organism: Caiman crocodilus; assembly: GCA_030014935.1. Lineage (NCBI taxonomy): Eukaryota > Metazoa > Chordata > Crocodylia > Alligatoridae > Caiman > Caiman crocodilus. Next base: position 2,917,601 of record JAGPOW010000145.1, read on the forward strand.
CTCTTCATTTGGGGAGGGAAGGACACCCCTCACTTCCTGTCCTAACCCAGGCGGGGGCTGGGGCTGAGCAGATGCTCCGCACCAGAAGCAGCCGCCTTTCTCTGCCGGGGCAGCCGACCTGCGCCAGCCCGCAGCGATCACAAGGCCCCGGCTGGGGCTGGGAGGTGCCAGGCAGCTCTCCTGGGAGGCTCACAGCACACCCGCGGGTTTCCCTCTGCCCAGGCGCTCCAGGACAGACGCTGATCAAGGGCTGGGGCTAGAAAGCTCACCCCACCCATCTGTTGCTTCCCAGCACCCCTTCCCACACCATTTCTGGGCGGTTGGCGCTGCAGCACAGCGCGGCAAGGCAGGGAGGGGAACAGCCTCCCTCTCTGCGGGGATAGGAAAGATCCCACAGCTCCTCTGGCCAGAGGGCTCGCCCCCCTGTGCCGTGCTGCACGGCGCGCCTCCCTCCACCCCAGAGGTGGCTGCATTTCAGCAGCCGCCATGTGCTGCGGCAGAACCGTGACATATTGCTATTTGTTTTCCGGGAGAGATAAGGAGAAACCCCAACAAAAGGCCGAAGGAAACCCCTCTCCCTGGGGAGCTGGGGAGGGGGTGGGGGGCAGAGAAAGAAACCAGGGCAGGAGCCTAGCAGCTCTCCCCCTCCGCTCCCCCCACCCAGGGCCTTTTGAAGTGAGCTGCTGAGAGGCTGGTGGTCCCCAGAGCCCCTCCCTCCCCCCTTCCCAAAACACACACATTGTTGGCATTCCTCTGTTATCAGATAGGTAATCAAACTGAAGCCCATTGAATTAGCTGCATACCTCCTGCATCTGAAAGGAAGAGGCCCAAAGCCCCCTCCCCCTCCGGCCCGCCCCACACCACACCACACACAAAGCAGGACCGTTCCCAGGCCTCCTCCACCCCCCCAAAAACAAGAGCCAGAAGAGGGGGGAAAGAGCAAGAGCCTAGAGAGATACTGGAGGGGGGGAGGGGAGGGGCTCTGCTTTTAGTCACCAAGGCTGGACACGGAGAACAAAGAGATGTCCCTGTCCACTGCTCCCCGGCCGAATTCCAGGAGTTCCAGGGTCTCCATGGGGGGAGGGCAGCTGGACTGGACACTGCGGATCTGCATGTGAAAGGCCGCGCTGCCCCAGCCGCCCCGCGAGGGAGACAGCCCACCGGAGCCAGCGCCGTTGCCATTTCCCCTCAAATCGCTGCTCGGCCCCTGGGCTGGGGCCAAGCGAACCCCGAGGCCCCTGGACGTCGGATGCCTGCCTGGATGCGGGGAGCATCCGAAGCCCCAGGTGGACGGGCCCCGGAGGACGAGACGTGCCGGGTGGTAGTGCCGCGCGGGCGTGACGACCGGTCACATTTCCGAACGAGTGTTGGGCTTTGCTCAGTTGAATTCGGAGCTGATCTGGCTTTGGACGAGAGGGGGGAAAAAAAAACATCCTCTCAGCTAGGTCCATGCTCTCCACTCCTCAGCCCCCCGGGCAGGTTTGGCGCAGCACAGGCCGCCTGCGCCCTGGTCTCCCCGGAGCAGGGCCACAAATCCAGCCCTTTGAGCCTGCTCCCCTGCTTCACCCCCAGCCCCTTCCTCCACAGCCTAGGGGAACGAACAACCCAAACCCGCCCCAATACGTCCTGCCGGGAGAGCGCCAGGTGGCCTCCTCCCCTGGCACGGAGGGTTGAGGGGCGATGGTTTCCCTTCTACAGATTCGGGCAGGCTTTGCCTCGTTGTGTTTGTTTTACCGCCCGAGCAGAAAGGCTGGGGGAGCAGGATCATTTCAGGGCCTCTGCGCTTCTAGGGCTAAGGGCCTCTTGTCCTGGCGTGGCCCCAGTTGTCTCTGGACACACAGCCTGGCCTGCTTCTCCCCCCGGCACCCCGGGGGCAGCCCCCCGCTCCCTGCCCCGGGCTCTGATAGACCCTCAAGTGCCCCCGTGGTCTCCGTCTCCCCTGCCCGTGCACCCGTGTAACAAACTCTTCCACAGGCCGAGGACCTCAGCCCCACCACCTCGCATGGACCTGTTCGCTGCTCTCTCTGCCCTCCCACCCCCATTGCTCCCGTCTTCCTCACTCGGGGGAACAGGCACCCAGTTTCTGCCCCCCGCCCAGGTGCCCTTCCTTGTAGGACATGCATTGCTCTTTGCAGCCTCCTCACAGACGCCTTCCCCCAGCAGTCGTCTCGGCTCCTGGGATGGGAGACACGACCTGCCCTGCTTCCACTTTCTCCCCAGCTGCACGCATTTCTCGTGGGACTGTCTTGGCTTTCCACAGCCAGCACCCTGCTCGTGTCACTGCAAGGTCCCTTCAGGGGGTGGGGGGGAAGCATCCTCTGCGGGTCCCGGCTGGGGTGGACATACTGAGACCAGCTGGGGGCTGAACAGTCCCCATGGCTTTCCCCACGCATGTTCAGCAGCGTCGCCTGCCATCCCCGAGGGCTCATTATTACCAAATGGTGCCCCCATGTTCTCCGTGAGGGATGGGCTGCTTTGCGCAAAGAGCCCAACTAAGCAGCAGCTTCCCTCCCCTCCAAAGGAAAAGGTTCCCTGAAGTCTTCCACTGTTGCAGAGAAACCCCCGTGAGCCAGGACAGACTAGCCCAGGAGCTGTTGCTTTCCAGCAGCGCAGGGTCCGGGCAGAGCCCCTTGGGTTGCAGACAAGGAGGAGAGGCGACGCCAACAGTCCCGAAGGCACGGATGTGGAGCCTGCCCCAGCTGGAGCGCGCTGGTCCTGGGACCAACCCACGACACGGCAAAATCACAGAGGGAAGCCGGTCGCTTGGGCTCCACAGGGGGCTGCCCAGCGTCTGCAACGGCACAGCAGATCCCCCTTCACAGAGCACAGCCTCTGCACCCGCCTGGCAGAGCAGCCACACGGAAACCACTTGGCACAGCAGGGATGGGGCACGGATCCTCCCCAACGAGCTGGTGGAGAATCCTAACACCCTGGAAGCAGCGCGGGGCTCATGACACGCATGCTCTTGAGCAGCTCCGAGCGGTTCAGCAGGGCTCCGGGGTGTCTACACCCTGCTCCCCGAGGGGGTACAATGCAAGACAGAAAGAGGGGGTGGGTCAGGAGGCACGAAGGAGCAGAGTGGGGTGCGTGCAGGAGAGGGAGACACAGGCGCAGCACGGGATGGATACGGCAGCAGCTTCGTCCCAACCCAGGGTAGGGGACACTGCATGGAGGGACAGAGGAGAGGTTGGGGATGGGGGAGAGGCAAGGGCCATGAGCCCAGCAGGAGGGAGCTGGCATGTGGTTTCAAAAGCTAAGGATGGCTGTTGTGAACCTGCCGTGGAGGGGAGGGAAGGTGCCTGACCCCCCCACCTCTGCTCCCTCCAGAAAGAGTAGCCCCCAGCCCCTGCATGCACAGCCTCATGGCTCATGCACCCCCTGGCATTTATCTTGCAGAGCCGAGGTCCCCGTACCAAAAGCCTCCCATCTCAGTCCCCCACAACAGCCCCACACCCCATCACGGGTGGCAGGAGAGCATCTCCGCTCCAGAAGCACCGGGCAGTTGCCTTCTTTGGAGCAGTTTGCCCAGTGGAAAGGCAGAGGGAGGCCCGCTCTTCCACAGCTCCTTTTGCCGGGGGTCTCGGATCCGATCCACAGAACACCCAAGAAGCAGGGTCTAGGGAAAGCGAAGGTAAGGGACTTGCCCGGGGCTGCCGAACAAGGCAGTGGCAGGGCTGGGAATTTGCTTCCAGAGCCCACCCCCCGTGCTCCGATCCGGCCAGCGGACAGAGATGCATTCAGGAGAGGCCCCTGAGCCTGGCTCAGGGTCATCTTTGTTCGCGGCCTCCCACCCAGGATACAGTGCTCTTGTCCCCCAAGGGCATGGAGCCAGCTCCACACAAGGGGACATTCTTGACGGCACCGGTCAGCGAGTCAAGCCAGCCTTGCATCTGGAAGGGGCCTTTGGCAGATGCCCCGAGCCTGGGCTCCTCCAGGGTGCAACCTCAAGCTGCTTGGAAGCACGCGTCACACAAAGCGGCTGCGTTCTGCCTGCCGGGCTCAGCCACAGCCGCAAGAGAAGCCCCCGTGGAACTGAAACAAAGACGTTTCCGCAGGGTTTTGCATGCATTCGCATCCAGGGCTGCATTGCACTTTGCTGCTGCCCTGTGTTCCCCGACTGACACACCTCGGTTGCCCGAAATCTCCCTGTATGGCTGCAATGGCACCATTAGTTTGGCTGTATCCGGGCAGCTGTGCTGCCACAGGAAGGCTGGGTTTACGTTCACCCTTGTTTCAGTGACAGCCTGTGCCTTGTTCAAAGCCCAGGCCAAACCCTTCCAATCCTGCCACCCCAAGGAGGCACCAATGCTTCATGACCGTGGGTCATGACAGCTGGCCTTGGTGCCCGGGTATAGGAGAAAATTCTTCCCCCCCATACTCGGGAAGCATTTAGCAGACCCAGTTCTCGGAGTGGGGGAGATCACCAGCAAAACCCACTGTGTGGGCAGGAGCACTTTTCTGATTTCCCTGCAAAGTCTCACGAGTGATTTGTGCTCCCCAGATCCCACCCCATGCTCAGAGCCCCTCAGCCCATCCTCCCTGGGCACCCCCGTACTCGGGGCATCCTCCCACGCTCCACTTCGCTCTGCACTGGCTGAGCCGTCCTCCCGCACTGGTCACACAGGCCGCAATGGGATGCGCTTGTCCGCGCCCGGAGCGGCCTTTCCTGGCCTCAGAGTAAGGCACAACTGAGCTGCCCCGATCCCAGCCCAGCAGCAGCCTGAGGGTTGGCCAGGTCTGTCACTTCTGTGCCTCAGTTTCCCCTTTTACCAACAAGGATAATGCCTCCCTTTGCTGAACCACTGGGGGGGCGGGGGAGGTGCCTTGGTAAAGAGGTGGGAGGATGCAAAGGTGAGGCTAGAGACGACAATCAAGCCGGGTCTCAAATCTGACATGGAGCCATTCGGAGACTGCAACCATCTGTCAGCCGAGGCATTGCAAAGAGCTGTGCTAATAAAGCTCGCTGCCCACCGCTGCCAGCGCAGCCATCCACCCCGTCCCAGCCAAACGGGCCCCGTGCTGGACCCGGACATAGAGGCCCAGTTCATGGAGACCGGGTGTCACGGGTCTCTGCTGCAACAGGGGCAAGGGCTGTGCTCTGCACCCAGCAGTCGCACGATCTGATGGTAGGTGAGAAGGGAACAGGACCCCGATCCTTATCGACACCCCTCTGTGCATCGTCCATCAAACCCTGGGTCCTACGCGGGTGGGATTTGAGAGCCATCTGACCTGCCCCCCCATGCCAGACCCCACCAGGACAGCAGATGCCCCCTGCACACAGGGTCACTGACCTCAACCGACTGAGCATGGAGGGAGCTGGCAAAGGCAAGGCAGAGGCCTGGGCTTGTGCCAGCGGGGGCCGGGAGGGCAAGAGGCCACGTGGTGCAGCCAGCGCGTGGAGGTGGACAGCAAGCTGCTCGGCCCCGAGACAGGGTAGCTCTGGCAGGCCCTGGAGGGAGCTTGGCTGCGGGTCCCAGCTCAGCGGGGCAGTTGTAGCTGGAGTGGCAGGAGCGAGGGGAGGAGAGGTAAAGCAGGAGGAGGGGTAAAGCAGGACCTCTTGGGGCACAGCTTACACAAACACACACTCTGCAGGGAAGGGCGAGCGACACGGAGATGGATGGGCCAGGAAGAAGGCTTTAAGAAGACCCGCTCAGAGAAGGGCTTGGTGGAAAGGGAACGGACACAGCCAGGAGCGGGAAAGGGAATGAAATGCCCCTTTCAAGCCAGGGTTGAGGCTAGTCTGGAGTAGCCCAGCCTAAAATGAAAAGCCTCATGTGGAGACATCCCTGGAAGGGAGGAAAACCGAGATCCATGTGCTCAGTTGGCAGCTGGAGCCCAGTCGGTGGCTGGAGTCCCTTGGTGCTGCTCGACATGCCCGGCACGTTTCAGAGACGGCTGGTCTCTGCCATCCGTGCCTGAGAGCAGATGAGATGATCATAGCATCTGTCCTGACCTCCTTGGTATCACAGCCCTCATGACCCATCCAGACACCACTACACCAAGTCCAAAGACCCAAGTCATATTAATGCATCTCAGACTGGGGGTTTTCGTGTTGTTAACCCAACGTCAAGCACTCAGACCGCACCAGGAAACCGCCTACACCCCAGATGTGTGCAACAGCAGGGAATCGGTTGGGTACGAGACACCCGGTCCCTGCCAGTCTGACCTGCCCCGTCCCCGGGCTCACAAAGGAAGAGAGCAGGGAGGGCAAGACCAGCCGGACCCCAGCTCCCGTGTGCAGTGTAGGGGCCCCTCCAAGGCCTGCTCGGGGAAGAGCTGGGACACCCTGGAACCGTCTCCCAGCGACCCCTGGACACCGCATCCCCCGAGCAGACACACGCTCCAGTCGGGCGAGGTGGACCAAGCATCGTCAGCCTCGCACAGACCCGACCTGCGTATGGGATAACCCCTCTGGCCTGGGACGCTTGCCTTTCCATCCATCCCCACCACCAGCTGCTGAAATTTGTCCTTTCCACTTCTCCAGATCCCTTTGTCAGCCAGAGGGATACCCCAGTCAACACAAAACCAGCAATACTCCCCCCTCCCCCCCAACCGGTTAGAAGCAAGGGAAGGATAACCTCGCTCTTGAGAGCTGGGCCTTGCAGGGAAAGCATTTGAATTTGCTGATGCAGCCATGCAGATGGAGGGAACATTTGAATGAATAGAATTCCTGGCCTCTCCCTGAATCACTTGGCTAATTTCTCCATTGCTGGAGGGCATTTACAACTGGGGGGAGAGAGAGAAAGAGAAGCCTGCTTCCTCCTTGCTCATCTACACACAAACCAGGACAGAAAGAACAACATCCTTTTCAGTTCTCACTGTAAGTTATTTTGGTTGCCAGGCTGCGTGTGGATGCTTATTTTGTAATAAGCATCTATTTGATCTAAATCCCGGGTTTGCCTGCCTGGAGAAGTTGTCCAGACGAGGTAGTCCAGAAAAAAATTCCACATATAGATAGCCCGGAAGAGCTGAAGGTATAGGGTGAAGAAGGGCGTTTGTGCCTGAATGCTTGCAAAGAACAGTTTTTCCAATGATTTAGTCAGGCTAATAAAAGATATCACGCCTACCCAAAAAACCTTGTCTGCCTGCGTCCTTAGACCAACACAGCGACAACCAACACTCCAGAGGAGCCGCGCATCTTAAACTTCCCAACCGACCATCTTCTAAAATAGCTTTCCCCATCTTCCCCTACTTTGTCTTTGCACTGACTCAAGCTGGATCTCTCTCTCCTGCTGAAATAAAGGCTCTTCAGCACATACAGATCTATTTCTTATTCACTCTGCCTTGAAATTCCCCTTGTGGGTGCTCTGACTGCCCAGCAAGGGTGCTCTCTTCCCCAGTTCTAACTTGCTTTTCAAAGAGGAGCTGCGTAATTGTTAATCAAAGGAGGGGTGACTGCGTTTTACAGTCCCCACCCCAAAGGAAATCGCATTCACTTAGGCTGTGGATAAGCTCCTAGGGTACAAGGGCACCAAAACCAAAAGCACGAGTTATTGTTGAATTCGCTCTTTCATCCGCAGTTTGGGTCCAGACCTACCCCACTCGTAAGCCACCATTTGAGAGCAAATTCATGGTGGAAACAGTAGCACGTGGTGAAACCTGCTCTTCTGACCCAGAGGCCCAGTCTAGATTTCAAATGCAGCCAGGCTTTCCCAGGTTAGATGTGAGGCTTGCTTTCCCTGCAGCAGGGGAGAGATTTCCATTCATTTGGAGTCACTTTATCTTGGAGACGACTTAAGGGTGTTTTCTCTCTCCAAGCCCCAGGGTGGGGGAAGGGAGATGCCTGCAGTGATCAGTTAATCTTTAGACAGAGACAGGAGCTCAGAGCCCCTTTTTAAGTGTGCTGAGGGATGGGACAAGCCCGCTCTTTTTCCACACCAGGCAGTCTGAATCCAACCTGGGCTTCGGGGTTGCAGCATGCGCTCCGATTTACTCCTGCAAAATTGCATGGCTAGAGCTGTCTTTATGCAGCCCTGTTCAGGTGGGAGGGTCAGTCCCCAGGTAGAAATGGGGAGCAAATCCCGGTGGACTCTGCACAAGAGTTGGGCAGAAATTCACCTCTGAATTCAGAGCCCGATGGGGAACGGCCCTCTCCGTGCACCAACCGAGGACTGTCCGAGGTGCAGAACCTCTCTGCATCCTCAGGCGGACCGGAAAAGATGGAAAACCCTAGTGGGAAAACCTCCCCAGGTTCACACAGCATCCCACACTCCTTTTCACTGGCCAGTGCCTGGCTCCCAGAGGTGGGGGTCTCTCCCCTTTCTGGGCTGGTCATGGGGCAGCTGTACTGGAGGTTAAAACTAGCGTGGCCTTTTAAAGTAACAGAGTGGGACTCCTCTGAGTTGGGTTTAGCTCCTGGCCCTGGCACGGCCCCCGTGACCCGGGAGAAGTCACTCGTCTCCCACTGGGCAGATCTGGCTGTTGAGGGCCTGGCACAAGGGAGCCCCAGTCTCTTGGGTTTCTGCCATTGTAGTATGACCAGTAGGAAGATGTGCAGAGCCTCGCACACTCCAGCAGAGCTGCACCCTTCGGGGATTATAAAACCCGCAGGGGGAACTTCATCTGCGAGAGGCAGCTTTGAACTCAGGAGAGTTGAGCAGAGTGGCAGCAGGTCGGACTTTTCTGGGAAGTGAGTGCAAGTGCATTAGCAGCTGGGCACTTCCTTAGCAATCGGAGACCCATCAGAGCAGTGTGTACGGGTGTGTGCCCCCGTGTGCATGCACAGACAGACAGGCACACGGCCCTTACCAACCAACCGCACCAGCTTTCACCAGGACTCGATTTGCTGACGCCTGACCCATTGGTTTGTCCACACTCTTTCTTATGTCAGGGAACAGCATTTTAACCAAAGTGCTCTGGACCTGCCTGTTTCTCATGCCCTCAAAGCCAACAAATGCAATGAAGTGTGATAAAAACCCATGGGCTTTCACTCTCCAGCAATGATAGCAGCTCTGGTCTCTAACGTAGAACTAAAAAGCCCGGCTTTCCTGGCTGGGATGCAGTCCATGGTTGAGATATGAGCAGAGATGTCCCTCTATTGCATCCTCATTGGGGGGAAGCTGCTTTTACCACAGATATTGGCTGCAAACATCAAGCGCGCCCTTACCACCGGTTGTCATACTAGCATTCCCACACCCCAGTCTGGTTTCTACCAACTCCCTCCTCGTAGACTCGGAGCAGGTCATAAAGAACATAGTCCTCCATGTGTACGGAGCAAAGTTATCCTTTTAAAAGGGTGTTGGGAAAGGCAGGTGGGTTGGGTTGGGAAAGGCAAAACTGCACGTGGCTTCTGCCAGGACGGGCTTGTCACCAAGGGGCCAGGCCGGGACCCAGGAGAGCCTTAGCTCTGCAGGGATGCCCTGAGCCTTAGCTCAGTCCCTGCAGGACCTCCTCCATGTCACCAAAGCAGCACACCCCAGTCCAGCAAAGGTGCTCAGCTCCGGCTCTCTGCTGAAGGCGCCGCTCATTGCGTCAGCCACGGCCTTTCCGTGATCCTCTGGGATCTACCCCATTCTTCCTGGCCATGCTGCTGATGGCTGGGCACATGCTGCTTGCAGTTTCCTCTGACATAAAACACCCGGACCCAGCAATGCTGCTAGATGGGGATCCCCACAAACCCATGGGCCACCTGCCTGCCCAGATGGGGTAAGCCCTCCTGATTTATGCCAGCTGGAGGATGACTCTTAGCTCACTGCATCCTGGGGCACATCCAACTCAGCTGCCCATGCTCAACACCCTGCCCCCCAAATCCATCTCCCGGGTCTAAAAAAAACTCAGAGGTTTTTTTGAGCGAGGCAGCCCTGGTCCTCTCCTGTCCTGCCCACATCTTCGAGATGAGATAAAGGGGGTGGGGGGAAGACAAGGAGACTCTCACCCCCACCAGCAAGGACCATTCAAACCTGGTTCCTGTAATAAAGTGATTTAATAGATCTAAAGAGGCCAATTCCCTTCTTTCTCCCACAATTACTTCCTGTGGGTCATCACTCACATATGTAAATGGAGAGGGGAAGGAGTGGGTCATCAAGGAGGCTGCAGGCATTAACCCAGTGTCTGGTGTGGGGCATTGTGGAGGATGGAGATATCCCCCATGGCAGACACGTCCCACCCCCCCATTCTCAACACCTCGCCAGACACCTCCGGGCTTGACTGTGTCCATTTGTCCACTTCCTCTGGAGACTTTGGTTTATGGCCCCCTCTCCTTTGACCCTGGGCACCATCTCTTTGTATCAAGGTCCCCACGTGCTTGAGTTCAGCAAATGCAGCACCCAGAGGGCTACCAGCCGGGAAGCCCTGAATGCAGGGGACAGTGGCAGGCAGTGCTCCCTTGACAGGGCTTCAGCGCATCTCCACCCTGCCCCAGAGAGCGACTCCAGAGGAGGGGGGAGAATTTGCTGTCTCTCTCCCATTCAGACCTTGGCTTCTCAACTAGGGTAGCCAACAAGGCCCAGTCTCAACGACATTTTTGCAGGAAAAGGGGCAGCAGTGCTGAGATTGGGTTGCATTTCCCATGGACCAAAGTGCCTCACACCACCAACCCGGGGCTGGATTCAAATGAGGGATCTCCAGGTGAAAAGCTCCCTATTCCATTATCAGACCAAAGCCAGCTAGTCCCTAGGCAAGGAACTCCCCCATCCTAGAAGCAAATCTGGAGATGCCTTGTCCCTCTGTCACACAGTAAAGCAGGAAGCTTGCAAGCCGAGACGTTGCCATTTGAGCACCAGAGGTACCACTGACCCTCCTCTCCCGCAGAGCCATACCCACAGACAAGTGCCATGAACGAGCTGGCCCCATCCCTTCCATCAAAATACAAGCCGTTCATTACCTATCGCAGCAAGGACTCAATCTCAGGGCTCCCCAGACCACATCCTGGGTGAATTAAGGAAGCTGGACGTCTAAGGCCTCTCTCTAGACAGTGGGTGGGGACAGTAACAGCGGGCAGAGACACCCTGGCTTGTTCTTTTTTTGTGCAGGAATGTTAGTGCCGGCAATCAGAAAACTAGACTGTCTGGGGGCCATAAATGCTGGGGAGAATGGAGGATTCCCACCCACAGACTCCATTACTCAGGGCTCACATTGAATTTCACACACCGTGCAGAGGCACAAAAGATTTGGCCATTTTCTCTAGCAGAGAACTTGGCTCCGTCCATCACTGGACACAGTGACCACTCTCGGTCACCAGGGCACCATGGTCCACCTGGTTCCCTGCATCCACAGACGGCCTTTTATCCAGAGAGTCCAAAACGGGTCCACTCCAGCCCCCCACGTACCCAGTCACAAAGTCCCCCGTGAGAACAAACCTAAGGACGCCCTGCAACAGGAGGCAGGGGAAGCAAGGGCATCGCCAGCAGAACGGTAAAGAAGTCTCTAGGTGTTCCCAGGTGAGCTGGGAATCCTTGGCCTCCAAATTTGGCCGATTATGGGCCACCAGCAGGTCGGTAATTAGAACAAAAGGAGTTTCCTCTGTTTGTACTGTGCTCAAGCGCTGCTTGCCCTCTCCCACAAGAAGGGAATTCAGGTTCCCATCTTCTTTCCTTCCGCAGCTTGTATGCTCCATCAATGTACTCCGGCCCCACCTGAAGGGACCAATTCTCTCCTGGAGCCGGTGCCTCTAGTCCCACCTCCATTACATCCCATGCTTTCCACACACACTTGGCCAACTGCATGAAAACCCAGCCGCTGACCACCACCAATTCTGGGCAAGTCCTATACCGAGCCCTTCCAGCCACAGCCATCAGAGACCCCAGAAACAACTCTGTCCTCTGCAGCTCCCACTCCATTTGTACTGAGTGAACACATGGGGGGATACCCCAGCTCTCCCAGAGAAACGCACCTGGCCAATGCACATTAAATATCCACTGCCTGGAAACAGGGAGAGCATCATACCACAGGCATTGCCCTGGCTTTTCAATAAAGAGAACAAGCACATGTTTCTTCGATCCCATTCACACTGGGGGAATAAATCCATGTTTGCTACAAAAAACCCACACTCCATGCTTCATAGCTGCAGCCCTCTTGCTGGTCTGTCCTGGCCAACTGACCTCATTCAACCTGTGCCCAAAGAGCCGCAGCAGCAGGTACGAGGCAAACCATCCACAGCCCCGCGAGTGCCAGGACCCAACCTCTGGCTCTCCTCCAGAAGCAGTCAAGCAGAGCCCTGCAGCCTCATTGCACTGCGAGGGCTACAGATCGCTTTCCAAAGTTGGACCCTTTGCTCGCTGCTAGTGGTCACTGCCCCACCACCCTGCCCAGTTCAGAAGCTGGAGTCTGCAGAGCGATGCAGGTTTTTAGCCCAGGTGGGCAGCGCTCACACATGCCCTTGCCTGCCAGGTTGTAGACGGGTTGGTGCTTTGGGTTTTGTTTGACAGCTGGAGCCACCACCTGCTGTAAAGCCCCCCCACCCCCGTGCCAACTGGGGCAGGCTTGGGTTTGACCCGTGTTAAGAGCAAGTCTGGGGCCCACAACCCAGGGTCTGGGTTAAACCCCAGCTATGGATAAGGCATAACCAATCACGGTGCCAAGGCTGGTGGAGTGGGGGACACCCAGAGGCCTACCAGGGTGGAGGCTGTCTTTGGGGGCAGGTGAAAGCATTGTCCTTTGGCGGCTCCTGCTGCCAGCTCTCCGCCCCAGAGCCCTGGCTGCCTCTCCCGGCCAGCTGGGGCTTTGCCCCGCCGGCTGCAGCCCGCATCTGCCCGGCTCCGAGGGCTCCAGGTGGAGCATCACAGAGACCGAAAGCAATCTCTCCGTAGCGGCTGAGGCAGCTCGGGCCGGGCTCCCTCCCTGCCCCCGCCCGGCCGGTCCGGGGGCCCACAGGCCCTCCTCCCCAAGCGGCTCACCCCGCGCCGGGCTCCGCCGGCCCCCAGCCGAGCCCCGCGCCCTACCTGGTGCACGAAGACGTCCACGGGCGAGTCCAGCGCGGTGCCCTCCCTGCTGGTCATGGAGAGGAAGCCGAAGCCCATCCGCACGTTGAACCACTTGCAGATGCCGGAGCCGTGGAGCAGCTGGGGCTCGTCCTCCGCCTGCGGGGAGTCTCCGGCCGGCTCCTCGCCGCCCTTGGCGCAGCCACCTGGGAACATGCGGCCCGAGCCCGCTGAGCCCCGAGCTCCGCCGTCCCCTCCCCGGCCCGGGAGACCCTCGGCTGCGCCCCCGTGCTATCCCAATCACCCCCCTTACTGGTCCCAGTTACCCGACCATTCTAGCCCCAATTACCCGTCCTTACTGGTCCCAGTTACCCAACCACACTGGCCCCAATTACCCCTCCTTACCGGTCTCAGTTATTCCCTTCACTGGTCCCAATCATTCTGCCTAACTAGTCCCAGTTACCCCCCTTTACTGGTCCCAGTTACTCCCCCTTCAGAATCCCAATCACCACCCCCCCAGTCCCGCTTACCCAACTACAGCGGTCCCAGTTGCCCCGTTTACTGGTCCCAATTACTCTCCCTTACTGGTCCCAGTTACCCCTCCTTCACAGCGTCGTGGGGGGCCTACTGCTCCCTCCAGGGGGGAGCACCCCGGGGAACCCCCCCAGGATCCAGCCTGGAGCCGGGGCCTGCTGGCAGAGGGGCAGAGGGAGCCGGGCCGAAGACCCCGGCCCCACCCCCGGGGTCCCGGGGATCCCATCGCCGGCGAGGAGGGGTGGGGGGGGTTCAGCTCTCCCCCCTCCCTTTGCAGGAAAGTTTTTGCTTTCTTTTTTTGGTGGCCTCTGGAGTTCCGCTGACCCCGGCCCGGGGACCCAGCACCGCCGCAGCCCTCGCCCGGTCCCGCTCTCCCATCCCGGACCCCCCCAGCCCCAGCTCCGCGCCCCCTCCCCCAAACCCCCCAGACGGAGCGCACGGTGCGGCCGGGAGCTCCTGCCCACCCCCCCACCCCCCAGTTCCCAAAATAAACCCGCCTGTAAGAAATATTAGCGCTTTAACCTGCAAACTGCTGATTAGAAACAGACCCCATCCTGTCCCCACTGGCAGGCCCGCGTTGTGGCCGGGCGCCCTCCTCCCCTCGGCCCGGGCGGGTCACGGCAGCTCGGCCCCCAGCCCCCACCCAGCAAAAAGATAAATAAATAAATAAATAAAGCCAGGCCAAAAAGCAGCAGCAGCAGCAGCGGCAGCGGCAGCAGCGGGAGAGGAGGGGAGAGGGGAGGTCGGCTACATCTTCACTCCAACAATGGCAGGGGGAGGGGGAGGGCCCAGGGGCTTTTCAAAGGATCCCAAATTCTAAGAGACAATGGGGAAGGCCGGAGCTCTGCCCCCCGCCTCGGCTACACCCCGGAGCTCTCCCCTCCCCGCGGGCGGGCTGGGGGCGGGAATCACCTTCTGCCATGCGGGCTGCTCTGGTCAGTTTCACCGCGCCCTGGTCAGTTTCACTCCCCCCCCCCCGGGGCCGGACGCTGTACTGGGGGCTCCGCGACCCTCCCCCCCCGGGACACTCGGTGCTCCGGCCAGGAGAGGGGGGTTAGAGAGACCCCCCTCCGCCTAACCAATCAGGGTTGGAAACCACCTGTCAAGCCTAAAAAAATGGATGCCCCCCCCGAGGGCACGGAGCTCGGGCACCCTCCCCCGGACCCAGCTCCGCGCCTTAGGCCTCTCTGCTTCCCTGTCCCCCTCCGGGACGGGGCGGGCTGCCCCGGGGGATGCAGCCCCGGAGCTCCGGGCCGGCTGTCCCGGTTTGGCGTGGCCCTCCCTGCCCGGCCCTCGCCCGCGAGCGGGTCCCTAGCCCGAGCGCCCCGACGGCGACGAGAGCAGCCGCGGCCGCGTTTGAAAATAGCCCCTTGCGCGACGGCGCAGCGGAGCCAGGAGCAGCCGTGCCTCCCGGGCCCCCTGCGCGCACGCGGGCCCCGACCCCGCGGCACCTCTCCCGGGGAAGCCCGCGGGGGCCCCGGGCCGGTCGGGGGAGCTGGAAACGGGGCTGAGGCTAGCTCGCCCCCTCCCCTAGCCCGGCCCCGCGGGTCTGAGCCCGAGCTCCCCGGGGAGGGGCCGCGTGCCCGGGGTCCCCCGGGGCTGGGGCGGGAGAGCTCGTGGCCCGGCCGGACAATGGCCGAGCAGGCGGGCCGATCCCCCCCCCCCATTTCCGGCGCTGGGCTGCAACCGGACAATGCCCGGGCACTCTTCCCCTGCGGCGCGGCGGGACTTTTAAAGGGGCCGCGCTGAGCCACCCCGGCCCTGCGGGGGGGCCAGGGCCGGAGTCCCCCCGTCCCCGGGAAGATCCCGCTTCCGCCCGCCCAGAGCCCGGGACATGCCCCAGCCCGGGTCCCCGAAGTCTGCGGCCCCTCCCGTGGGAACAGGAGCCCCCAACCCCCCCGCGCCCGCATCCGCGGATCCCCGCGGGCAGCGAGCTGAGGGCGGCCTCGAACCTGCTGCGGCCGCGGCTGGAGCTCCCGGGGGTCAGGGGGGCGCGGCTGGGCTCTCCTCCCCCCGGGGGCTCCCTTGCCATCAGGGGAAGCCCCCGGGGCACGGGCAGGGGAGGGTGGGAGCAGCCCTGGCGGGGAGGGCGATGCCCCTCTCCCTCCGGGGTGGGGGCGCAGGGGTGCCCGCGCCCGGCCCGGACTGCCCCCTTCTCCCCGGGGCTGGGGAAGGGTGCGTGGCGAAGGGGCCGGGCCCGCCGCGCTGGGTCCCCCCGGCCGGGTCGCCGCCGGCCCCGGGCTCGCAGCTCCTTCCCCGGCCGGGCTCGGCCGAGCCCCGGCGCTGTCCAGGGTGCTGGCCGCGGGGCCGGCCGGCCGGCCGCTCTCCAAGGTGCTGACCGCGGCTGTGAGGGACCCGGTGAGAAGCCGCCGCGCCGGGGACCCGGTCTCCAGCGCCGGGTGAACGGTCCGTGCCCCGACCCGGTCCGGAGCCGGGAAAGCTGCTTAGCGGCGGGCGAGGCTGCTTCAATCCCAGGCAGTCGGCTCTCATCATCATCCTCTCTTTGAGGAATCAACCGCCTCTTACTTTAGGCTTAGCTGGTGTCTGGGGCTAGCAGCTGCCGGGGTGCCGAGCTCATGGCTTGGCCCTGCTCTTGCTTGTGAATCTCTCTGATGCCCATCAAACCCTCACCACGAACGATTTTATTCGAGGGAAGTGATTCTTCCTCTCTAGTGGGCACCGGTGAGGCCACATCTGGAGTGTGCGGCCAGTTTTGGCCCCCACCGCAGAAGGGAAGTTGAGGTTAGATATTAGGTAAAACACTCTGAGAGGAGGGTAGTAACACACTGGGACAGGATCCCCAGAAAGACGGTGCAGCCTCCATCCTTGGAGGTGTTTAAGACCTGGGTAGACAAAGCCTTGGCTGGGATGATCTATTTGGGGCTGGTCCTGCTTTGAGCAGAGGTTGGACTAGTGCAACCTCCTGCAGCCCCTTCCAACCCTCATTGTCTATAATTCTATTTTTTCCCTAGTTTCCTACTATCTTTGCTTATGGGGTTGACTATCATGGAAGGGGACGTAAATGGAAGCCAAAGGAAAACTGGGGAGGGTCCAGTGAAGAAGAATTTGTTGCATATAATTGTATTAATTGGCCACTGAGTTGTGTTCTCTCTGGAGGGTGGCAATAATTGGAGCTATTCATAACTGATAATGAAGCTGTATGTGGAATGGGAGGAGAGAAGGCAGCTTAGTTTGCAGAACACACGCGGTCCATAAATAGGGGGACACCTTTCACTTCTCTAGCCCTGAAGCTGCTGCAAACATTCACACTCATCCTCTCAGAAGTACCTGCACAGATAATGGAAATGTTGCTCCGGAGAGCTGGTCCCACTGTCCCAGGCAGGACTTCAGGCTGTGGGATGACTCCAGGCCATTTCTGATGCACTAAACAAGGAAAACATCACACCAGGCAGGGGCTGTGTTATGTTGGGGGGTGGGGAGCGGGCTAGACCTTTTCTTACTGAAGCATCTCCAAATCCAGCTCAGGAGACACCATGCTCAGAGGGAGCACAGGGTCCTGATCCAGAGCAGCCCTGGTACAAAGTGAACAGGGGTGGGATGGACTCCATGCTCTCACCCCAGCAATACAAGGACCTGAGTAGGAGGAGAGATCAGTGTGAGGTGCCGGAGGCCTGCTTCCTCACCCATCACTGCCTTGCCAAGGGGAGGTGGCACATGACAGTGTAAGACTCCATCTCAGCTGGGGCCATCTGTGTGGGACACAAGAGCATTAGAGTGAGAGATCAGGGACTGTACATGGCAGCTTGGTAGGGACTTCTCTCAACTCCAGAAGAGCCTGCAGTCACACTTCCACTCCTGACTCAGCCCTTACTGGCAGCTCCTATTGCTCACTGATCAAGGCCTTCCTTAGCAGGGCTCATTCCTGGAATGGCCTTTAGTCATCTGGGAAAGGTAGCTCAGCCCAAGGCATTTCCAAGCCTCCCAGCTTCTCCTGTAAGGCAAACTAGCCATTGTTTGCCTTACAAACTACTAGGCCTCAGCCTCTCTCCAGGACCCAGCCCAGTTCTGCACAGTCCTCTTGGGACATGTTTCCTGGAGGAGACCCTGAGAACTGCTCTGTCTGTCCATTGGTGGGCACCAATACACCAACTTACACAGATGACACAGGAGCACTGACACCAGCAGGACTTCATTAGAAACCTTAGAGGGTGAAGTCCTCTTGGCGTACAGCACCCGCACGGTTCCTTCCCTGCCTGGCACTCGCAACGGCAAACAAGACAGATGCTTTACTGACTCAGAGCCTTGGGGGACCATCCAGAGGAGCCAGATGCATCTCCATATCAGCTCACTCTCCAGCCTTTCTGCTGGCACTACTGACAAGGTTGGAGTGAAGTGAGAGAAGAGGATACTTATTCTCTGGCAGCTTGAATAAGCCCCACAAAAACCACCTCAAGTAGCCCTCCCAACAGCTATTTTTGGTCACTCCTCACCTACGCTCTGGGTGCGAGTCTCCCTCTCTCACCAGCAATCTCCCAAGGCAGCTGGTGCAGACACAAGTGAGTCCTTTGCTTTCACCTCATGTGCAGTGGAACCAGTTCTGCTAGCAAGTCACCTTGAAAAACATAGCAAGCACAAGAGAGGCCACAAGCAGTGAAACTGGTTCATTTGCTTTAATGGGCTTCAGGGTAATGCTGAGATCACCACGCACAGCATTGAATTCAGGAGTTATATAGCCCCTCACAACTGCCCTGTTGTGGACATGTGTGTTCGGCCCCTTTTGGCAGATTGTACCTTGGTTTCCCTAAGATTTGCCTGGTCACTCAGTGGCAGAGCTGGGAAGAGAGCCCCAGAGTTTTTTCTAGCTTCAGGCCACCACAGTCTGTTGGATAAGACCCCGTTCGAGGGCTGAGTTCCACCGGGGTAAATCCAGAGTCACCCACCCACGGACTTCAAAGGACCTGCTCCAGATTAAGACCTGAGGACAGGGCCTGGAGAGAAAACGTGCTGGGCTGATGCAAGCAAAGGAAGCCAATGGACACCTAAAATGCAGCTCTCCCTATGAAGTGGGGGCTGAAGACAAAATAGATCAGCTTCCGCTGTTGGCAGTCACAGCAGATGGGGCATTTCTACTCTGCATCGTGGTGATGCAAGCACAGGCAACTACTGTATTCTCTCACGTACCACACGCCACAGACTACAACACACCTTGTTCTTAAAAAGGCAGAATTAAGGCAGGGGAGATCTTCCCTTATAGTCGGTGACTGGGTAGCAGCAGCGAGCAAGCCGATCCTGCTCACTGTTCTGCTCCTTGTGCATTTTACTGTTTCACCTGTAAGCTGCAGAACCAACCCTTACCATATTTCTTGCATATAATGTGCACTCAAATTTCCAGCAGCTGGTTTGTTTGGGGGGGTTTTTTGGAGGGGGGGGAGGGGTCAGGGAGAAGGAATGGTTCTTGTTGTATGTGAGACCACACAGCTCTGCCTGAGGAGGTTTCATTTGGATTTGCTCTGCCTACTAGGCTGAAACACTGAAGCGAGGTGAAGATCTCTCTAAACCCCCAATATGGAGTTCCCTTGTTGGGGCTCTGTCTTACTTGTCCCCAAAGGTCTGGGCGAATCAAGATCAGCACAGCCTGAATAACGCCTTCCCTCTGCCTGCGAGGCCCATCTAGAGCCAGTGAATCCATCTAGGCCACCACTGTGGTTCTCCACACGGCCCACCACCTGTCCTCCAGAAGACAGGTACCTCTAAGTAGTCTTGACTTCTCCGGGAGAATCCACCCCTTTTCCCATCAAGCCAACAGGACTCTCCAGCCCATGTTCAACCAACAGCTCCAAGCCACCCTTGGCCAGAGGGCCACAGACAGACTCAGCCTCCCAGGAGAGTTGCTTCATTTGGGGATCAGAAACACCAGGAGAGCCTGTCCCCAAGAGAGAGAGGACCCCGATGGCTGGATCCCTCGTTCCCCTCGGGTGTGTCTCTGGTCATGAAGCAGCTACAAAGCTTTACTCAGAAACCTTCTTGGAGACGACGAAGCTCTATACATCTGCTCTCACCCCTCCCTGGGCGAGATGGTTGGCGGAGAGGCCTTGGTAGCTGTGGCTCGTGTCAGGAAGGCCTTTATCTGGGTGAAGCCAAGCAGAAGGGTTGGGTCGGGGTGGTTAGTGCCTCCAGGAGGGGAATGGCTCCTTCCCCATGCTCCCTTCCTTAGCCCTGCCCGCTGTCCTCCCTTGCGTACCCCACTCCCCACTTCTTCGCGGCGTTTGTTCAGATCGCAGCACCTTGGGGCTGGGGGGCTGGAGAAGCAGGCGGACGGCGCGCGGCCTCTTTAGGATAATATACCTTTCAGTGCACCAGCCTTCTCCCTCCTCTGTTACCGTGGTGACCAGCCAGGCCAGGAGATGGAGTAAACAAAGCATGCTCATCCCCAGGCCTTGCCCTCCCCAGGCCCTCCCCCCCGCCGCTGGCCTTGGAGACATCGATACCCGCCGTCCAAGCAACCAGCAAGCACCTCAGAGGAGACTGCAGCCACACCTCGCCTCCCCGCCTGCTCCACCACGGGCCTTCGAGCAGCAAGGGGCAGATGAAAGGGAGGAAGCCGCCTCTCCCCCCTGGACAAGGTCTGGCATCTGCTCTGCTCTGGGGAGGCTTATTCAGGGATCCCACAAGGAGAACCCTGCTGCTTCCCTTTGTCTCATCCCACCCCATGGCTGGCCTCCCCTGCTGCCTCTCACCTGCTGGAGATGGGAACAAGAGCCACGCGGGCAGGCCACGAGGCATGACTCAAGCTAAACTCATCGGCAACATGGCCAGTCTTGGGGGGGGCAGGAGTGGGGTAGCTGCCCCGGCACCCACAGCCCTGCTTTGCAGCTGCGTGGGTCAAACCACACTGCCCTTTTGCAGAGGCTTGTGGGCTCATTAAGCCAGCATTAGGGATAGGATGTTGCAGAAACCCCCCCGCAGTGTTACAGCAAAGGAGGAAGGAGGACAACGGATTTCAACAATGTCTGTCCTTCTGCAAGGTCCAGGATGGTCTGGGGCCTCCCCGTCACACAGGATTGTGCAGAGCAGCACCTTAATGACTGCTGGGTGACCAGGTCCTGTAGGACGGCTGCTAGAAGTGCATGGGTAATAGTAATAACACCGCCCTGAATCATGCTAGCGAAACACGTCCCATAGGAAGGAAAAAAAAGATCAGGAGTCAGCAGTTACGTTTCCAATGTCTAGGTCCATCATGCTGGAGCAGGGGGAGGGGGCAGCGCACAGCATTGCCTGGGCTGGGGACAACCATGGAAAGATGAGACGAAAAGGCAATGGGGAAAAAAAATGAAGCCTTTGTTGAAGAAGGTCTGGCAAGGAGCAGCGCAGCCCGCTGCAGCAGGCACGGCTCTGCTCGGAGATGAGCTGGGGGTTGCGAGCACATCCAGACCTCCACGGGCGCACCCGGCCTCACTCGCACACATCTGCTCATGCCCCCTTGCACCAACACACCCACTTTCTTCCCTCCCAGCAGTGACAAACCAAGAGGGCAAACCTGCCGGTTTCCTGCGGTCTGCTTCCCACGGCGCGGCCAGCTTGCCATGCTCCAGATAGCCCGGAGGGCCAATAACCTGCTCTTCCCACCCGGACGCTGAGTGCACGGGCCGTGCTGGCTACAGAGGCCTCCTTGGGCCATCTGCAGGCACACCTGATGGCCGGAAGAAGGATTTGTCTTCTATGCTCGCTTTTGTACGCGTGCGTCGGATGCGAGATCAATGTTTCCAAAAAGTCAGGGAGAAACTTTTCTTCCTCCCCCTCCGTGCAGCTCTCCTCACTCTCTCTGGAAAGAGGGACTTTGACTTCCCTCAAGAGAGGGATGTTTGCAAGGGGTGAGAGGCCTCGTGTACCTTCCCTCCCATTTCTTCTGCCCCTTCGGTGAAGGAAAACAGTAGCCCCAGTTCCAGACACCGTGGCCAAAGCAGGGCGGGCTGTCGCACACCAATAGCCAGGCCCAGCTGGACATCACCCCCCACACACGGGCACTTGTGAGTGGTTTCACGCTCAGGGCTGATGTAGCTACTCAGCTGGAGTTGTCGGCACAGCCCTGACAAA
>JAGPOW010000145.1:2944264-2970297 GCA_030014935.1 Caiman crocodilus
GGGGGCATGGGTGGCTGTTTTGTTCAGCCTGGGACGGGGCCAGCTCCGATGGTGCGGGCCCCCCAGGCACCTCAGAGCTGCCCTATAGCTGCCCCGAAGAGAAGGGCTTCCCTTTAACGCCGCGCTGGCAGGGGGCACGGCAGCGTCTGACACGAGAGACCCGGCAAGCAGCTGCTTCGTGTCCAGCGTGACGGCCAGGCCCTGCTCGCTGGCCCCCCTCCACCCACCCTGGGGACCCGACCCCAGCAGCAGATGGAGAAACTGAGGCACGGGGAGGGCCGTAAAGTGCCCGGCTGGCTCACCGAACCAGGGACTTGGGGGCCTCCCCGTGCCCACCAGGACCGTGTCCCCTTCGGGAAGGCAGGCGCACAGCGGTGCTACGGGGCGCGAGTCGGGGGAGGAGACCCCCAGGTCAGCACCGAGCCCAGGAGTCCAGGCTCGCCCGCTGCTTTGGCAGCGCTTCGCCCCAGGATCCCTTGTCCCGTGTCCCGGGGCGGCCCGGGCAGGGCAGCAGGGCGTTTCCCGTGGGGCGAGCCTGCCCCCTGCCGGCCACGCGGGGCAGCAGCAAGGCACCGGGCACCTCGAGACCCAGGCCAGCTCCCACGGCCTCTCCAGAAGCCGGGCTCGGCGTTCCCGTCCAAGCCGGTGTTGCCCTTGGCAGGGCTGCGTCGTGCCCTGCTCCAGCCCGTCCCGCTGGCTTCTCCGTCGCACGGACACCGGGTGGGGAACGAGCCCGGGACGGCTGCGGGACGGGAGCCCACTGCCCTGCCTTGTCCGACAGTTACCTAAGGGCTCCGCTCCTTCCTGCTGCGTCAGCGGCCCCGGGGTGGAGTCCCTCGGGCGGCACCTGCCCCAGGCTGCAGCCGGCGTGGCGGAGAGGCCCTCCGCCTGGTACGGGGTGGGGGCCGGCCGTGGCTCCCTCTGGTCCCCACCCCGCTCCGGTGCCTGCACCTGGGACCTGGAGACTCCGGCCGGGTGCATGGGGGACAGAGCCAGAGAGGTGGCGTCCCAGCTCCCGAGTGAGTGTGGGATGGGTCTGGGGGACCGGAGAGGGTCTCGGTCATTGCTCGGGGTCTGGTGATGTACGGGTCAAGCTCCAAGCCAGCACCAGGTGGGCCGAGACCTGGCTGTGCCAGGCTCCAGACTCTGTGAGTCATGCAAGGGCCCAGAAAAAGGACTTTCTCCCTTGACCCTGACGTGGCTGGCTCCTCCCGTGTCCCGGCTGGTGTTGGAGGGTGATGTGAAGCCACTGGCAGGGCCCTGCCTCTTGCTCACCCCTGCCTGCCCCGTGCGGTGCAGAAGCGGAGGGAGGGAGGGGAGGGACATTCTTGCCCTGCCGCTGCTATCTGGTTCCTCATTCCTCCTTTCCCCGCAGGCTGCACCCCAGCCCGGCCCTGGGGAGGGCTCCACGCAGCAGCCAAAGCCACACAGAGACCCCCGTTTAAGGAAACCCAGGTGGATTCGCCGCTGGTCCCCAAACAGGGGGAAGTGTGGGCTGCGTCAGGGGCTGCGTGGCTTAGGTGGCGCATTGCCCCTCTCCGTGCCCAGGTGGAAGCGGCCCCCGCTAGGGATGGCACTGGTCTCTGAGTCTCCCCCGTGTCGCTCTCATCGAGGGCGGCTGCTGGGATGTGGCTCGGCCTGGGAGAGGGGCCAGCATGTGCTGGGAAGGGGCTCGGGCCACGATCCTGACAGCCTCTCCTTCCTTGCCCACAGGCCCACGCCCTCAGCTACTCGGAGTCGGACCTGCGGAGAAACGGCCTCCGGCACCGCTTCGGCAGCCTGCCCTGGGGGAGGCGGCGCAGCTGCCGGCCGGAGCTCTCGGGCCCCGGGGCGGGGGGTCAGGCCTGGCCCTTCGGGCGCCTGGCCAGGCCGGCCGTCGGCAGCGACCTGGACATGGCAGGCCGGCTGGAGCTGTGCTCCCGGGGCAGCGAGCAGGAGGCGGCGGCGCGGCCCGTGGATGCGGGGGTCCTGGAGCTGGCCCGGCACAGCCCGGTGGATTTCTCCAGCTCGTGGGACTTCCTGTTGTTCGACGAGGACAGCTCCGGGGCAGACTCGGACTCCAACAGTAGCGTCTCCCCGGCCAGCCCCAAGATGCTTCCGGCGGTCCAGGAACCGCCCAGCCGTCCCTCGGCATCTGCAGAAGAGCAAGCTGAGAGCACCTTGCAGGGGTGCGCAGGCGTGGGTGCAGGGACCCATCCGCTCCCCAGCCCCGCAGGAGGCCAAACCAAGCACCTGGCAGAGCCAACGGGCGCCGCTTTGGAGGCTGAGACCTGCCCTGCCGAGGAGCCCCCCAAGATCTGCTACAAGATCCTGATCACCCTGGCCGGGGCCGGCGGGACGAGCAGAGCTGAGCACCCGAGCGGCCGGTGCGAGGATGGGCGAGGGTCCCCAGAAGCCCCCGAGGCAGCGGGAGACATGGGCACTTCTCCAGGGACTGCTGTGTCGTCGCCAACTGATGAGCAACAATGTCCCGGGGAACCAGCCCGACCGGCTCCCCGGCTGTCAGCGTGCGAGGAATTCCAAAACTGCGGGCTGCCAGGGGTGGGTACTCCCAGGGCCACCCGGCAGGTCCGCCCAGTCACGGGGCGCCCAGAAACGCCGCTGCCAGGCTCGCAGCGCGGACACGGAGCGGACCGGGGAGACCAGAGCGGGCCGTGCTCGCGGGACGTCCCGGCAGCGGGGCGGAGAGCTGGCCTCGCTGCGGGATCCCCAGCCAGCAGGTACGTGGGGAAAACAGGTCCTGGAAGCAGCAGGCGGCAGGTGCTGTGCCTGGGCCGGCCCAGGTTGGCAGGCTGCGATGCGGGGAGAGACAAGCTGGGGCACGGACCGGCTTCTTCCTGCAGGCATCCGACTCGGGAGCAATCCCTGCCACAGCCGGGATGTGACCGCGGAGAAGTCGGACTCCAGAGAGACGTCCCCGGGGCTTCCCGCTGTCATAGGGCACAAAGGGAGAGGCCCAGCTTTGCCGGCTCATTCATAAAGGCAGGCAGACGAGCCCCCTGACTTCAGAGCGGGGTCTTTCCCGGGCTGGATTCAGGCCCAGGCCTGCAGGGACCAATGTGGGGGAAACCTCCCTGAAAGCGGCGGTGCTGCCAGGGTGGGAGCCGCCGAATCGCGCCTCCCAATGATGTGCGCGGAGAAGCACGGCAGGGTTAGCACAGGGGCTGGCGGGGCTTGCGCCGCAAAGGAGCTCGGTCTCGTCGGGCTTCTGCTGCTTTCAGCTTTCCCTGGCTTCCTGCCACGCGTAATGCCCCCGCCCGCCCGCCCTTCGCAGGGAGCAGAAGGGGATATGCCCCATTTCCAAGGTCACGCTGCCCTGCCCCGGCTGCGGATGGCAGCCCGTGCTCTGCCCACCTTGCCCAACGGAGCAGGGATACGAACCTCCCCTCCGTCACGGAGGAGACCAGGCTGCCGGCAGCACTTTCCCCCGTCCCGTTCGGTCGCCGCTGGCTGCACGCGCCGCCTGAAACGTGCGGCTGGCTGAGCGTGTGCAGGGTAGGCAGGGAAGGAGCAGCAAGCGGTGGCTGAATGGGGTCGCCTTCGGGGGCCTGTCGAAGACATGGGTTTCCGTGGATCTTGACGTTCCAAGGCCGGACCCTTGAAGGGGATTTCAGCCCCTGCCTCTCCTGAGATGCACAGGAAGCAGGGGCCCAAAGGCCTTTGAGATATCTGCCCCCCTTGTCCACGTCGCGGGTGCTCCTTGCTTCGGAGACCTGCAGCCTCCGCGATGCCGGCGTCTCGGGCGAGCGGAGACCTCGTGGTCTTGGGTCTTTCTGAAGGGGTTGATTAGGGCAGCTCAGCAGGAGAGCGGGGGCCTGGGGAAAGCAGACTGAGAGTCTCGGGGGTATAAGCCCAAGGAAGCTGGGGCTCCCCTCCATGTCCCTCGGAGCCTCTGGGCAAGGCCAGGGCAGGAGCCGGCTGCATTGCCAGCCTGCACGTCCTCCCCGAGCAGGTCACCTGGGAGCGGTCGGATTTGTGCAGCTAACGCATGAGTCGGGGGGGAGAGTCGGTCCCAGGCTCGGGGACCGGCACCTGCCCTTGCAGCAGGGCGTGTAGCGGAGCGCGCGGAGATTGCAGCACCAAGCCCCGTGTTCTGCGGTGGCGCAGCTGGTGCCATCGGGCCAGGCTGGCGCGGAGCGTGCCCTCCGCTCCGTCTGCATCCTCTGGGCACGCGTGGCAGCTCTTGGGCAGCCAGTGCCGAGCTGCAGAAGCAAGCTGGGCACCTCGTATCGTTTTCTGGAGACAGCCCAGCCCCCAGGGACAGCGACTTCCCTTGGCAGCCGTGGGCCCTCGCTAAAGCCAAGCCAGCTCCCCACCTCTTCTCGGTGGGGAAGCTCATTGCCCAGCTGGGTGGGCTGGGGGGAAGGCTCATGTCTTCAGCTGAGTCGATCTCCAGCCCCCTTGGCAGCCCCAGGGTTCGCACAGAGGGTTTCGCGGACTGCTTTGCATCAGCTCCTGAAGTGCTTAGTGAAGTCAGTGCAACGGTTGCAGGGCCTCGGCGAGGGGGTGGGTAATGTGAGCATGTCCAGCTACGCAGACCGGAAGGGATCTTGCTGGTGCCTAACCCAGGGCCCCGCTACGCAGGCGGCTGTGTCGCACGGTCCTGCTCCAGCTCGGAGTCATGGGCTAGCAGGGCCCTGGGGAGGTCGCTGAATCCAGCCCCCAGCTCGAGGCAAGAGCAGCCCTGCCTCGCCCAGGCGAGGGTTTGCCCAACCTGCTCTTAACTTCAAACTCGTCCGGCTTCCCCTGAGAACTAGGTGTTGGCCCCATCGCACCCAGGGACGGCTCTTGTAGCTCTCCAGCCTCAACGTGCCTCTGCTGGTTTCCAGCCTAAATGCAACCGTGGCTGGTGTGAGTTTGCGCCGGCGCTTCCCGCAGCTTTTCCTCCCCGCTGGTGTTGGCGCGGTCCTCGGGGATGGTGTGGCTCTGCCTGGCTTCTCTCCGTCCCCCTGATCGCACGTGCAGCCCTGCTCTGCCCCTGCCGCTGCTTGAATCCAGCCTCCCTGCGCGGGGGCGGCAGGACCGGTACCCGGTGTCCCGGGCCAGCCGTGATTTGTGCCCTACTTCCCCGTGTGCTGGAAACGCCTCGCCGGCAGCATCCCGGGAAGCCCGGGGGGAAGTGAACCAGAGGACCCGTCTGGCAGAACGGGGACAGGGAGTGGCGCGCCCTGCCCCTGCGGGCGGAGGCTGCTGCCCTGACGTCCCAGCCATCTGAGTTGGCTCTGCCAGGCCTGGAGGCGAGGCGGAGCGGAAGGGCAGCGGTGATTAAGGTGATGAGGCTATTTGTCTGTCACCGGCTGCTCATTGCGCTGCTCCGCCGCCTTCCCAGGCTGTGTGGGAGCTGTTCCTAAATCCCTGAGGTCCTGTGCGAGCTAGGAAGAGTGCAGCAGGGAGCTCTGAATGGGGACAAGCGTGGGGATGGCTGGCAGGGTTATGCAGGGCAGAGGGTCAAGCACGAGGTACCCTCTGGACCGAGGATACTTGGGCATCCCTGACTCCTGCCTTGGGCAAAGGGCTGAGGATGGTTCTTGGAGAGGAGAAAGGCAACCAGGGATGGAGGCGCCCGTCTGGGCACTCAGGCAAATGCCAGGATGCTGGCCATGAGCAAAGGGAGCACGCGGGCACAAGTGCTCGGAGCCAAGCCTGTCCCAATGACCGTGAACAACTCTTAAATCTCCTCCATTTGCATCTCAGGATAAAAGCTTCCGGCCCTGTCACTCGGGAGGCACCTGGCTGGGATGTGCCCTCAGCCACTTATTCGTAAACTGAAGGCTGTAATAAGGCTGTAGCGTGGCAGCTACCCTGCGTAATAACAGCGGCTCCCTGCAGGAGGGTGTTGTCTCGGCCGGGCTGGGAGAACCATCCTCCTTGGGCCCACTTCCTTTGCAGTTGTCAAGCGCCTTGAGCTTGCGATGTCTGGAATGAGATCCCAGCGGATAATTCTGCCCCGAGTTACCACAATTAACAGCACGCAGCTCGGGGCAGAGAAGGGCTGGTGCCGGATGCTGGCTACTGAAGACGGGCAGGACTTGTTGTGATGGGGCAGGGCGGGAGTCTTGTAGCCAGGATGGTCCGGGGACTATGCGAGAAGTGAGGTGTGTGTTTCGTGGTGTCTTTGCTTGGACCGTCTTAGAGGTAGGAGAGATCTTAGACAAACGTGGGGCACAAAGCGACTCTCCCCGTGCCTGAAGAGGGGTGTTTGTGCCTGGAAGACAAGCTCTTGGAGCTCTTAGCTAAGATCTCTCCCAGCTTCACAGTCAGTCCAGTAAGAGATTTCACCAAAACCCCTTGCTTGTCTCTGACGATGAGCTCAGCTGGAGCAGGTGGGCACAGGACTGGGGTTCTCGCACCTCCCTTGGGGGCGCTGGGCGTTGGCCACCCTCCAAGGGCCCTGGTCTCTCCCAGCCTAGTGACCTGCCAAGTGCAGCCCTGGTACCACAGAAATAATACTGATGGGACCACCGTTCGGGAGATGGGTGTATGGACTGGTTTGGGTAGGGATGGTACCCCTGAGGCAGGGGTTGGGCTAGATGACCTCTGGAGGCCCCTTCTCTATGACTCCGACCAAGTCGTCGGCCCCAGCTGAGAACAGCTGAGCCTGCGTGGTGGCGTTTGGCTTGGTGATGGCAAAGTCCCCACTTCCTCGTGGGCAGCGTGCGGCTGAAACTCCCTCTGGCCAGATGGCCAGCTCCCGACCGGCAGCTTCCTCGGAGCAGAGGAGTTTCTTGGCACGTTTGCTCTCTGACTTGTTTGTTTGCAACATTGCTGACTCGGCTCAGCCAGGCCGGGTGACTCATCCCCAGGATTACAGGCGTCTCGCTGCGCCAGGTAGGGCAGGCTTTGCTACGTCCCACGGGCCAGGTTGCCTCCCCGGGGACCGCTCTGCAGCTGGTACCTGCACGTTTCCCTCGGCGGGTGCAGAGCAGCTAGGCTCCGGGTGTTTGCACCGCGGCACAGGCGCCTGTTGATGTTAAGCCAAAGTGGCCTACCACAACCAGCGCGTCCCTGGGAGGCCTCCCCTGAAATACAGCAGAAAGTAAGAACTGTGTAGCATTCCTGGGCACTTAAAAGCACGGGCCAAGGGCTCGAGGCGTCTCTTCCACAGAGCGGTGGCACTGGGGTAGGTAGTAAACGGAGGAGGGGGTTGGACGGCAGGGCAGGGGGCCTGTGCGTGTGCAGCGGCTCGGTAAAGGGGTGCGAAGGACCTCGCCGCAAGCTCCGGGTCTCCTCCCGAGCTGACTGCTGCTTGTGTTTCTTCTCCCCTGCCCTGTAGCTCCCGGCAGCCGTGCAGAAGTGGGGAAGGCGAGAGGACCCGGACGGACGGACCGTGGGAGGCCAGTGCGGGGCTTGATCCCAGCCAGCATTGCACGGACCAGGTTGCCGGTGGCTTCCCCGCGCCCCACGCCAAGGCAGACCCAGGGGTCGTGAGCGCCACGTTCAGCTGGAAGAAAGTGCTGCCTGACCGGCCCACGCCGCAGGCGGCCCCCCGCTTCCACAAGATCGCCCTGGCATCGCGGAGCATGGACGGCGTCGCCCGCCCCCGGGCCAGAGGGGAGAGCCCTTCGCGAGTCTCCCTGCTGCTGGCGGCGTGGGAGAAGGGGCTGGCCGGCCAGAAGAGCGCGGACTCCCCTGCCCCTGCCCCTGCCCCTGCCAGGGTGGGCAGGAGGAAAGCCCCCACCATCGCCCGCCCGCCGGACTCGGCTGCTCACGGACCAGTCTTCTCGCAGATTTATTCACCGGTGCAGAAGCAGAAGCGGCTGGCGGCTGACAGCCCCGCGGTGCCCCGGCTCCAGCGGGACGGTGACGTGCCCGGCACTCACGCTGTCATTGTGCCCCTGGGTTCCCCCCGAGAGACCCCCCAGCAGGGGCCTGTCAGCCCAGCCTCACCCCTGGAGGCCCCCCAAGATGCCCCCGTGCCCGCTGCCATGCCGGGCTCCCAGAGCCAACGGCAGGTCCTGAGTACCGCGTTTCAGGCTGAGAGACGCGTTGCGCTGCCCAAAGCCAGGATGGTCACCGTGCTGAGGTCAGGAAGAAGCGGGGTTGTGCCTGGCTCGGGCAGCCCCCAGCTAAGTGAGCCGCAGCAGGGGAGACCCCACGTGCCCGGCCCCGCTACCAGCATTTCTCTCACTGGGCCCCAAAGAGAAGGTCAGTGGCCATGTGCCAATGGCCTGGGAGATGCTAGGCCCTCCGGGGAAGGCCTCGTGACAGTGGCCACAGATGCTGTTGCTGGACTGCAGAGACACCGTGGCGTGATGCCGCCTGCGAGCACTCACGTGAGGGAAACCTGGACCGATGGCATTGTGCACGGTGGCATCACTGGGGTGGAAACGGGCAGCGACAGCATCTCCACCCAGGTGGAAACGGGCAGCGACAGCAGCAACAGCAGCGACAGCATTTTCACCCGGGTGGAAAAGAGCAGCGACAGAGTCACTACCCGGGTGGAAAAGGGCAGCAATGGCAGCGACAGCATTTTTACCCAGGTGGAAACAGGCAGCAACGGCAGCAACAGAGTGTCCACCTGGGTGGAAAAGGGCAGTGACAGCATCTCCACCCAGGTGGAAAAGGGCAATGACAGCAGTGACAGCATTTTCACCCAGGTGGAAATGGGCAGCGACGGCAGCAACAGAGTCTCTACCCAGGTGGAAACGGGCAGCAACGGCAGTGATAGCACCTCCACCCGGGTGGAAAAGAGCAGCGACAGAGTCTCTACCCGGGTGGAAAAGGGCAGCGATGGCAGCGACAGCATCTCCACCCGGGTGGAAAAGTGCAATGACAGCAGTGATAGCATTTTCACCCAGGTGGAAATGGGCAGTGACAGCAGCGATGGCAGCAACAGCATTTTCACCCGGGTGGAAAAGGGCAACGACAGCAGTGATAGCACCTCCACTCGGGTGGAAAAGAGCAGCGACAGTGCCTCTACCTGGGTGGAAAAGAGCAATGACAGCAGCGACAGCATTTTCACCCAGGTGGAAACGGGCAGCAACGGCAGCAACAGAATGTCTACCCGGGTGGAAAAGGGCAGCAACAGCAGTGACAGCGTCTCCACCCGGGTGGAAAAGGGCAATGACAGCGTCTCCACCCGGGTGGAAAAGGGCAATGACAGCAGCGACAGCATTTTCACCCAGGTGGAAACAGGCAGCGACGGCAGCAACAGAGTCTCTACCCGGGTGGAAAAGGGCAGCGATGGCAGCAACAGCATTTTCACCCAGGTGGAAACGGGCAGTGACAGCAGTGATAGCACCTCCACCCGGGTGGAAAAGAGCAGCGACAGAGTCTCTACCCGGGTGGAAAAGGGCAGCGATAGCATCTCTACCCAGGTGGAAAAGGGCAGAGACGGCAGCGACAGCATTTTCACGTGTGTGCAAAAGGGCAGCGACAGCGTCTTGGACCCGGCTGGCTCTGGCACCGTGGGGCTGGCTGAAGGCTGCAGAGCCCCAGATGCCGAGGGAGCCCTGCTAACAGCCCCCCAAAGGGCAGCAGGCTCTGTAGAAAGCCAAGCTCCAGCTCTCTTTGCCGGTACGGAGGGGTGTCTGCGGGCCCAAGAGCCTGCCTCCCACGCTGAGGCAACAGAGCAGGGGGAGAGGCTGGAAAAGGGCTGTCGGGGCATGACTCCCTCCCCAGGGGCCTTTTCTCCCAGTCAGGCCACAAAGAGTCCCAGCGAGGTGGCGGACGAGGACCCTGAGCTGGCTGTCGACATGGAGCTGTTCGTGGACACCCTCCGTAACATGGAGCCCTCAGAAATACGGAAGCCCCAGAAGGGGCACAAGCAGCCGCGGCGCTCCTCGCTGGGCATGAACCGAGCCCTGCCACCCATCCACGAGGACCACATCATGCCCAGGTCCCAGGTTTCCTTCCCAGAAGCCCTCAACAAGCTCTGGGCAATGGCAGAAGGGGCCGGCCACAAGCAGAAGGGGCCGGCTGGCGGGAGCGTGGAGAAGGAGGAGGAGGAGGAGGAGGTGCAGAACCCGTATCTCTGCGAGGACGAGAAGCCCCCAGTCCAGGAGGAGCCCAGGAAGGTTTGCTGCTGGGAAGACCAGTCCTCCAAGACGGCAGAGGACTACCTGTCCCTGCTGGCGAAGCTGAAGCAGATGCCGGGGGATGAGAAGGCCAAGGTTTCTGTCCCCAGGATCACAATAGATCAAAGCATCCTCTTCAGGGCCAAAGGCCTCAAAGGCATGGCGCTGGTTGCAGACTCCCTGGAGCACAAGGCAGCACCCGCGGACAGCAAGCCCTACTCCCGCCTGGACAACAGCGTCCTCTACAGCCGCTACATGGCCTCCGCGTCCAAGGCGCTGGAGAAGCAGCAAGAAAGCAGAAACTCGCCCAGCCCTACGGTTGACTTGGCGCTGCTCCAGGCCACTGAGCAGAACCAGCCTCCGCCCAACGGGCCAAAGTCCGGCAAACGCCTGCCCTCCGAGCCCTCCGCGGAGGTGCTGGAAGTCGGCTCTCCGGGTGCTGAGAAGGCCCTGGGCTCAGAGCAAAGCCCTGACCAGATGCCTCCAGCCTCCTGCGAGGTGGAGCCAGAAAGCGCCCTTCCCCGACACACTGAGCACCCCAAAATGCAGGTGAGTCCATCCAGGGTGCACCCCCAGAGCACTGAGCAAGGAGCCAGCTTGGCTTCCCCGCGCGTCTCCTTGGGCAGCAGAGCTGCGCCCGGGCCAAGCGCTGAGGACCTGGTGCGGCAGGGGGTCCCTGTTCTCTGCTGGGGGGAGATCTGGGATCCAGGGGTGGCAGGAGACGGGGCTTGGCCAGGGGACCCCAGCCCCGTGAGTGCTCCAGGAGTGCGGATGAGGTCTGTGCACAGAGACCCCTCCATGGGCAGCTGCTGGGAGCCCGGCAGACCCCGCTTGGGTTTGGGGGACACCCGCTGGGGCGGAGTGAGCATCGTCCCCTGCCCCCCACGTGTGCCCCCCACGCCTAGGGCCCTGCTGATTTCTCTTTCTCTTTTTCTATAGCAAGAAAAGATGAGACCCTCCAAGAAGATCAATGTGAGACCCGGCAAGGTACCAAGATGGGGCCGGAGAGGGGCCGGGGGGCGAGGGGACTCGTGCAGACTGGCGATGGCACCGTCTCTGTCGTGTCCTTTCCCTCCAGATCATCCTGTACTCCGAGCCGGGCTTCACGGGCCAGAAGCGAGAGCTCTGGGGGGACGTCCAGGATGCCACCTCCTGGGAGCTCTCCCCCACCATCTCTGTCCGTGTGATCCGAGGAGGGTGAGTGAGATCTCGGGGGGAGCACGCAGGAGCTGGGCTGGCTCTGAAGGCTTCAGGGACAGAGCAGCCACCAGCCCTGCCGCGCTGTCAGGGGCCGAGGGTCGTGGCATGACCTGGAGGGCTCAGGGCAGGTGTTTGAACCCAAACCCCCTTCCCCAGATGTCTGGCCAGAGTGGAGGGGGACAGGCTGGGATCCAGGGTGCACGATCTCCCTCAGGCAAATCGCTGAGTCTTGCCGTGCCTCAGTTTCCCCGCTTTGTCCAAGGGGGAGCGGCGCGTCCTTGCTGCACTGCCGCTGCAGATGGCTCGCGCGTGGCAAGGGCTGTGCAGCACTTTGCACCGGAGGCTGCAAGATTGGGCAGTGCCAGGGGGGTGCCTCTGGCGGCGTCCTGCTGGCAGCTCGCTGAGGCCCCCGCTAGCAGACCTCCCTCTCTGTGCTCCCGCCAGCTGGGTGATGTACGAGAAGCCGCGGTTCCGCGGGAGGAAGTGCGTGCTGGCCGAGGGGGACGTGGAGATCAGCAACCCCTGGGCAGCCTACCAGCGGGCCGGGGAGGCTCCCGAGAGCGTGCCTTTCCGTATCGGCTCCTTCAAGAGGGTCGTGCAGGTGAGTGCCAGCTTGGGCACGGACAGGTCCCTCAAAGACCTTTCGCGGCCACCAAAGACGTGGCCAGCACCCCTGCAAGTCAGCAGCTCGGGCCTGTCTCCCCCACCCCCGGCGGGGGCAAGTGAAGGGTAGTTACCACCCTTCTCTGAAGGCAGCCGGCTCTGCCCGCACCCGCCAGGTGTGCGTGGACAGGCTGGCACCTTCTGCCATCTGCCGCAGCCCCTTCAGGAGCCGGTGCTTTCTCAAGAGGCTCCAGGTCCCTTTCCAGAGCGGGTGATGATGGAGGACTGTTGGTCGGTGCCCACCACAGGAGCTGGCACAGGCATGGGCTGGGGGCAGTGCAGGTGGCTTTCAGCAGGCAAGGCGGGAGCAAAGATGCAGCAGTGCTGGCAACAACACCCCTGCCGGGACAGGAACGACGGCTCTCGTTAGGCAGATTCTCATTAAGCAGGGTCCGGCAGGGATGGGTCTAGGAGGTTGAAAAGGGGGGTCCACAAGGTGTGGGACACCTCTTCAGATACAATGCGACGTGTATTTCTTCTCCTGTTCAAGAGAAGCTAGAAGCTTTACCAGTATGGTGGGGGCTAGGGCTATACTATTCTGTTCAAGATCAAGGCAGAAACTAATGCAGCTTCATTGGAAGGTGCACTCATTTGCTAGCCTGATACAGTGAGTTTTAAAAAAGAACACAGCAAACTAGGCAAAACCAGGCAGAAGAGATGATTTTGGTACTCCTGTAGTTGTTACAGTTAAATGTGTGCCTCTTATTCTGATTCATAATCGGGGAGAGGATGATGAGCCACGAAGTTTCACTGCTGCCTGGATAGAAACGCCGCTGCCTCTCCGGGGTGGGCCGTTTTCAGGTTTTGGCTGGAGCAGGAATCGCAGGGGGCGGGGGGACAAGGGCACCTCTGCATCCCCTGGATCTGCCCCTGGAGTCGGGCTGTCCCTCTGAGCCTGAAGAGGCATCTGCCGTGTCGCTGAGCTCTCTTAGGAGTGAAACCGGGTGGAGGAAGCTGGTCTCCGTGGCCTGTTGGAGCAGGAGGGGAGAGCCCGGCATCTCACCAGCCCTTTGGAGGAGGCCGGCGTGGGTGTCCCTGGGCAAGCCCTCTGCATACGCTCCGCGGGTCGCTCCTTGGGGTCTGACAAGCTGCTGCCTCCTGTTTCAGGACTACCGGACCCCCGAGATCAGCTTGTTCAGCAAAGAGAATGGGGAAGGCGCCAAAGCCAGGTTCATGGATTCCTCAGAGGACACCCGGACCCAGGGCAGGGCCTTGACAGCCGCCTCCATCATAGTCCACTCGGGCCTGTAAGATGCAGGGCCTGGGGGAGCGGGTGGGTCCCTCGGGTTGTGACCAGTCCGTGGCTGTCTCACAAGGATGCGGCGCAGGGTGGCGAAGCCAAGGGCCCCGCTCAGCACGCTCTGGCCCCGGTGTAACCACGTTGCCCGTGCCCTACAGGTGGCTGATCTACTCCAAGCCCTTCTTCGACGACGACCCCTACGTCCTGGAGCCGGGCGGCTACCCCAGCCTAAAAGCGTGGGGCGCCAGGGACCCTTCCATCTGCTCCATGCATCCCCTCAAGCTGGTGAGTGTCGCTCCCGGGGCGCCGTGCCCGTGCTAGGACAGGGAGGTATGAACTGAGTGCCAGTTTCTTCCCACGGCTCATCTCGGAGGTACCCGACAGGGCTATAAACTTCCACGTGGCTTTGCTGCGAGAGCCTGTGGTCCCTGAGGCCGGCGTGCAGCCTCGCCTCCGAGCTCAGCTTCTCCCTCCCCGGGGTTGAGGAGGTCTCTGGGCGCTCATGGGGGTTTCCTCTCGTTTCAGGGCTGCCCCGTGGTGGAGAAACCCGGAGAGCCCAAGGTAAGAGGGAAGAGGCCCGAGGCAGATGGTGCCAGAGGGATGGGGCAGGAGGGCGAGCTGAGCGCTCGCAGCTCCCGTCGTTCCTGATGGGACGTGCCACGGGGGCACGGGCCCCGTGCCACTGCGGGAAGCGTCGGCTATAGCAGCCGGAGGAGGGAGGAGGGCAGGCATGCCCCGTGCCGGACCCAATCCTCCTCACCCCCACCTATCTCTTACGCCTCTGCAGGCAGTGGTTTACGAGAAGCCCCACTTCCAGGGCCACAGCTGCCTAGTGAGCCGAGACGTCTACGACCTGAGGAAGCAGGAGGGTGACCAGGGCCCTGGCATGGCCACGGTGGGGTCTTTGCGCATCCTGGGAGGCTGGTGAGTGGGCAGAGGCGCTGTGGGGGTCCAGGCCGTGATGGCCAGGAGCCGTGGAGGGCGTTGAGCCGTTCGAGGAGCCCCGTCTCTGCGGGGAGCTCCCTGGTGGGATGTCTTATGTCTGCCTGTCTGTCCCAGCTGGGTTGGCTATGGCAAGGCAGGCTTTCGGGGTCACCAGTACCTGCTGGAGGAAGGGGAATACCCTGACTGGACGCAGTGGGGAGGCTACAGCAAGGAGCTCGTGTCGCTGCGTGTGATCCGGACGGTAAGTGCGAGGGGCCCATGGTGCTCCTTGTGCCAGTTGTGAATGGGGCTGGATTATCCGGGGGGGGCAGGCAGCCCCGGCATCGCAAGCTGCATGCCTCAGCCATGAGCTGGGGGCCCTCGCTCAGGCCTGGCGCTCTCTGTCCAGAGAGTCATGGATTTTGATCCCTCTCCTACATGGGAACCAAGCCAAGACCCCCCCCCCAAACGCATCACAGCTCAGATGCAGACAGCGATGGGCTCCCGCGACTCAGGCTGGCTTTCAAGCAGCCCCTAAAAGGGGTCTCCCAGTCTCAGTCTGGATGGTCCGGTAGCAGGGGGTGGGGGTGAAGAGCCCACGTGGCACTCGTGCGACCCTCCCAGGAGGGAACCAAGCAGACGGCCTCAGGTGGGTCCCTGCCCTCCCCTCCCCCAGGACTTCTTGGACCCAGCACTGGTGCTTTTCGAGGCCATGGACTTCGAGGACGGTGCCAGCGTGGAGCTGAGTGAAGCCCTGCCGGACGTGTCGCTGGCTTGCTATGGAAGCAAAACCCGGTCCATCAACGTGTTGAGCGGCGTGTGAGTGCCGTGGGGCCGGGGGAGGGATTGGAGGGAGACGGGGAGGGTGTTTCGGTGGAGAGGAGTAGAGAGGAGCGCGGACGACGGCAGACCCTACGCAGGTAGCCACGTGCTTGGTCCCCTTGGGAGCTTGGCTCGGGGTAGGAAGCCGCGTGCTTCCAGGCGGCTCGCTCCCGGGGTCAGGAAGGAACGTGCCCCCACGGGCGGCAGGGGGTGGTCTCGGCAGCCCTCCTCCCTCTCTCTGGCCAGGTGGGTGGCTTACGAGGGCACGAACTTCTCCGGCGAGCAGTACGTCCTGGAGAAAGGGGTGTATCGGAGCTGCGAAGACTGGGGAGCCAGCAACTGCCAGATCGGCTCCGTGCAGCCGGTCCTCCAGGTGAGAGCCCCACCTTGCCCCCTTCACCTGCCCCGGGTGGCTTCTGGGGAGACACCGGCAGGGTCAAATGCCCCGTCCAGACCCCACAGGGCCCGGGAAGGCCCTGCCCTGCCCTGCTCCCCCTAGCCGCCCTCGGGCTGGGGTTGTAGAGGCAGGCTGGGGCCTTTGGAGGAGCAAGGCCCATGGTTTCTTCCCTTTTCCCGCATGCCCCACGAAGCCCAGAAGAGCAGGCTTAGGGCAAGACTGGTCCCAGACAGTCCCGGGATGCTCTGAGCACAAAGGCAGCCTGTAGCCCCCCATGCCCCCTCCCCTCTCCTCCATGTTATGCCCATGGGGCAAGAAGGGAGGGATGCAGGTGCTCAGCCCAGCTCAGCTGGGGCGATGGGGGGGTGCGCAGGGCCCAGGAGGGGTTACACCAATGGACACCACTTGTTTCCTTTCAGGTCGGGGAGCACAGCCTGCACTTTGTGTCCAGGGTAAGTAGGAGGAGGGTGGGAGTGTGTGTGTGATCTGCCCTCTCGCCGCTAGCACGCCTGCCCCCGGCATCCCTTCTCCTGCCTTGGTACAACGGGCCTGGGCTGGACCAGGCTGGGCTTGGCCAGCTGTGCTGGGTGGGGAAGGGCATCGAGGCCACCGCCGCCGCCTGCTGCTGCTTTGTCCCAGCTCCGACCCACCTCCCCGGGCCCCGTCCTGTGGCTCAGCCCGTCCTGCTCCCCACGCTCTACAGATCCAGCTGTTCTCGCACCCCGACTTCCTGGGCCATCACATCTCCTTCGAGGATGACCAGGGAGCCCTGCCTGAGTCCTTTGCCCCCCAGTCCTGCCGAGTCCACGGGGGCAGGTAACAAGGTCCCCACACCGGGCTGAGCTGGGGTCCAGGCCTCGGGACTCCAGGACCCCCTGGAGCTGTGCGGGGGGCTGCAAGTCGGGAGGGGGAAGGGAAGGCGAGAGGTGGGCCTGTGTTTGGAGTGGGGGCAAGCCAGTCCTTCCTGCTGGCCGAGCGTGGGGTCGTGGGGGGGCTGGGGAGAGGGCAGGGGCTGCCGCGGAGTCATCCCCGTGTGCGCGTTGTCTCCCAGCTGGATCCTCTACGACGGGCAGGACTTCGAGGGAGAGCAGCACGTCCTGTCCGAGGGCGAGTACCCGACGCTCAGCGCCATGGGCTGCGTCTCTGCCGCGGCCGTCCAGTCCCTCAAGAAGGTCCCTCTAGTACGTATTCCCCCCGCCTACCCCCTCCTCGCACGACAAAGACCCCACAGTCCCAGGAGAGCCCTTGCAAGGCCACCCCCTCCAGCTGCCGCCCAGCACTCCCACGGCCCCCCGCTCGCCCCGGGCCCTAACCCCAAGGTTGCCATCTCCGGCAGGTCTTCTCTGAGCCCTCCATCTTCCTGCATGGACTGGAGTGCTTTGAAGGCAAGGAGATTGAGCTGAACAGCGAGGTGAGGAGCCTGCAGGCCGAGGGCTTCAACAACCACGTGCTGTCTGTGCGCATCAAAGGTGGCATGTGAGTGACCCCCCCACCCCCGCCACACACACACACACACACACACACACACACACACGCACCCCGGGACCTCTGGAGGGGCTGGCAGCAGGAAGGGGAGTGCATGGCCATGAGCTAACTGGGGCTTGGGAAGCCACGGGTCCAGTGGGGCTCCTGCCGGGCACAGCCCCTTCAGGCAACCCGGCTCCGAGCCCTAGATCAGGCTGGCTACAAACTGCAAGTGGAATAATGTCCCCCCTGCCTTAAGCTGCTGCAAGGCCCTTCCTAGAGGGCTCAGCTTTGCAGAGGCAGGCTGCTGAGAGCAGGTATAGTTGGTGTCCAGACTCCCAGTCCCCAGCTCCAACTGCTTGCCTTCGCAGCTGCCCAGCGACCTGCAAGCTGGGGGTCCCCAGGCATGGGCGAACCTAGGGTTTTGCCAAGGTGGGTGCGGATAGTGCAGTGCAACCCCACGCAGGGCTCAGGGCTCCTTCTCCAGGAAGAAAAGACCTGGAAGCTTTAGCAATATGCTACGAACCTAGGGCTGCATCATTCAGTTCAAGATCCAAGCAAAAGCCAATATAAACGTATTGGAAAGTGCATTCATCTGCTATATCCTACCCTGTGGATTGAACCAGCCGCCAGACTGGACAAATGCACTCAAAAGATGTTGCGTCTTTAGTTTTGTAATCGTTCAGACAGATCTGGAAAACGGATTCATAAAACAAAACCGAGCCTTCTCGGGCATCTTGCACTCGCTGCTTCGCGGGAGCGTTTGCCACCCCGAGCGGCCGTTTTCAGCTAGAGTTAAAAAGAGCCTCCAGGACTGCGAAAGGGGAGCGCCGTGACCAGGAGCCGCTCGCAGACGGCAGCACAGCGGAAGAGAGGACGGTTTGGTTCACGGATCATTTTAAACCATTGAAAAAGCAGAGGGCCCTTAACTCTAGCTAAAAACACGAACTCGGGGTGGAAGCATTCACTCACATGGGCAAATAGCTTGGGAATGGGAGTCTGGCAGCACCAGGGTAGATGATGGGGAGCCGCGGAGCCCCCCACTACTGCTTGGATAGAAATGCTGCTGGCTTCACGCCTTGCGTGGAGCAGGAATCGAAGCGGGTGCGAGTTGCATTACTGCGCCCCGTCCCTCGATCCCAGCCCGGTGCCTTGGCGGGTTTCTGTGTCTTTTCTCACGCCCTTTCCCGTCCCCGCTCCCAGCTGGGTGCTCTGTGAGCACAGCGATTTCCGGGGCCGGCAGTGGCTGCTGGACGTGACGGAGATCACCAACTGGCTGACGTACAGCGGGCTGCAGCACGTGGGCTCCCTCTATCCCATCCGGCAGGTGAGTGCCAAGCCCCTCCCTGGCCCTGTGGAGCACGCGTCCACACCTGCAGGGCCCTGTGTCGTGGGTCGCTCAGACGAGGCCCGGGGGCGAGCTTCTACCCGGGGTCTCTAAAGGTACCCGGGCCCTTTCTGGAGACTCTCCCGCCATCCGTAGCAGCGCAGGGCCTGTGGCTTGCACATAGGGACTGCGTCCTGTCCCGGGGTGGAGGGGGGCCTCGGTGAGCCACGGGGCATCAGAGGACCTTGGCTTCTCTCCTCCCAGCGGCGGATCTACTTCCGGCTCAAAAACGAGGGGCTGGAGCTCTTCCTGTCCGTGCCGGATGACGTGGAGGACATGAA
The DNA here is from genome assembly GCA_030014935.1 of Caiman crocodilus. Lineage (NCBI taxonomy): Eukaryota > Metazoa > Chordata > Crocodylia > Alligatoridae > Caiman > Caiman crocodilus. The sequence continues at coordinate 2,962,659 of JAGPOW010000145.1, forward strand.
AGCTGGGCGCGTGGTGACCTCGGCCCTCGGCGAGCAGAGCAGTACCGTCTGGTACTACGAGGAGGGACTCCTCAAAAACCAGGTCCGAGCTCACGGGCAGGGTCGTCGGGGGCTTGGAGGGACTTCAAGGGCCCTAGCTGGTCCTGGCTCACCTGGGCTGTGGGTGCATCTTGGGGCCAAGGCAGAAGCCCCCCAGATCCAGCCTTAGCCTGAACTGGTGGGTGTGCGTGTGGCTGTGATGACCCCGGGTGGCCCTCAGCCACCCCCAGCCCCTGTGGGCAGATGGGTGGAGGCATGGTTTGGGGGCTTGCTGTGGGCACGTGGCAGCGGGTCCCTGGTGCTGGCCAGGCCTGGCAGCATGAGACTCCCATGGGCTCCAGGGTGGCGGGTGCTCCTCCTCCACGGGGTAGGGCAACCACGTGCTGTCGGGGGTACACGGGCAGGGCGATGCCCCTTGGCTTTTGCCCCGGTGGGAGCTTCCCTCCCCATTGCAGCTCTGCGCCTGGCACGGCCCGGGGCTGACGGCCTGGACCCTGCCTGCTTCCAGGTGGCCCCCACCATGAGCCTCCAGGTGATCGGCCCTGCGGGAAAAGGAGCCAAGGTGGTGCTGTGGTCCGAGACCCGCGTCCCCCGCCAGACCTGGAGAATTGATGACTCTGGGCGCATCTGGAGCCAGATGTTTGAAGACCGGATCCTGGATGTGAAAGGTGAGTGTGGGGCCTGCCTGCGCTGGGGCCCACGCTGCTCCAGGCTCCTCTCCCAAACCCCCAGGGATGTGGCTGGAGCATGGGGGGCTCCGGGATCCCACACCTGGTCCAGGTCCCCATCAGCTGGGACTGGGGGAGGCCGTTTTTCCCCGTGGCAGGAGTAGGGATGGGGGGGATGGGGAGACCTCCCTGCCTGGTGGGAGACCAGGGAGAGGAGAGGGCACAGGGGTCAGCCCGGCGTAGGCATCCAGCTGCCACGGGACGCATCCTGGCAGCAGCAACCAGCCCCACGAGGCAGGTGGGTCTCGGGGAGACGGGGTGGAGGAGCAAGAAGGGGCAACCTCCCCTCCCTTCCCCCACGTGAGCGCCCTCCTCTCTCTGCACAGGGGGCCTGTCCTACGACCGGGACCACGCCGTCCTCTGGGACGTGGCTGAGGAGAGGCCCACGCAGAGATGGGATCTGCAAGTGCTCTGAGGGCCGGACCCTGTTGGAGACGCCTGACCCCCCCCTGCACCCCGCCAGCCCTTCGGGGGGTCTCACCGGGCTGCCAGATGCACCTGGGGGGCACGTCTCCCGACCCCGTGCCCCGCTGTACCAGGCCGGGACGGCTCCAGCTCGACCCTTCAGCATCTCCAGGGCCTCCTCGCCGCTGGAGCTCGTCCTGCTTCTGGCCCCTGGCCCTCCCCGGAGGATGCGGGGAAAAGGCCGGCTCCTGGAGGCCTTCCCCGCCAGAGCCTTGTGCAGGGCCCTGATGCGACTGAGGACTGGACCACAGTCCCCTCCCTCGCTGCTCCCCGGGGCTGTATTTATCCGCGTGGGACTGTATTTAAGAGTGTGTGTAAGAGAGGACCCTTTTCTAGCACCAGCCGTGGCCTGAGGGGTCCATTTTTGCTGCCTGCCTCGTGCTCGCATCCTTATTGCATCCCTGCGCAGGCCGTGACCCGGGAGGGGGACGCCGTGCAGGCTGCCCCCTCCTCAGAGGAGGCTGTGGGCCTGACTGATGCCTCCCCCGGGAGAGCGGGGAGCTGCTCTGGCTGCAGCGCGGAGCTGCTGGGCATGCTCCCTCGGCCCATGCCAGCAGCTTGGGGTGGGGGGAGTAGTAAAGAGGACGTAGGTGTAATGAGCTGGCCGGGCTCGAACAGCTCTGTCTGGAGGAGCAAGGGGCCCCCCCTTTAAAGCAAACCCAGAGACCCGGCTCCCGCACTGGAGCCTGCCTGGAGGTTTGGTCCCACGTACCCCAAAAGCTCCGGCAGACGCCAGGAGTGGCCACAGTACGCTGCCCCCCCACGCCCACAGATGGGCACTGCCCCACAAGAGCCAGCGAGGTTTGCCAGTCGCAGGGAATCGGAGCCCCCGGCAGCGCGTGCTCAGCTCCCTCGTGTGGCACGAAGGCGAACACGCCGGGCTGCTCCGAGCAACCTGGACGGATGCAGCTGTGCCGCGATCCGCATGACCTACCGGGGCCGTTACAGCCCGGACACGTGCTGTCCTGGGCACATAAAACGTGCCCTGCAGACATGAGCTCGCACCGCGTGCCAGCTGGTGTTCAGGGCTGCCCGCGGGCCTGCGCTGGACTTTGACCCGCCTGGCCGGAGCTGACCCGGGGCATTCCCTGATGCACAGACGAGCATCGCTGCTCGGCGCGAGCTGCCCGCGTTAGCCGTAGCCAAAGGATCCCGTTTCCCCAGACCTTTCCCGCACCACCTCAGTGCACCTCTAGCATGGAGCGGGGATTGCAGTGGGGTCACGCAGGGCCCTGGAAACGCTCGGGCAGAGTTCGCAGGGCTCTTTGGTCCCCCTGGTCACTGAGCACATGGGCTGCAGCTCAGCCGAAGCTAGGGCAGAGCCCTCATGCTGCCAGACATTCATCTTGGAGACTCCTTTAGGCTCCCAGGCCAGCTAGTACAGCCTCCTGCCTGCCCTTCCCTTGGTGCCAGAGCCCTGCCCTCCAGAGCAGGAGCTGAAACAAGCACACAGGGCTTCCAGGACAGACACAGGCCTTGGCACCTGGAGATCCAAGTTAGACACTCAGCTCTTCACAAGCCTGCAGGCAGCCTCGCTCCTCTACCATATCCCTGTTTCAAAGGGGGCAGACCCTCGGCCTGGCGACATCTACTAATGCTTGCAGACCGAGTTGGAGGACGTGCCATTGCTCATCGAGAGAGAGAAGCCGGGGCAGGCTCCTCGCAGCAGGCATGGAGGGCTGGAGGGAGGGGAATAGGCTCCAGGCCGTGACTGCCTCTGTCAAAGCCCCTCGCCCAGCAGCAGGCTGAGGGCAGGTGTGAGCTGGTGGAAAGGGAGAAGAGGGAGCAGCCAGGCCTGGGCATCGCAGTGATGACCCCTCCATCCTCCTGGGGGGCCAGAGCCATCCTCATGGCAAACACAGTTCCCCTCTGTATGGAGAGGGGGCACTGCCCCATTCCTGAGCCCTCGGACAGCCATCATCCCTCCCCGCAGGGTCAGGGGCTCCGTCAGCAAAGTCCCTTCCCCCCTTGGGTCCATCTCAGCAGCTCGGGGCTGCGCCAAGGAGCCCTTGAAGCATCACAAGCTCAGGAGAGGAGCGAGTTGCAGCTCAGGAAACCCCTGTCCAGCTACCGCACCTGCAGCCGGTTGCTCCACACCCAGCCAAGGCCCCTTGGTCACCGCCTCGCTGCTCAGGGAGGCTGAGGGCTTGGAGTGCTGCCTAGGGGATTTGGACACCCACTCCCCATGCAGGTTTAATGGGAAGGGGGTGCCCGAGCCCCTTCAGACACTGCCAGGGGTCGCAGATTGCTGGAGCCAGCTGTGCTTGGGGTTGTGCCCCACGGCACAGAGCAGCACCAGGCAGGCACAGGATTGCAGGTGCTCAGCTATTGCTGCCCCTGGCCTCCAGCACAGGTCATTTCTGGGGCTCCCCCAGACCCAGCAGGGATCTGCCCCTCCCCAGCGCCGCAGCCCCCAGGCTTCTCCCAGCACACCGGCACCAAGCAACCTCCTCCCCAGCTGAGCCCACTGCGCTCTCATGGCCGCTGCATCCGCCTCAGCTGAGGAGAGAAGGAGCTGAGCAGTCCCAGGTGAGGCCAGACCCCTCCCCGGCTTGCTCAGGGCTGTCCAGCTGGAGGCCTGGGAATGGGTTAATGTGTGGCTCCCTGGGCTCCTGCCTAGCCTTTGCTTCTCCCATTGCTCCCACTGCAATAGCTGTGGCTCCAGGTCCCCACTCCCTCCGGCTGCCCCTTCCCCAGGCCGTGGGGAAGCGCAGGCTCGGGGCTAGGGGAGCCTGCAGCTCGGGTCCCTGAACCCCGTGGGGCAGCAGGGCTGCTCGGGGCTGGAGACCGAAGGGTGAGTTGAAGCACTTGGGCACATGGGGCACTGATGGGAAAGAGTGGGTGGGGGCACGTGGTGCAACGTGGGGGGCATACAGCCCCTAGGCCCCTGTTAGTGCGGTCTGCGGGGCAGGCAGCCCTGAACTAGCTGCTGCTCCCCCTCCCAGAGGGGCCCCATGGAGAGGGATGGAGGGCAGGGCCTTGCGGTCATTTTGCAGCTGTGGAGCAGGGGGGTGCTTGTGCCCACAAGGATGGGCGTGAAGGATGCAGCCTCCGCGTGAGGGCTGGGGCTGATTCCTCCCGTGCGCACGGACACCTTGCCTTGCAGGAGACGGCAAGGCTCTGAGCCTTCTCCGTCTGAGCCCAGAGCCCCGCCGCTCCCCCGGGAGAGAGGATCGCCACCCCCAGCACTCCCGGCTAGGCTGCTGCTCCGGCCTCTGCGGTCCTGAGATCTGACGAGGCTTCTCCCAGCAAACCCACCCCTACGCGTGTTCCCCTCCCCGGCCATCTGGGTTGAGCTGGCCTGGCATGGAGGAAGGGCGGGCAGGGCCTGGCAGGCAGGCTCTCGGGTGGCAGCACCGAGCGGGTGCTGGGAGGCACCTCTGGTCCAGCCATTGATTGCAGTGAGCCGGGGAGCAGGCATGTGCGTGGGGCTGGAATCGGATCAATCCTCATTCTCCCGCCGATCAATCGATCTGCCCTTGCCGCCCACAGGCCTTTATGGGAGGAAGAGCAGGCTGCGACGGCAGCGCGCGGAGCTTGGACCCGACGCCCCTGCCAGCCTGCCCCGTGTAGGCTGTGGGGAAGCTGTCCTTCCCTCTCGCCCTCCGTCAGCCCCCATGGGGAACGTGGGTTCCAGTTCTCCTTGGGTCTCGTCCCTACCTCGGCCCTTCCCCTCCTCCGTTCGATTGCAGAGTCAATACTGCTGGAGGCCCGGTGGGGACGTGCCTGACTGATCCGGAGGAGGGGGTGACCTGGGCGTCTCCGGGACACCTCACTCTTGCGTGGGCAAACCCGTGGGTCCCTGGACTGACTAAGAGGGGAAGGATGGGCTCGCAGGGGGTATCTGGGAGCCCTGCAGCGGGGCTGGCTCTGGGAGGCACACCTGTGCCTGGCAGATCAATGCCTCAGCTCCCCGGTGATGGGACGAGACGTCCACCTGACAGTTCCTCAATCACGGCTGGGTTTCATTAGAGTTACTGACCAGCACACTGGTCACTCGGGGCTGCAGGCAGATGGGGGCAGGGGGCTGAGACCGTGGCCTCGGCTATCGATCTCGCTGTAGCCAGAGGTCATCGGTGCACATGAAAGATCAGGGCCCGGAGAAGCTGGAGCTGGCGGGGCGGGAGCAAGGTTGAGGCCGTGCAGGGCGAAGATGACCCAGCCAGGACGGCTCTGCAGAGCAACCAGGCGAGGCCTGTCTGCCCCTGGCTCCTAACCGTGGCTCTTCCAATTCCTGCCCCAGAGAGCGGCATCCCAGAGTCAGGAACTCTGCCACTAACCTGACATGTGGCCTCGGGCACATTCCCTCTCCTCCAGGATCTCGGTTTCTCCACAGTGCTTCCCTGATCCCTTGTAATGCGCTGTAACCTGCCCCTCGCCCCACCCCGCCCTGGCCCAGGGCACTGGAGGAGCTTGCTGCATGTCTGTACTGTGGCAGAGACCTAGCTGGGACGAAGACAGCCACTGTGATGGCCAGCAAGGGAGCACGCGGGGCTCTGTGCTGTTGTCCGGATTTGGGCAGCTAGGGGTGACTGAGCTGCGGTGCGTATCACAGCGCTGGGTGGGAGGAGGGTGCACAGCCGCATGCGTGGGCACGTGCAAGTGCGTGGCTGGCACGGCTGCTGTGCGTGTCGTTGTGTGCAGCCCAGGACAGCTGCGGGAGGCGCTCTCCTCGGCGCGTGCAGGTGTATCTGGTTGTGTCTCTATCTATTTATGTGGAAGCGTGGGGATGTGCCCCGGGCTGCCTAGACCAGACTTGAGCTGCACCAGTGCATGGCTGTAGGGGCCCCTGAGCACACGTGGGGGTGACCCTGCGTGCTGCTGTGGGTACGTGTACAACCATGCAGCCGTGTGTCCACGGGTAAGGCATGTCCAAGCCAACACGTGGCACGTGAGGCATAGCCAGGGCAGCGGCGATGCGTGTGGTTCAGTGGGGACAGGCATGTTAATGGATTCAGCACGTTCTCCAGGCCCGGGGCTGACCACTGGCCCAGGGACCTCTGAAGAGTGGAGGCTGCATTTGAAGGGCCATCTGATGGACCAGACCCCTCCCTAGTGGCTTTACCGCCCTCGTGCCTTCATTGACCCGGGTCTGATGCACCTGGAGCTTGTGTAGCGTCTCCCCAGACATCACCGAGGAGGAGGGGAAAGGATGGGACCAGCAGCTGTCCCGGGGGAGCTCTGCACGAGGCTTGTCGCTGTTTCCACAAGGATGTTTTGCTGGCAACGTGCTTCATTTTTGAGGGCACTGGGACACTGCCTGCCTTGCTGCTGGTCATGCTGGGAGAGCCCCAGGTGCTTCCCAACTCGTCCTGTACCTGCTCCCGTGTTAGTCGCCAGCCCCTCGGCCAGGTCGTGCCCCGAGCGCCGGTGGGGTGAAAGCTGGCGATGGAAGCCAACTGCGTGCTGTGGGCACTGGCGAGCCTCCAGCACCTCTCTGCCCACCTACTTCCCGAGCTATCGACCCATCTCTCCAGGGTCCTCCCCGGACCCCCATTGCTGGGCAAGTTGGGCGCCTGCCAAGGTGGTGCTAACCCTGCCTGGAGCTGCTGCGTCTTTGAGGCGAGGCGTGTAAACCGTGCTCGGCCCCTGGCCTCTCTGCTAAGGCAGCTGCAGAGATGCCGATTAAAGCCCTGCAGCAGGGAAGGAGTTTCTGGTACAAAACCCCCCCGCTCGGATCTGGGCTGAGACCAGCCAGCGGGTGGGCATGGGACACTGAACCGTCTAGCAAGCAACTACAGCTTTTGCTGAGGGCGAGATCTCCCCCAAAAGTCAAAGGCTGCGAAGTCCAGCGTTACATCTGCAATTCCCAGGAGCCAGCACGTGCCCTCCAGCTCATCGGCTATTGGTAACTAGCACCACTGCTGCCCACGGTGCCCCGCGGGTGCCAGGCCTCTGCATGGCATCAGGACTGTCCTTCAGGCCAGGTAGATCCAGGATTGGCTTTCCCAGCCCTTACCTTGCCAGGAGCCCCAGGGAGGAAGATTTAGAGGCTGTCAGGGTGAGGGCAAAAGGTCGGCAGGGGTCACAAAGTCCATTTCAAAGAGGTCACTGTCCACTTCTTTCAATCTAATGAAGCCATTATTTGCGAGAGTGACCGCTTTGCTCCCCAGCCGCTTGAAGCAGGGCAGCGCGCGGTGACCGGCTCTGAAAGAACAGGAAGGAGCCCCCTTCCTCCAGCCTTTGCCATTCAACAGGCCAGGAAAACAAATACACCGCACACCCCGATACAACACCAGGCCGGGCTTGGCCGTATCCGCTGGGGCTGCGTGCGTCCTGACATGCTGTAGCTTGATGATTAACGCCGAAGCTGCAGCGAGCTCAAAAGATGTTGATCTCCGAGGAGGATTCAGATCGGGACCCAGCCCCCGAGAAACGTGGGAAGGAGGAGGCAGGATTGGGGCCCC
>JAGPOW010000145.1:2970821-2988889 GCA_030014935.1 Caiman crocodilus
GGGGACGAGAGGGAAGGGCAGAGAGGAAAGACACTGGAGAGACGAGCTTCGGAGCCAGGAGGGCCCTCCAGGCCACCCAAACATGCTGCCCAGGGTAACAGCCCCCCACCTCTTCAGCCCCGAGCATCCCCCGCCCCAGCAGGGAAGCGGGTGGCACGTGGCCACGTGGGTAGAAGGCGTGCGGAGGAGGTCCTGGATGCTGCTAGATTGGAGGCAAAGCCTAAGAGGTGCTTTTCCTCCAAGCACCCCCAAGCCCTTGACAGAGAGGGAGCCCCATGCCATGAACCCCCTGGGTTTGGGGAAACTGAGGCACAGCCACAGGGCGCTGGCAGAGATCACCGAGCAGCTCCAAGTGGAGCCAGGAATTGAACACCGGTCTCTTAACTCCCAGTACCTTGAGGTTGGAGAGCTGTCCGAAGGTCTTGGCGCAGACGTTGCACTCGTACTTGGGCCTGCTGCTCTGCTTCTTCGGGGGCGAGGCCCCGGGCCGGGCGGTCTTTGGCATGCTGAGGTTGACGGCGTCCAGCTGGAGGGCGAGCCGGGAGGTAGGTCTCTGCGGTTGTGCTTTGGAGCGGGGGGCAGTGTCCGCGCCGGGGTGCAGGCATGGCTGGAGCCCGGAGCCAGAGCCCAGGGCGAGGGATGCCCCTGGGAAGGCAGCCCCAAGGGGGAGGTTTCCCCTGCCCTGCTCAGTGCAGGCGGTGGTGGGAAGGGCGAGGCGTGAGGCACCAGCAGCACCCGGGGGCAGTGGGCTAGGCTGGGGCTGCAGGCATAGAGGTACCCGGGGGGCCAGTACAGCGGGAAGGAGGGGGAGAGGCTGCTGAGGTGCCGCGGCAGCTCCGGGCTCGCTGAGGTAGCTAGGCTGCAGGGGCAGAGGCCGAGGCCCGGCTGGCTCGGGGCGCTCCCGTTTCTTTGGCACGCAGAACCAGACGCCTCTCCAGCAGCACCGCGGGACAAGCTGAGCCCCGGGGGCCACGGCCAGACGGCAGGGGACACCTCCCTTGCTCGGCTTCCCACGCCCCTGCCCAGCCCTTGGACGTCTGTACGCTTGTCTTCCTCCTCCTCTTTTGTGCGCTTAGTGGTGAGGCTTTGGCAGTCTGGGGTGCCCGTCAGTGCCGGCAGCTTCGAGCCTGGCTCCGGGCAGGGCGTGCCCACACCCTGGGGCTCTGCAGGGAAGAAGCAAGAACCCATTACTCCGGGTGCCCGGAGCAGGAGGGTGGGTAGGGGGCAGCCCCCCACCGCTCCCTGCTGCCAGGCCTCTCCTGGCAGCTGCCCCACCGTGGCGATGAGACGCCAGGTGCCCGGGGGCAAACCTCTCCCCCCGCCGCCCCTCACCGAGCTTTGCAGCCAGCGTCGGGCACTGCAGGCGCTGGGCGACCTCGCGGCCGGGCCACATGAGGAGTTCGGCGCCGGGCGGGATGGGTGCCAGGGCGTAGAAGTAGATGTCCCGGTCATGCTGGCAGGCCCCCAGGTTCTGGGCGGCGGTGCCCGGGGCAGGGTTGATAGAGCGCATCCAGTCGCGGCAGCGCAGGTCGCGGGTGTCCAGGACGTGGCGGAGCTGCGCTCCCGGGGCGCAGACCTGCAGCGGGCGACGGGAGAGAGCAGCACACGTCGTGAGGGCAGAAGCCCCGTGGCTCAGCTCCGTGACCCGCGGGGAGGAGAGCACAGGGCAGGGGACAGGAAGGGCCCGGCCCCACGTGGGAACACAGCCCAGGAGTCCTGGCTCCCGGTCGCACCCAGTCCCGATTCGCATTCCCTGGATTCAGGGAAAGGGCCCAGCCCCTTGCAGGTGCACAAGCAGAGCCCAGGCGTGCCAGCCCCCCGGCCCTGGCCACAACCTTTGCCTTCATGCGAGCAAGGACTGGCGGGGAGCCATGGAGCATCTGCAGCACTGGGCACCAGTTTAAACCCAGAGACCTCTAGGATCCCCTGGCCGGCCCAGCTCCCCCTGCCAGCTCTCCGGCCGGCAGGTGAGGTGAGCTCCCGGCTCCTGCCTGGAGAGGAAAGCCGAGGGGGTGATGCAGCAGGAAAATCCCAGCCTGGGAATGCCCCTGCCCCTCTCTGTCTCTCACTTCCTCTGCATGGGTTCCTTGGAACCAGCCCCTCCTTCCTCCCCCGGCCGGTCTTCCTCCAAATCTCCCTTCTTCCCAGCAGCTGCTCCCAGCCCCCTCCATCCAGGGTGGGCAGAGAGGAACAGAAGTCCTTCCCTGCGAGGGGGCATGGGCAGGGCTTGCTCCGGGCACAGCAGGCTTTGCTTCCACGGGGCACCAGCACCCGGGGACCCGTGCCACAGAATGCCTTCTGTGTCCCCCACCTGCCCTGGCATCTATGGGCACCTGCCCCAAGATATCCAGGCTACCTGGGGAGGGGGGCCATGGGCTAAGGCTGCTGCCCACCCCCTCAACCCCCTGCCACCGCTGCCTGCCTTGCTCTCAGGCTTTGATGGGGGGAAGCAGAGCCCAGAGACTGTCACTTGGTGCAGACCACACCGGAGGCTGCCCTGCCCTGCTGGGAGCTCACGGCAGCCAGGAGGCTGTCACAGCCCAGCCTGGGCCTGGGTGCCGCAGTCTCTCGCCGCAGGAAGCCGAGGGCTGGGAGCAGGCGTACGCCTGCCTGCCTGGCCCTGCTGATGGTGTGAGATAGGTGTGGTCGCCCGAGCGTGTGGGACAGGCATGCAGGGCTGATGGCGTGTGATACCAGCACGCACCGGATGTGGCAGCGTGCATGCATGTGTGTGTCCCTGGGCACACGGCTGTTGTGTGTCAGCGGGCAGGCTTGGCTCTGAGCATCTCTGTGCTTGCGGGGGGAGCAGCCACCTGGGCCTTTTAATAAGCAGCTGCAAGAATGCGTGAATGCACACGTGCATATGTGTGCATGTGTGTGCACACATGTGTGCCTATGCATGCAGCACATGTAAGTATGTACATGCACCTGTACGCAAGTATGCGTGTGCCTACATGTGCCCGTTTGCATGTGTGTGCATGCATAAATGCACCCGCACGCGAGCCCACAGGGGTATGCATGGGTGAGCCTGCAAGCGTGCGTGCAGGCGCAGATTTGAACACGCGCGCACAAGTGCCCCTCCCCTGGTGGGACAAAGCCCTCGGGGGCCCCCCGGCAGCCCCCACCTGCTGCCCAGCACCCACCTCACTGGCGTGGCTGTGCGGGAAGGCCAGGGTCCGGCCCAGGGAGGCCTGCGTTCGCGGGAGGTGGGGTCGGGTGGGCACAAACGGCTGGTCCTTCACGACGTAGGTGCATCGCGCCTCCAACTCGGCGTCCCTCCAGCGCGGCACGGGGCTGGTCTCTCCCCGCATTGCCAGCCCTTCACTCCAGCCACAGCATGGGGGAGCCTGGTGGGACAGCGGCAAGAGCAGCCTGTTAGCAACCAGCTCCGGGCATGGCCCACGCTGATTATGGCCCCCCATGCAACCCTGCAGAACGCCCCGGGCCGTCTCCCCTCCCTCCCCGCCTGGGCACCGGTCCCAGAGGGACACCCCGCGACGGAGCTCAGCCCAGAGGCTGCAGGAACGGGCAGCGCGGGACAGCAGGCTCCGGGAGAAGCTGTTTGCATCGGGGCGAATGCAGGGGGCCTGATTCACCGCTGCCGGGCTGTCCTGTGTCCACAGTAGCCGGCAGACGGGCTTCAACTGGTGCCCGCAGCCCCACACCGCTAAACGTTTCTGGCTCAATTCGTCCCTCCCTGCGGAAAGCCTGGCGCGGCCCGTTGGGATGCCCCACGGCCCCTGGAGAGACGCACCATGCACCCAGGGGCAGGAGTCTTCTCCCCAGCGGGCACCAGTTCCCATCACGGAGTGCCCAGCCCCTTCCCAGCTGACCTGGCAGGGCAGGGGCGGTGGCAGCTGAGACCCCGACTCCACGCCAGCCCCGAGCCCACCAAGGAGGCAGCACGTCGCACTTACGTGGTGGTGTCACCTCCTCCGCTGCCCCATGCAGGCGCAGGCAGCCCTCGCCAGCCGGGCCATGCCTCCCCATGCCTCTGCCGTCCCTCCCCGACTCCTCTGCAGCCGCCCGGGTCCCCGCCGGGGCACGCAGCCCCGGGGCCAGGAGCGCAGCCAGGCGCCCTCATGCTGACAGCCTGTTTAAGGGACACGCGTGGTCCCCAGGCGTCACGTGCCAGGGATTACATGGGGATTAGCCAATCGCATGCCGGGAGATGGCCCCTCTCTCACCCCGGCCAGAAAAAGGGAGGCCAGATGGAGGATTTACTTGCCCTCCTGTTCAGAGGAAAGCCATCCTGGGGGGCCCTGCCCTACTTTGTGGGGCCTCGGGTTCAGCCTTCGCCCTCAGTGCAGGAGGGCTTGGCCTCCCCTGGGGGACAGTAGCCCAAGGGGGTGGGCTTGTGGGTCCCTTGAGCCCGTCCTACGTGCCATGCCCCGCACGGAGGGGGCCGCCGGGTTGCACTGCTCCACCAGCTGCAGGGACCCAGGGCACGTCCATCCAGGCGGCACCGAGGCCGTGGAGCTGGGGGTCTGCATGGAGCTGCACCACCATCCTGCAGCAGACGCCTCGGGCAAGCGCAGGACGCGCTGCCTCCGTGCCAGCCCGAGAGCCCTGGCCGCGGAGCTGGTCCGCAGCTGACCTGGCGAGGGCTGCATCTTCCTCCAGCTCAGGCAGGAGCCGGCGTGCCCGGGCTGCGTGCCAGGGCTCCCCAGGAGCTCTGTCGAGAGGGCTGGCATCCAGCCCAGGCTGGGCAGCTTCCCACGCCGCAGCTCTTCCCCCAAACACACCTGCAGGACTCGCGGCAGGTCAGGCACGCCGGGCTAGCTCCCGCTGCGGGAGGGCGCAGGCCTGCGAGAGAGCGTGCGACATGTGCCGCGTGTGCGTGGGGTGCGACACAGAGCGAGGGGCCCGTGCCAGGGCTGCAGCAAACCACTGGCAGCGCGGCACCCCTTTGATGTGGTGAGCCTTAGGGAACCCCCCCACCGAGTCGAGTCAGACAGACGCTCCCAGGCTCTCCAGAGCCACGTCCTCCTGCCTGGCCTTTCATGGGCTGCATATGTGACGCCACACCCAGCCGACCCGGCTGGGCGAGGGCAGGAAACCTCCGATCCCAGCCTGTGGGTCTACCTGCGGGCGGGTACCATGAACAACAGCAGCCCTGGGCACACCCTGGCCCCTTCCACCAAGCGAGCCCTTGACCAAAACAGATTCGCCAGGCCTCGCATTAGCCCTGGGGCTGTCAGAGCCACGGGGAAACTGAGGCCTGGCAGGGAGCGGTGACTCGCCTGGGTCTGCACAGAGCTAATGATGCCAAAATCAGACAGACGGGTCTGCATTAAGGGAGCAAGAAAGAAGAGCGTTTCCAATCGTGCCCCCAGCCCTGGAGGTCCTGCCGGCCTGTCGGGTGGAGGATCCCGGGGGCGCGAATGTTTTCCCCAGCGCTGGAGGAATCTGCGTAACGAGCTTTACGGCACGGCCCCATCTCGAAATGCCGGCCGTGCCGCGCTGTCCCTCCCCGGTCCTGTTGGGACCCAGCGCAACGGCTCAGCCCGGAGCGCCGGAGGCAGACGGCACGGGCCGCCGCTCCCACCAGCTTCTGCACGCCACGCTGCGGGAAGGCGTGCGGTTATGCGGTGCGGACTGTGTAATGCGTTTTTAGTGTGCTTTCCTTTACCAAGTGAACCACAGAGGCCACTTGGCAGCGTGCTGCAGGTAAAGTTTCTATATATCTATATCTATCTATCTATTGATAGATAGATTGATCGATAAATAGAATTTTTTTTTTGCAAAAATGAGAGAGAGGGAGAGAGGAGCCATATGTTCTCTACTGAAGCCTAGTGCAAGCCCAAAGCAAGGTTACTTGCTTCATTTATGGCTGGAAGACGAGCCCAACAAGCCCGGCTGGGCTGGCCGTGAAGCACCGGCAGGGCAGCGCCAGCTGTGGAACGAAGCAGCTCGTGTGCCAGGCTGGGTCTGAGCTGAACTTGCCCTTGTAACTTAGTACAAGACATGTAATAGGTAGAGTGCAGATATATATAACCTCACATAGAGAGAGACATGTATGGAGAGCCCCCGCAAGGCAGGGAGAAAGGGGGGCCCCTGGCTGGCATTGCATACATCGCTTCCCGAGCTGCAAGTGTCCGAGGATGCATCTGTGTCCAGACGAGGGGCTTTGTGAGGGCAGAACGATCATGGAAAACACGGCCCGGCCTGGCTGATGCGATCTGTGGGAGCAGACCTGGCCTTAAACTGGTTTTAGAGGCATGCACACTGGATTTCAGTCCCACTCTTGCAATAGGCTCCTCTGCACACTTGCTGGGTTGGACACAGGCGTGGGCGGACCAGGTGGCCACCCGGGGCCTGGAAAGAAAGGGGGCCTGGAAATGGTAATTTCTTCCCCATTGTCTGATAATTATTATCAGTATCTCTGGCGATACTAAAAGTTCACCGGGGCCGCCAGGAGCCCAGGTACGGTGCCGTCCATGGGGATAGCCCTCCAAGAGGATTCGCCCCAGCGTTAGAGCCCTTACTCTGCTCTGCATATTGCCAGGCATGTCTGGCTTGATCCAGGTGGGAGGCATAAGTAAATCTCCTGCCACCCCTGCATCGGTTCAGCGTGCTCTCAGCTGCGTCCCGGTGTCCTCGTGCACCCGCCAGCAAGGACAATGTTACCGAAATAGCAAACAACCCCCTCAGCCAACGACACTGGCTTCCCAATCCCGTGACGGTGACTACACGACAAGAGCACGGTGACCTTTTACCACGAAGCAGGGTTACAAACTCCAGGTGCTGAGAAGCAGTAGTCAAGGCACAAGTGTCACCCCACCCATTTAATAAACAACCCTGTTATTTTAGCAAAAATAAAGCCGTGCCTCCTGCATCCTGCTGGCTTTGCAAGAACAATGATCAATATACACCGCTTGCAAAAAAAAAAGGTCTTTCTTAAAGCATCGACCAGAGCAGGCAAAACTTGGCCTGTGGGTCGGATGGACGCTCCTGCCGGGAGGCGCGGGGAGGAGATGGCTGTGCAAGCTGTAGGACCGTCCAGTGCTGCCTGATGAGACTCGAACAACCCCCCGGCCCGGGTGTGCAACAAGCCCGCCGTACAGGACGGTTTGAGCTGTTCCAGACACAAACGGCGTGCGAGAGGCGTCACCTGTTCTGATCGCTGTGTAACAGCAGGGTGGGAAAGCCTGGGAACTCTGTACCCGCCCAGAGAAGCCCACGTGGTGTCGTGCCAACAACCTTGGCACAGGCGCAAAAGCCTTAACTCCTCCTCCCTAACCCAAATGTGTTAGAGCCGTGCTTGTGGACCACAAATCATCGCCACCGGCCCGAGCCTCCTGCGGGTGTTCACAGACACAAGCCTGGTGCTGGAACGTCCTGGCTGCCACTCGGCCGGCACCGCGGCTCCCGAGATGTCGGCGCTGGCAGCACGTGCACAATCCCGACCGGGACACTCGTGATGCCAACCCCCGAGTTGGCGAGTGGCAACTCTCATAAGGTCACAACTGGGGATGGTGCGCCGCCCAGACTCCAGCGCAAGCCCACGGACATCCCAGAGCCGGACGTGCAGCCACTGCTTCAACGGGCTGGTTTCGGACAGGCTGGGTATAACCAGAGTCTCGGTTTCAGCAATATTTCCTGTCTTCCAGCTGAGGAAGACCGCTCATCTCTGCCCCCGGCAGGGGCGTCTGGAGCACATCCCCTCCCAATCCAGCCTTGCTCTCAAGAAGCCCCGGGCCTTTCCCAAAGCGTTCTGCTCGCGGCTCAGCGCCGCTCATGTTAGCAAACACGTTTTCTCACTTAGCAGCATCCTTTAAAAGCAAGCATTTCCCCTCCCCCCGATGAGGCTCGAGTGATGGCTGCACTCTAATGAAGCACCAATTTCATTAGCGATGATAAGATCGCAGGTTTTCTTATTACAAAGCCAGCATCAGATTTAGCCTGTTCTTAACCACTCGTTTCCTTTGAAGGGCTTCAAGTTTTGCAAGTGATGTGAGAGGTGATCCTCAAGCCGTCACTTAGAAACCTTCACTGGTTTCTATTAAAAAAAAGGGATTTTTTTTCCCTTTCTGTGTGTGTGTGGGAGCGGTGGGGGATTGTTTTGTTTTTGGAGAGAAAAGGAGCCGCGCCGTGCCGGGGGACAGTGCCATCCCAGACTGGCACGGTGCCGCTGATCCTCCTCTTTCTCACAGCCCAGTCGGGAAGCCGGGGTCTGAGCCCCCCCGGGGCTTTGGGAGCAGCCCCAGAGGTCGTGTCCGAACCAAACCGTATCAAGTGCGGACATCCCCAGCCCGGCGGGCCACCAGGCAGATGCCTGCAGGGGTGCTTGAAAGGCAGACAGAGGCACAGAGAAAAGCAAAACAGGCAGAGAGAAAAGTAAGTGAGATTTGCACCCTCTTCCTTTGCCCCCCTGCCCCGGCCTGGAAGGAGGGGACCAGAAGGAGAAGTGTGCCCCCGGCAGCGTTGCCTACCTGGCTGGGGCAGCGGCTCCGGTCTCTGGCTGGGGCGCCTCGCGACTGCTATGATTCAGCGGCGAGGCTGGAACCGAGTTCATTGACAGGAAGCCTCTGTCGTTCGGGGCCCTTGCTAAATTTGGAGAGGCGAAGCACAACCACCTCTGCACTCACCACAGCACGGAGGAAGAGGAGGAGAGAGCTGGGTGCTCGCTAATAAGTACCGACCAGAGCCGGGGGGCTCTGTGCCACTCTCCTGGGCACGCTGCGCCCTGCCCTGCCTCGACAGTGCCGCCAGCCGGCTCTGCCCTGGACTCATCTCCCATGCCCAGGCCCCGCTTCGTGGCTTCAAGCAGGGGCAGCAGATAGGAGCCCGATTCTCGACCAGCTGCAGCCTCCCACGGCTTTGTGTGGACACCAGGTCCCCCCCGCGGGACTTCGCGCTCAGACACGGGGCCCCCACTCGCCGTTTCTGGCCTCAGAGCCGGCGGTCAGGAGGCCCTGGTCAACCGGGGGGGGCTGATGTGGGCCGGGCGGTTTGGTTCACACCCCACAGCGTGGCTTGCCAGCCCCCACAGCTGGCAGGGAGGAAGGACGGAGTCACCGTCGGGTCTGTGCTAGGGAAACGTCGGCTTTGGGCTCCTGCCTTCTCAGCAGAGCCTGACAAGAAACAGCCTCCAAGCCCCGAGCAGCCCCGTGAGTCACATCCTCTGTGGAGAGCCGTTCTCAGAGGCCAGGGGATAACTCAGAGGATGGGAAGACGCGGGCGAGGGGGTGATGCCAGGAACCCTGGAGAGAAAGGGCGCGAGTTCGAAGCAGCTGCTGCCCGTGACAGCTGGGCTGGCGCAGGGAAGCAGGGCGGCGACGTCGGCTCGGTTCAGCGAAGTGGCTCCCAGGCTTCTCAGGAAGGGAGGATGTGGCACCGGGGGCTGAGCTGCTGGAGCCCACGCTATTCCTAGAAAGCCCTGCAGCTCGGCCATGCGTACCCGCACGTCACCGGGAAGCTGGCAGCCCCTGGTCCCCGGGCAGCGGGGGCTCGGGGGGCCACAGCACAGCACCCCAGAGCCTGGCACGTCGCAGAGGGGACGTGGGTTTCCCTGCCCCTCGGCTCTGGGAGCCATGGGAAGTCAGCTGCCCTGTCTCCGGCTCTGCCCTTGGGCACAGGGAGGGTGACGCTTCTTGGGGCAGCCTTCCAGGTCTCCCACCTGCTCCGGGCTCCCCCCAGCCCAGCTCCCTTTTCTGTAGACAAAACGCACCCAGTTCCCGGCAGCCGTCCCCTCCCGGCATCACCTGCTCGGCCCGTGCAGCTCACAGCGGGTAAGTCTGGCTCTCGGCAGGGGTGCTCCCCCCGCCCCCCCGGGACGCAGGGTTTGTCCTGTCCCATAATCTGGGCACCGTGATGGGAAACGCCGGCCAGGTGCCAGCCTCACGCGCCTCCCCCGGCTCACTCCCCGTGACCATCGTCAGCCTCCTTTCCAGGCGTGCAAAATGCAAGTCTGGAAAGGTCTCACACCTGAGCTGGCAGTGGGAGGACGGGTCTCTCCCCTCCCGCCTGGCCCCTGCTCCTTGCCTGACCCGGCAGATGAGACTTTTCCCCCCTATAATTTTCCCTGTGGTCTACTGACCTAAATCCCTTCTAATCCCACACCCAATCCTTCCCCCCTAATCTCCTTCCATGTATGCCCCAGGCACTAATCCGGCGCTGGCCCCCAGCTGGAGCCCATCTCTCTCCCACTCCCCTCCCCAACCAAACAGAAGTCCCCAGGGAAGAAGGGACAGGATCTCTGCTAATGCCTCATTAAGACCAATTAGCCACTTAGTATCTGGAACAAAGAGGGAGTCAGTCCATGCAGCGGGGAAAGGCTGGGGGGAGTGAGGGGTGCGGAGATACAGGCCTGCACCAGGGGTCTGCGCGTGCACATGCACATACGTACGCCGGGGCTGCTTGCATGGCGTGATTCCCCGTCAAGGCAGAGCGAGGGCCTGAGGACTGGCTGCTGCGGGAAGGGATGCCCCAGGACTGCCCCACGCCATCCCAGACCGCAGCTCCCTGCAACAGGATCCCTTCCCCTCTCCCCCACACAGCGCAGGGCCTGAGCCCCGGAGCAAGGGACAGGGGCTAGGGCTGGGATCCGCTCCCACCTCCGCTGCTGACTCCTAGCGCAAGACATAGCTCCCATAAAGCTCCATTTCCCTGGGGGTTTGCTGCCTGGAAACCCCGGGCCCTGCACGAGTGGCAGCAGTGGAAGGTGCCTCGCTTGCCGCCCGGGGCCACTGGAGCCCTCGCCACTGACAGAGCAGGCGCAGCAGTGGCAGCCCCTGCCATGCCCCCTCGCTGGGTCTCGGCCTTTGCTGAAAGCCACGCCGGCAGGGCCTGGCGGCTCATTTCCCACGGCTCCGTCCGCCCTCCGCTCCCAGCGACAAAGGGGATGATCCATTTCTGGCGACGCCAGGAGCCCCAGGTGCACCGCCCATCCCAACGCGGTGCCCTTGGAAAGGAAACCAAAGCTCCCGAGGTTCCCTGCTTCTGCTACCGTGGACCCACACAGCTTCAGCAACACAGCAGCTGCAACAGCCTCAGCCAACCAGGCCAGCCCTGGTCCAGCTACACCTTACATATATTATACAATTAACTGCTTAGTCGTGCAAGAAATGTAGACTGGCCAGGCATGCAAAGTGAGACCGGCCACGAGTGCAAACGTAATTAGCACACAATTAGCGGGGTAATCATGGAATAAATGCAGACTGCCCACGTGCGCAAAGCAACGATCACGCCATAAAAATGACTCTGGCTATAGAGGGCCTATCAAAGCTGGCATTTAAACATCTGTAACACCTTTCTAGCTGGTTTCTGTGCTGCTCTAATTTGAGGGTGCAGCCGGAGAAGAGTGTGGTGGCAGAGGTTATCGTTCAGAGATGCTCCCTAAGGACGTGGGAGATAGTCCCCCGGGGGGAGCAGCTGGGCAGCTAGTTGACAGGGGCTAAGGGTGTGCAGAGGTTACTGTCTGCTGCCCAACTCAAGGGTGCTGTTTAGCTCTCCTCCTTGGTTGCATTCACCGAACCCGGTGATCACCACGAAGGGCACCGCGCAAGCCAGCGCAGACAGGGATGCTTCGTGGGTCTCTCCCTCGCAACAAGACCGGGGGCTGGAGGGGTCCTGTCTGACTGCAGCCCCCGCTGTTCCTCCGGAGGGGCCCAGGGCCAACCGAGTCCCCAGGCTACCTCGAACTCCGCAGCTTCCCCCTGCCCCTGCACGGTCACAGGCAGGCCACGGGGCTGCCCCTGTTACCCTAGGGCATTTAGGGGTGCTAATCCTGGCTCAAACCTGCGCCCCCTGCTCTCCCCAGCTGGGATCAAGCATCGAGCGATCAGGGCTTCTGCTGGCTTTCGATGGTCTTCCCAGCTAAGACTGTGAAATAGCACCAGCGGCCACGGTCTAGCACCAGCCCGCGGCCAATTTGCATGAGAGGCCTCTTGTGCAACCCTGCATCCGGCTCCTCATGGGACAGAGCTTGCAAAATGCCACTTGACTTAATGACGCTCCTGCTCCTTCAAGGGAAACTTCTGCCTTGGCCTTGCACAAGAGGAGAGGCGGGCAGAGGGGGCGCCGGCCTCTGGGCACAGCTGGCAGCTTCCAGGGGAAGGATGAAGGGCAGCGGCTCACACTGGCGACCTCACGGGCACAGGGAATGGCCCAATGCCCGGGACAGCATCACACAGGAGGTGCCAATGAGGACTGGTGCCAGCTAATCAGAAACGAGCCACTTGGAGAACGTAGCAGGCAGAGATGGTCCAGGAGGTTTCTGCTGCCCTTGCCCAGGGCGCTCAGGGGTGTCTCTGTGAGCGCAGGGGGGAACGGCAACCTGCCCACTGCATCTCCTGCTGGGGAGGGGAGCCCCCGGCACACGGGCCTGTACCCCCTGGAAATGCCTCGCTCCTGGACTGGATTCGATCCGTCGTGACCTGCCCCCCTTGACGCCCCACATTCCCTCGTCACCACTTACCGAGGCTTCGGAGCGGCCAAGCACCCAGGAAGTTCACTCTTTCCAAGGTCTGGAGGGGAATAAAACCCTTGCAAACTCCCCCGAGGCAGGATCTCTCCCTCTTCGGGTCGCGCGGGGCCGAGCACCGGGCAGCACAGACACCCCACGGGGCCGGGGGGTCTCTTTGAAGAGGGGAGGGAGCTGGTGGCCCCACCTCCAGGCAGGAGGAGGGTGTCCTCCTTCCCCAGCTGGGAGAGGCGTGATCCTGTGGTCAGCTTTCTAGCTTCCTCCCTTCCTCCCGGCTATTTGCAATCAGTTGCTTCTGATTTGTCATCTTCTTCAGAGAAAGGAAACTGCATCTGACTCCGGGCCAGCTCCGGGGCTTTCGCAGAAGGGACCTGCCGAGCCATCACCAGGAAACAGCCTCAGCAGCTGGGCTCAGAGCTTTTGGGAAATCAGAGGCCAAATCGAGCAGGCCCCACCCCGAGGTTCGGTGCAGACCGGGCCGTATACCTGCCTGCACGTCCCACTGGTGCCGGGTGCTCGCGAGGCCGCTGTGCCCCAGCCCCTCACGTGCGCATCACTGATCCTAGTCCGTTTGACAGGTGGGGAAACCAAGGCACCAATGAGGCCGGATTCTTGGTGGTATCCTGGCACATTAAAAAGGCACCGAGTTGGCTTTTTGGAAAGCATCGGAGCCCAAATCCAGGCCGGGCCATGAATCATGGCACGGCCCTGCTATGCTCTGCTCCTTTCTTCGGGCACCTTTATTTTCCCAGCCAGAAGGCAGAGATCCACGGCTGCTCCCACGGCATTTCTAGCAGGAAGTGCCCAACGCCTCTTGCCCGCGCAGATCCAGCTGCGGGAGCGTGGCCCTGCCCCAGAGCCTCTGACCCTTTGGGGATTTTATCTGATCCTACATCACCCGAGGGACAGTGGCAACGGGCTGTCAGGAGACCACACTACAGCCCCTCATACCCGCAGAGAACGGCATTACAACCCAAGCAAAGCCTCTCCTTCTTGGGGAACGACGGTGGAAGTCTGGGCATTGGCGCGGACAAGGTGCAAGGAGCCCAGGCCTCCTGGGCCCCGGGGGCAACTCCGGCCAGGCCCAGCTGACTGCAAGGGTGGGAGGAAAGGCTCAGGGGAGCCAGCGCTCGTCTTATCTCCATGCCGTGCCGCCGAGTTTTGTTACGTTATCTAGGGGGTTTAGGCACACTGGCCCCATTGGACTCCAGAGGAGGTTTTGTGCCCCTACAGCACTTGGAAAATCTTGGCCCCAAGAGATTTGGGGCTCATGAGACCCCCTAAGCCCCGGGCCCGCCGGGGTCCTGCAGCGGGGAGTTCTGCGGGTTCTCGCCCAGGCCGTTCAACGGGGTTTCGCTGCATCCAGTTCGCCAGACTGGGGGCTGCTCAGGTGCCCTTAGCGCCAGGGTCCCCGGGAGGCGGAAGGTGCCTCGTTGTCTCTCTCTGTACTGGCTGTTCCAGCCCCCTCCTCACCTCACCCTCCATCCCTTGCCTGGCAGCGGCAGACATACTTTACATCCCTTTCTACTAGACTGCTATTGTCCCGTGCCTGGCCCAGGCCCCGGAGGTGAGCAGCTCACACCCAGGCCACGAGGGCCAAGCCTTCCCACTGAAAACGGGTCCGAGGGCACCAGGTGTGGGGAGCAAGGGGCAGAGATGCGAGGCGAGCAGGAAGCCCCCCGGTAGCTTGCTGAGCCAGCCCGGGCACGGCTGCCGGGCTTCTCGCTCGCCCGGGGTGTGCCACGTGGAAAACAACAGCTGCCGATTTCACGGCCGAGCGGGTTTCTGGGTTAGCCAGGCCACGTCTCGTCAGGGCCCCGTTTCATTACCAGAATCCCCGGGCGACACCATTCCCCCAGCACGCAGCGCCCGACCGCACGGTAGGCTTAGGCCACGTTAATCGGGTGCCAGGACCAGGCTCTGGGGGAAGCCCTTCACTGAGCCCCCTTTGCAGACCCCAGGAGCCACGGGGAAGCCTGTGCAGGCGGGACGGCCCGTCTGCCCGCTCCGGCAGACCGGGGACAGCTGCTCCCCGCCTCCCTTACCTGCCGGACACCTCGTTGCAAAGCTTCAGCCTCATCCCGAACCCTCGGGGGTCCCAGAATAGGCTCGGGCTCAGTTGGCGCTGGGGGCACCAGTGTGTCGGGAGGCTCGGATCATCCCCCACACTGGTTTTCATGCCCTGATGCACCCAAGCACTTCACACCACCCCGGTCCCTCCTTAGCTCTTCCCCAGCAGCTTCTTCGTAAGAACAAAGATCAACAGAAATGGGCCCACGCCTTTCCCTCCTGAAAAGCTTGCAATTAAAGAATTTTTTTTTGCAAAATTCGTGTTGGTCTAATAAAAGATATCATCGCTACCATGAGTGAGCCCCGATTGCCTTTCTCCCTTGAGTGTGTTTCTCAGCTTCCTTTTCCCCGCAGCCACGCAGCTCTCGTCCCTCCAGGTTTCTCCTGGAAGACGCAACAAAAGACTGAGCCAGTTTCATGCAAGTGAAAACCTGAAACCTGGGGCATGGAGAAAAAAGGGCTTTTTGACCAGGCTCTTCACTGTCACAGACTTCGCCACCGTCCACGGCAAAGGCCTGGCCAGGCTCGGGGAGGAAAGCTGCCTCTGGGAAAGTGCACACACTCTCACCTAGTAGGCCAGGAGCGGAGAAAGTCCCTGGTCTTTTCCTTGGAGCTCCTTGGCAAGACTTCCAGCAACAACTGAGATGGCAAACCTGGGTCTTTCTGGCCAGCCAGGGGAAAATCCTGCACTTTACATCTCATCAAAAACACAACATAGAAACCAAAAGGAAAAGGGATGAGCCCTCTGCCTTCGGTCGGTCACGTGTGGAGGGAGCGAGGGGACGACTTACCAGAAAGGTCTGATCGGGGCTTATCTTTAAGTAAAAAAAAGGGGGCTCAGGTCCCAACAGGAGAACCCGGATTTCAAGCCCTGCGCTGCTCGGACCCGGGGGTCTGCGTTCGGGTCACGGCGGGGAAGCCGTAGGGTTGCAGGAGCAGAGTCAGCCTTCCCCAGCGGCTGAGTCATGTAGCGCCAGTCACACGGGCTTTGTGGCCGAGACGAGCACAAGAGGCGATGCGGGCTGTCTCCCTCGTCCCCGAGAAGGAAGTGCTGCAGCGGAGGGAATGATGCTTGCCCGTCACAGAAGCGTCCCCCCATCGCCCGGTGCCACGCGGGGGTCCCGCCGCTTGCCTTGCCAACGAAGCCCCTGCCTGCAGACACCTGGGGACACTGGATTTACCCCTGGCCGTGGGAAGTGGCCCTGGCTGGGGGGCGCATTCCCAGTTCCTGGCTCTTGCTGCGCTCTCGTCCCCCAGGTTTAAGGAGCTCTTGTTCTGGGGGCCTGACCTTAGCCCATCCTCCGAATCAGGGCAGGTCCCTAGGACATGCCAGGACCAAGACAGACGGTAATGCTGCCTCCCGGCCCCTCTGTCCCAGCAAATGCCTGAGCCTGGGATGCAAGTCAGCACGGCGAACCCGGGTCTAGCGCCCGGCCAACTCTAACGCCCCGGGGAAGCTGA
This sequence comes from Caiman crocodilus, assembly GCA_030014935.1. Taxonomy (NCBI): domain Eukaryota; kingdom Metazoa; phylum Chordata; order Crocodylia; family Alligatoridae; genus Caiman; species Caiman crocodilus. The sequence goes on from JAGPOW010000145.1 coordinate 2,986,780, forward strand.
CTAGCAGGGGAAAGAGGTGCCAGCGCTTTCCTCCTGATTGAAGCTGCCCCTTGAAGGCGCGTCAGAGCCGGGCCCCTCACCGAAGCCCTTCGTAGGCTGCCAAAAACCGGCAATGGGGGCTTTTGGCCACGTCACCCGGCCTCACCCAGCCTGCGCTTTTTTCCCGTCCCCGGTGGTGTCGTGACACTGACTGTACCGGCGGAGGGGGGGGGGGGCGAGAAGGCGGCTGTCCTGCAGGCCCATGCGTGCGCGGGCGAGTGTGAGCACGAGTGCGAGTGGGTGTGTGAAACTGGCTGGATGAGCCCACGTGGCCGCCGCGAGGAACTGAGACTCCCTGCCTCGGCTGCTACGGGAGAGCGAGCCAGCGCCCAGCCGGGACGGTGGGAGGTCGGGAGCCAGAAGTCAGTCGGATCCACTGGCTGGAAGCGGCCCTGGACGGGTCCCGGTCCGTGCCCCGAGGGCCACAGCCTTGCTCTGCTTCTGGCCCCGCCGCTGCCAGCCCCTCGGCTCCCCGGGGCACTCACGCCCCTGCCTTTCCCAGCGAGGAAAGCAAACGTCGCTGGAATCTGCCTCCTCCTGGGAGCCCAGCACGGGGCGGAGGGGAGGGAGGACAAAGGCCGGTGGAGAAGCTAGTGCCAGGGGAGAGATGCTCGCAGGTCACCTCTCCTGCGGGGCAGCGACTGCTTGGAGCAAGCTTTAGACCGGTCTGCGTGTGTCTGCAGCACACAAACGCACGTCGGTGCAGCTCTTTTCCCAGGCCCCAGCCCTTGGGGCCGGGTTTGGCTGGCAGCTGCGGAGGGCAGGGCTGTTTGCAATGCAGCCCGCTCTGTACACAGGCTTTGGGCGCGGTGGACGGCACGGGATGGGGGTGGTTTCACTGCCAGAGACAGTGGCGTGAGAAAGCGGGCATCCCGCTGTCCGTGGGCGCGCGCCAGGGCCAGGCGAGGGGAAGCTTCAGCCCAGCTCCCACTTCCCCTCCGTTCAGCTGGGAACGCCTCGCTCAGGGGGACGGGAAGGGGCAGGCGGGAGGCGAAGAGAAAGGGAAACCAGAAGGAGAGGGGCAGAGGGAAGGGTGAGGGGAAACGGGGCTTTGGTGGGGGCAGATGTGCAGGGGCGGGGGCACTGCCGGATGGGAAAAGCTAGCCTCACGCATAGAAAACTCCCAGGGCTTCTCCCAGCTTCACACCCCTGCACTTCCATTGCGGAGGGGAAACGGGAACAGAGGCCGCAGCCCCGCGACGACCACCGGGTTCAGAGACGGACGCTACCGCTTGGGCGACAGCCCCGGTGCGGCAAGACTGGGGTCGCAGCTGCGGGCACGCGAGGGCCCCTTCGTCCCTGAAGCTCCTGGTTCAAATCTGGCTGAGGCCACGTTCCCCCCAGCCCCTTCGATGACCCCGACCCCCCTTGGGGTGCACGGTCCTGTAGGTCCCTGCTCACAGCCTTGCTTGGGCAAGGCTTAGAAAGGCCGGGAGAGCGGTGCCCATGGGATAGGGAGGGCTGATGGCACACGGCCACGGCAACAGGCCCTGCCACCGCAACCCCAGCGAGCAGAGAAGGTACGTGGCGGTAAGCCCGTCACTGGTGCATCGAGGGTGGGGGCTGCATCCCTCTCGTGGAGATGAAGCTGGGGAGAGGAGGAGAAGGGAGTCTCCAAGAAGGGGGGTGGGACTCTGTGGGGCCCCTCCTGCCCTGGGGAAGGCAGGGGCCGGGGGGGCAGAGCCAGCCAGCATGGAGGGAGATGCACGCATGAGAACCACTGTGGGAAATCACCACTTCCTCCCCAGAGCACTTCAAAGGAAAGCAGCCTCCCCGCTCCCCTGCCCCCAAGACGCAGGCTGCGCCCCAGGCCAGAAGGACAGCTCCCCCCCAAATCAGGGCCATCCGCCCACCCCAGGGGACATCGGAGCCTCTGCCGGTGCCCGTGGCCCACGGCATCGCCAGCGACGTCTGGCAGCAGCAGCAGCAGCAGCCCTGCTCGCAGCACCCGGGGCCGGAGCAGAGCTCAGATCGGGACTCCCCGTCTCACGCCGATGAGCTGGTTCTGGCTTCCCAGCTTCCCCCTGCCAGGGCTTGCTGGTTTCCAGAGGCACCGTGCAGTGCTTGGGGG
>JAGPOW010000145.1:2988989-3049778 GCA_030014935.1 Caiman crocodilus
GGGGGCAAGGCGCACGCATCCCCCCCTGCAGCCATGGGGCAGCAGGCAGGCAGCCCCCTCCCGCCTGCCCCCAGCCAAGAGCATTCCCGAATGGGAAGGGGTCGCAGCCCCCAGCCCTGTGTTTCTGCTCCCCCGTGAGCCATTTGGGGCTTACCAAGCACCTGGCTGGGCAGCAGTCCCCTGCTCCCCGCCTGCAGCAGCTCGGTGGTTGACACCTTTGGTGCAGCCTGCACTCAGCTCCTTCTCGCTCTGCTTCCCCGGGGGCAGAGGAAAGACACCTAGGTGAAAAGGTAGCAGAAAAGCCAGGAGACAAAAATAAAGCCTTCCACCTACTTCACACACTGCAAAAACCTCGGGGCCGGGGACCAGAGCAGCAGTGCCCCCACCGGAGAAGCTGAGTCAGAGGGGTTGGGGTGAAGCACCCCGAGGTGCCGCCAGGCCAGGGGGAAAGGAGAGGGTCCCCCACCCCTCCGTGCAGCTGGCAAGGAGCTGGGGACAAAGCAGGCTGAGGACTGCCTTCAGGACCAGCGCGGGCAGAGAAGAGAAGCCGAGAGAGATGCATGGTAGGCTAGCTTCCAGGGCAGCGTCACCCACGAATCCAGCAACCAGAGCCAGCCCGGGAGGCAGCCCCAGCTCCCTGCTTTGGCGCGGGGGCGGCGCTGGGGTCCCAGACAGGATCCCTGCAGGCTTCCCCTCCCGCACCTGGCCTCCCCAGAGCGGGTGCAGCGCCTCCGACACAGGGTCCCTCTGTGCATCCCTCTGCTTTGAAGACGATGCAAAGGTGGGACGACGCAAAGCCAGGGCTCCAGCTCCGTGACGGAGACCTGGGGCTGGGCTGGGAGGGAAAGGACACCGGGGGTAAGCCATCTCACACCCCACCCGAGAGGGACCATCAGGCACCCAGTGAGGGTGGGGATAAAATCAGGGTCCTGGTCTTTAGGACAAGTCTGAGTAGATCTGGAGCCCTCCGTGCCTTCAGAGCCAGCACCCCCGAGACCACGGCGGGCCACGCGCGAGCAGGAGGAGTCTGCCCTTGCAGCCCGGGCTGCCTGGCTTTGCGTGCGGCCTCCACTTTCACTCAGGGCCCCATGCGGCACCTGGGTCCTGTGGTTTCTCTCCCCAGGGTTTCTTGCTGACAGCAGCGCCGCCTCCGCGCAGCAGAGCCGGGGTGGGGGCGGGCAAGTCACGTCGACCGCTTCTTGGCAAGAGGCCGTTGCTGCTGGCTGCGGCATGGGGGCGCGTCGGAAACGCCGCGGGCCACCCCTCGCGTCTCTCAATTCTCTCTCGGGGGTTTCCAGGAAGGGCCCCAGCAGCTTAACATAAACCGTGGGGTTTATAAGAAAAGGCTCGGGAGCCCAGGGTCAGACCAACCGCACCAGTGACACAAATGACCACAGGCCCAAAGGTGTATCGTGGGAGGACCGGTCCCAGGCCACGGGTCTGTTGGGGGGCAGTGACCGCAGGGGGGTGAGAGCAGTGCATCTGGACGAGGACAAAGAGAAGGGGGTCCCGATCCCTGGCGCGGGGCGCCTAACTGAGCAGAGGTACTCCTGCGTAGTGGTAAGGACCAGGTGGTGGGTGGCTTTGCCTAAATGCGCAGGCGGGGGCCAGGGGCTGCATCACAGCTTGTGAGCCAAATTACCAGGTGAGGAGGGAGATCCAGGGACAGAGGCCACAGCCCAGGCCAGGGCCAGGAATCACATGCCAAGCGCGCACATCCAAGGGGTAGTCCACAGGGTGAAGTCCAAGAAAAGCCGTGCAGGATCAGGAACCAGGAGACTCATCAGAGGATCAGGACTCCTGGGTAGCCCCAGCGTCTGCTCCCATGGCTGGGGCTAAATGGAGAGGCGGCGCTCCCAGCAGGCAATCAGGAAGCCAGCAGGTTAATTAGCAGGGATGGGGCCGGAGACTCCAGGCAGGTGTGGCTTCCTAGGCAATTCTCCCAGGCTAGGCTGACTGGGGTCCCTGACACGGAGTAGAGCTCACAGCGCTCCGACACATTGCGGTCACCCCTTCATCGGCTGGGGAAACTGAGGCATGCGGTGGGGAGGGTCCGGCACCAGAGCAGGGAACAGGACCCGGGTGTAGTGCTTTAAGCGCTGGCCCATGCTGCCCATGCGTAACTCCAACCACACGCACACGCTCCCTTTCCGGAACAGGGTCCCTCCAAGCTGCGGCAAAGAAGCAGCCGTGGCTTCCACCGGGGAAGCATCCCAAGGAGAGACCGAAGGTTAGCAACGCAGGGTCCTGGGGGGGCTGCAGCAGCGGCTGGAAGGACAGGAGACGCTGATGGAGGAAATGGGGCTGCACTGCGAACTCCTAGGCAAGTGGAGCCCTCCCCTGGTGAGACTTCAGGCTCACAGTCAGCCGCGCCGGCCTCCACCTGTGCTCCTTTGTGACGCTAGAGGCCACTGCTGGTCCACGGGTGCTACAGTGGGTGCCAGGAAGGCAGCGCAGCCTAGGGGCACCGTGGGCCCGGGAGGCTCCTTCCCTTTATTCCCTGCAGGGTTGAGCTGCTGGGGGGTGAATTCCCACAGCTGGGTTTGAGAGAGGCTGGGGACTTGTGAGGCCGACGCTAGCATCCGAGCAGCGTGCGCGCCCACGGGGGCAAGCAAACCTCATGGTTGCTGCTGGGGTTGGGAAGGAATTTTCCCAGAGCTGCAACAACCAGCTTGGTGCCGAGGATTTGAGGTATGTGCTGGCCTGCTTTCCACTGCTGCGGGGACCCTCGGCCACCCTGAGACACTAACATAAATCAGAAGGCCTCTCCTGAAGCTGAGGGGATGCCAGTGATTTACCCCAACAGGGAGTTTGGCTCCGAAGCCTTGCACATCCAAAGGGATCAGAGCCCAGCACGCAGCTGAGCAGCGGGGCTCATGTCCGTCCCCGTGATGCTGAAAGCAGACCTGAAATCCTTGCTGTGCTGCTTCAAAGCTGACCCGCCGCACTAGCGAGCAAGGTCTTCCTAATGCGGAGGTGGGCAAAATGCAGCCCAGGGGCCGGATGCGGCCTGCCAGGCCATTCTATCTGGCCCGCGGGGCCCCCCCAGATTCAGAAAATTAATATTTATCTGCCCCTGGATGCCTGTCACGCGGCCCTCGATGGCTTGCCAAAACTCAGTAAGCGACCCTCCGCCCGAAATAATTGCCCACCCCTGTGACCTAATGCCTTGCTGAGGGACTTGGGACCCAGTTCCCAGTTCAGAGCACAGAGTCCACGTGCACAACAGCTAATGCAGTGAGCCGGCTTGTGGCAAGGCCTGGGCAGACACCGGAGGGGACAGCCTGAGGGGTCAAGCCCAGGACGCAGCCTTGCCCATCATGTGCACCCCAGATGTCCCACAACTAACCCAATGCCGAGGCTCCAAACCTTTCAGGTGCCCCAGATGCTGTCGGGGAACTCCCCACCCCCAGCGTTCATGTTGCTTGAGGTGTTTTGCAGCAGCTTTTCACACCTCTGTCCACTGGCAGTGCACTGGCTGGGGCCTGGAGAGTGCACGTCCCGCTGAGGATGAGCCCAGGCTGCCGCTGAGCCCCGCTGGCCCGGGGGCTTGGCCGTGCAGGGGGTCCCGGCCTGTTTTTCAGTTCTGTAGGATGAGCTGCCTTCTAGTCCCTGGCTTTGGGCTCCACGCCAGGGCTCAGGACAGCTTTACACCCCACCTTTGTGCGGCTTGAACTAACCCATTTCACAGATGCCCTTTGTGGGTCTGGGGTTAATTCCAGAGAACCCAAATCAGGAACACTTTGGGGCCCCAAGGCCAGGGCAGCCCTGCAGAGTGGGGGACATGGAGGAGGCTGCAGCTCTCAATGGCATTTTGGTGTCTGATCTGAGAGGGCAGCTGTAAGGCACTGGCTGGGGGCCTGGTTTGTGCACAAAGTCCTACGAGGTTAGTTAAATGGGTGCAAAAACCCCCGCATGCAGAGTTTGCTTGAAGCTTGTCCCTCCCTCTCCCCGGCTCTGACATCCCTGCACTTGGAAGTGATGCTCCCTGCCCTCCAAGGCCCGTGTCCCTACAGGGGTTTGACTCAGTGACAAGAAAGGGGCAGTGCACGCTCAGGCTGGGTGTCTTGAGGGTAAAGGCACCCCTGAAGCATTTATTTCTCAAAGCATTGGGTGCGTTTCCAGGACACAGGTTTCTAGGCTGCAATGGCTGGGCCTGGCACAGACAATACACGTGCCAGCCCACTACAGAACACAGCCTGGTGCCCTGCCGTCTGTTCCCCCACTGCGAGGAGGTTCATTCTGTCTGGGACTGTGGTCAGGCAAGTGTCCTGCAGCCAGGCAAAAAACTCTGCCGCAAACAGCTCACGTGGGAAACGAGGCAGGAAGCGGATGGCCAATGAGGCTGAGCGGAGGGAAGCGGTGGCAGGGAGCAGATGTGCTGGCTGGGCAAATGGCAGCGAAGCTTCCAGGAGAGGCTGCAAACTGCAGTGGTGGGTGGAGGGGACTGGGTGCATCTCGGGACCGGGAGATCAGGCCCTCGCTCAGTGGGCTCGGAGGAAGTGCACCGCCATCAGCGCAAATGCCAGGAGCAGGGGCGCTGCTGCAGAGCAGGGCGAGGCCAGGCTTTTGGCTTTGGCAGTTGTGGTTTTGGAAGTCACACCTCCAGCCTAAAAAAGGAAAGAAAAAGGCTGTTAGGGGAAAGCACCAGCATGGGGAAGGCCAAAGGGGACTTCCTCAGGCCAGCCACCCATCAGTCGAACATGGGGTGGGGATGGGAGGGGGTATGGCTTGAGTTGGGACATGTAGTGGTCAGAGGACCTGTGGTAATGGAGGCTCCCCTCCCTGCTGTTTCACAACCCCTATCCAACTCGCCCGCCCAATGCTCATGTGAAGCAGGCACAGAAACACCATTCTCCTTTCTTCTTCATCCTCCATGCAACACAGGATGGGTGGACCATTCTCCTGGGAGGAGGCTTGGAGAAGGAGAGCAACTCTGTGGCCCAGAGAGTATTAGACCCAAGGCCTTCTTCCACCCCCACCATAGGCTCAGGCCCCTAGGCTGTGCTGTCTGGCTGTACAGCTCCCTCGGAGGCCAGAACTGTTCTGTGCACCAACCCTAGCTGAGCCATGCCGAGCACAGAGGGCCGCTCTTCCTCTTCTGTAGATGCTTGCTGAGCCCCAGCTGCGCTGCTCTGATCCAGAAGGGCGCGGTTGGCAGGGGTCTTAAGCCAGACACAGAGCTTCCCATTCTGCACCTGTTATTTTGCAGAGCTGCTTCTAGAGGAACCAGTGCTGAGCAAGGAGGAAATCCAAAAGGAGAAGTGGGGGAGACCGTCCCAAATGCCACCCTGTTATCACCTGAGCATATCACCCACAAGGCTTTCCACATTATCGCACAAGCTCATCTCTGAGGACAGGCAGCTTCTACTTTCACAGCAGTTTCTCTGGGCAGCTTCTTTTGCTTTCTGAGAAGCTTCTCCAGCTGGTGCAAGTCTGAAGCCAGTCAACAGATATGCTGGAAGGGAACTGAGTTTCCACCAATGCAACTGAGCAGAATTCATCTCCCCGGTTCCCCATTTGATTATAGGGCTGCCAGCCGAGATAAGAGCACAGAGAGAGGAACCCAGGACCCAGGAGGAAGCTGCTGACATGAGAGTGCAACTGCAGATCCCTGTTAGACCCACCCAAGCTAGAGCTGACTTCCTGAAAACCCCAGGGCTCGGTCCTCGGGCCCGCACTATTTAACATCTTCATCAGCGACTTGGATGAGGGGGTGGAAGGCACGCTGGCCAAGTTTGCTGATGACACTAAGATAGGGTGAGGTGGACACACTTGAAGGGAGAGAGAGGTCTGGGCCCCTGGCACTTAGGGCATGTTCACCCTGTGTGGTCAGGAATTGGTCTAGGCACCAAGACAAGGGACGGAAACACAGAGAAACTTCATCATTTGCTCTGTGTCAATGCAGCGCATCTGGGGCAGACCAGGGAGTGGAACTCTGGGCTCCTGCATCCCGGGTCAGTGCCTGGACCAATGGGCTAGTTACAGCTTGGACTAGCTTAGCTCCAAGGAGCCCTTGTTTGACCCCAGCATTCATTCCTGCCCATGGCAGGGGGTCAGACTTGATGATCTGCTCAGGTCCCTACTGACCCTACAAACTATGAAACTATGAATCGCGGACAAAGATTCCTTTGCATTAGGTACAGACACACAACAGAAGACAGTTGTCCTGCCACCAAGACCTGCTAACCTAAGACCAGACAGATGGGATACTATAAAGCAGCTCATCACCCTGACTGGGCATGGAGTCTCAGCACCCCAGCAGCACGGGTGCTACCCAGGGTGTGGGCACTGGAGAAAAGAGAGCTTCAGGAGGGAGCTGCAGGAGAGCAGTGCAGTGGCTTCACGGATGGGTATGAGCAGCTCCACCCCAGCATAACATGAAGGACCATGAAAGCACACAAAGGCATGAAAAATTAAGGAGGGGGTGATGGAGCTGGCACTGGGGCAGCTGGTGAATGAGAGCTGCTCGGGGCAGGGAGAGGCTTTGAAAGTGAAGACAAGGTGAGGGTCTGTTCCATTCATCTGCCCCCCGCTAGGTGCACCTACAGGAGTCCCTTCAAATTTCCAATGGCTCGAAGGCCACTGGGAGAGTCCCCCATCAAAGTCAATTAGCCACCACCTAAATACCTTCCACTGCCCAGCCCTTTCGCCCATTCCCCTCCTAAAAGTCTGTGTGGGAAAACGTGCCTTGCATCCTGCTGGAAGAGGTAAGAAGTCTGGTCTCTGGCAGGCCAACACTTAATCTAATTACTGGCACTAACGGGGAAGGCAGTGAGCAGAGAGATGAAACCACTGGTGAGTGACACCGGGTTGTTCAGCCTGCCAAGCCGTAGGAGTGAGAACTCGTTTCGACATCTACAATGCACTGAACTCTGCAAAGCCTGCAACATCGCATCTGAGCTGCTTGGCCCCGTCACTGGCATCCAAATAACTGAAACCACACAGGAAAGAGTGCACACTTTTCTTAGTGAGAACCGTTGCTCTGCACTCCGTGGTGGGAAAAACTTAAAAACCCAATTCCAACCCGAATACTTGGCTGAGAACAGGTCGGATACACTAGTCACCCGAGCAGGTCACAAATAAACTGCTCAAGGCGGGAGATGTGCTTGGTGGCAAAATGCTTCCAGAGGGCAGGGCTGAGGGGACGCCTGTGACACAGCGACCGAGCGGCGCTCGAGACAAGCGACAAAAATGAGTCCGACACCAGGGTGAGAAGCAGCTGTAAACTAGATTGAATTAGACTAAGCTACAGGATAACTTCAAAGCAGGCAGGAAAGGAAGGTGCTGTAGACCCCATCCTGCACCTGAGCTCACGGAGGTGGCTCATGTGTTGCTAACGCAGATGTGGCGGAGAGGAGGCACGGGCTCCCCCAGCACCACGCAGGCTGCTCTTACCATGCAGAGAGACATGAGGTTCACGAAGAGGAGGGTGCCGACCAGGAGAACAGCCTTCACGTTGTTCATTCTTCTCTGGGTCTCGGATGCGACTTGACTCGTGCGTGGAAGCTGTCCCCTCTGCTCCTCTCAGAACAGAAGCAGCAACTCTTACGTTGCCTGCTAGAGAAGAGAAGGGAAGGAAGAGCTCACCAATCACATGTAGGCTTGCTAATCTAGGTCACGCCTGCCCATCCAGGATGTTGGTGGGACACGCATTCAATTGTGGCAGGACCTCCGGCGCTGAAGGGACCTGGAGTATCTAAATCATTCGCTCGAAAGCCCCTGCTAATGTCCCAGCTTCTGGGCGCGAGCTGTGCACTCCCAGCCCTTGGTGGTGACCAGGGTGGGCACGAAGGAGGCTCACGTGCAGAGCCCTAGACTGCACATCTGGGGCTGGGGAAGGAGCTGGCAGTGCTCTGGGCTAGGGTTTGTTATCAGAGGAAGGCTTGCTGCTGAAGGGTGTAGTGGTGTGTTTATCCTCTGAGGGGTTTGTAATGAGGCTCCTGGGATCTGGAGGGCTTGGACTGACTCCTGAGAAGAGAGGCAGGAGGACACGGCAGCCAGGGTGGGCCTTCCAGGTTCTCCACCATGGTCCCATGCCACCAGCCCTCTCAGCTCCCTAATTTCCAGGAAGCCCAGGTCCCCCCAGAGCACAGAGCCAGGGGAACTGACACTCCCCGGTCCGGTTTGAAAAGGAGTGAGTGAACATTAACAGTGGTTTCTCTGCCCTCGCCCTCTTCTCAGGATGTTGAAACTCAAAGTGAAAACACCCGAGCTCGCCACGTCCTGCTTGGCTCTGACTGTAATGAAGTCACCGAGTTTCTCACAGTTTCCAGCTAAAGCCATCAATGAGGCCAAGCTCCCTGGAAAGCTGGCCCAGGTTCGCTGGGAAGCACGTGAACATCCGCCAAACTTTGGACTGAATTTCAGGTTCATAGCAAAGCTTCTTAGTTTCCACTCGAGAGCGAGGGGTGAACTCGAGCTGCAACGCTCAGATTTCAGCTCCGAGCCCATGAAAATCAAGGTGTGCTTTCAGCAGAAAGGAGGATTCCGGGCCTTGCTAGGCTTCTCTGAGCGCAGGCATCGCCACAAGAGGTGTCGGACCCGACCAGCTGGATGGAGCATCCCGTCCCCGCAGCCGCCTCGCCCGAGCTAACCGGGCTTCATTTTGCGCTCGCTGGGCCAGAAAGCAGCAGACGGCACTGAGACTGCTTCGCCGCCTCATTTACACGGTACTTTTTGGACGATTTCTGCAAGGGAAGCATCAAAGCGAAAGTCTGGGTGGCAAGCTGCAGGCCATAAAAGGAGCGAAGCTCGGAGCCCTTCACCCCCCAAACGGGGTCAACGGTCGCTGGGGTTGTGGCTTTTTTAGCTTTCCCAAGACAAAAGGAAACGCCCTCGCCACAGACCAGAGCGAGGCGGGAGGAAGCTGGAAAGGAGAGAAGAACAACGAGAAAGCAGGAGAGCGGGCCTCTCGTGGGCGAAGGCAAAAGCCAAAGCTGCTCCTGCTGCTCTTTCAGCCGAGGGGGGCGAGAAAAAGAGGCGGGCTCCTCAGAGAAACGAAACCCGGGGCCAGGCGCAGCCCGCCGGGCCGGGCCGGGCCGGGCCCCGCCGCAGGTCTCGGGAACGCGCCCGGGACCCCGCGCTCGCCCCTGGGCACACACGGACCCGGCCCGGCCCGGCCCGGCCCGGCCCGGCCCAGCCAGGCAGCCGCAGGGCACGAGGCCGCGCCGCATGCCGGGAGCCTCCCAGCCACGTGAGCGCCTCTCAGCCAATCCCCGAGCCCTGGCAGTCACCCGGGCAACCGCCTGTCAACAACATGGCGGCGCCGAGCCGTGGGGGTCGGTCCCAGGCGCTGCCGCCGGCCCGAGGTTGCGGCCGCTGACGTCACTGCCGCGCGCGGCGACGCTCCCTGCCGTCACTGCCCGGTAGGGGGATGTGTCGTGACGTCGCAGCCGCGCAGGGTGATGCTTTCTGATGTCACTACTGTGGCACGGTGGTGCCTCGTGAGGTCACTGCTTTGATTGTGATGCTGCTGGCGTCACTGCTGCGGCACGGTGATGCTTCGGGAGGTCGCTGCCTTGTATAGTGATGCTTTGTGCCGTCATTGCTGGGGCATGGTGATGCCTCATGATGTCGCTGCCTGCCCTGGCGACGCTTCCCGATGTCACCGCTGGCAGAGTGACACCTCACGAGGTCACCGTGTTGCGCGGTGATGCCGCCTGATGTAACTGCAGCCGCGCAGGGCGAGTGCGTGGAGCTCGCTCTGCCCGGGAGGGTCCCGTGAGGTCGGCGCAGCGTGGCGATACCTGGCGATGTCACGGTCTGTGATGACATGCCGAGGGCTGGGTGGAGCGTGCTGGCTTCGGAGGCAAAATCCCCGCGGCGCTTGCTTTGTGCCGACCAACAACGGGCAGCCGTGGTGCAGGAGCTCACCCCCCGGGCAGCCTGTGCCCGCTCTCCAGGCCAGCTGCATCCGCGCGCCCGGCCTCCATTCGCACCGTCCCACCGGACCCAGAGATCCCAGCAGGAACGGCCTGGCTGGGACCTGCAGGCTCCGCCAGGCTCCTGCTTTGTTGGAACGATGCCGGGTCACGCTCAAGACTCCCCCCGTGCCCGCCCACCCGGCACGACCCCTCTCCCTGTCCCCGCGCGGGATGACAGATCGCTTCCTAGGTCCGTCGGCTGCCTCATGGTTTCTCTGTCTCGCGTCCAGGCACTCTGCTACTCTCCATCCCATCCCGCAGCCCGGAGGCATCGCCTCACCTTCGTGCCCCGGGATCTAGGGCAGACCGAGTTGTAAGCCATGACATCTCCTCTCTCCTCCCTGGGAAAGCATCGCAGAGTCCCGCTGCAGCTCCAGAGTCCGGGGTAAATGAGGCATTACCTTTGCTGCACGCAGCGTGGGGGCTATTGTTTCTTTTGCAGTTTCCATCCCAAGTGCTTCTCGTAAACGTGATAATCGGGGCATGAGGGATGAGTGCCTCCCGGCCAACAGACTCTCTCATAATACACTTCACAGTCGCGGGCTGCAAGGCGTAAACATTGTTGAGGCCTTCCTCTGCCCTTGACCTTCAGGGTGCTGAATCAGTGCCCGCTGGAATCAGGAGCAGTTAAGGATTCTCCAGCCTATTCAGCACTTTACAGAAGAAGGCCCTACAACCCAGGGCTGGTAAGAATAGTATCTTAGCTAGCTAACGGCAGGGAAAATCCTGGGATCCTTCACGCTGCTACAGGAGGTATATCACACGCAGCCTGGTGCATTGCGCCTCTTATCTTCCCCTTTCTGTAGCCTGAAGCAGCTAACCCTGGTGGCAAGCAGCAGTTTCAGCTCCTAAGCTGCCCTGCCTTTGCTGGCTGTGTGAACACGCTCATAGCAGGGGGAAAAAAGCAAAGTGAGCTGCTTGGATTTGGATCAGTGCCACAAAAGGATAAGAGCGCATAGGCAGTTGTATTGTACCAGCACATTTCATTGTAATTTCCAGGGCTGTTACCTCTAAGCCAAATCACACAACAGATCATTCAGCTGCCTGCTCTATGTTTGTACGAGATCCCCTCTTTATTCTTGCAGGAAAAAACCTGAGCCAGCTAAACAGAGTGCCTGCAGTGGTGAGTTAAGATCTTATTATCTTTGAATCCTAAAAATGAGGGTGGGAAGGGACCTCAGGAGATCACACCTAGTCCAACCCTTGCTCAAAGCAGGAGCAGCCCCCAGATCTTAGGGGCTGTGCACTCATCTCTGTTTTTTCTAGTTGTCACCCTGTTTTTTCTCTCCTCTTCCCGCATGCTGCTGCTCAGAGCGATGTGTGGTTTCCATGTCCTTGCAAGCTTTAGAACAATTTAGATCTCTCCAGTGATTACTAGCTCTTAATTAGGCTGTGTCCCCATATTGCCCTTTCCCAGTGCTAATACTTTTCTTCATGTCTCTCCTTGAAACTCACTTCTGTGCAGCTCATAAGTGATGATCCTGGTCCATGTAATGCTATTGGCAGTTTGTTACTAAAACTGGACCCCGCCATTTACCTCCTTCAGTCTATCTGCACCTCCCCTCCACCCAACAAAAAGATGCTCTGACTTGGCATCAGTCTCTATCCCAGTACAGTTTGGTGTTTGATCTTCATTTAGACTGAAGGCTTCTTGGGGCCAAGGCAGCAGGCAGGCTAAATTGCTGCCTTTGCTTCAGACTGTAATCTAGATCCCTGTCTTCTGACAGACAGCTGCTGGCTTGTGGCTTTAGTTTGGTGATCGCCCACTTCCTGGTCCCTTACAGCTACAGCTGACTGCTCCAGACTGCCTGTCCTGGACCCACTTTTCTTGTGGCTCTATTGCAATGATCACCTATATTTCAGTTTCTGCTTCTGATCGTCTGATTCATAGCTTCTTTCCTGACCTTGTCTGCTTCTGATGCCCTGGGTTATGACCTTCTGGGTGAAGCCCTGCCCACCCGCATCCTGCTCTCCCAACAGAACCATATTTTCCTTTGGCTCTTGGACTGTAGTGAGCAGTACGGTACAAGATGCCTGGTTAAATCCTGATGCTCGCACCTTTGAGAACATTTGCCTGGGGTGAGTTGGGGTCACACCACTTTCCCTAAGCTTCTCTTTCCCTAATGACAAGACATGCTTGCCAGTACATGCTGGGTCAGATCTATGGGCCATTGAACCCAGTATCCCAGCACCAACGGTGGCAGGGGTGAATGCTTTAGAGGAAAAGAATTGTACCAGGTACCTATAGAATAATCTATCCCCTATTTCCTGGCATCCGAGGAGTTTAGAGAAGGTGCATTTAAAGATCTGACCTAACTTTTTCTTGCTTTCTTCCTTTGTCTTTTCTCTTCTCAGAGGATAAAGCTGCATTGCTGAATGATATCCTGCCTCCTAGGACAAATGATGCCTTGCCAAGTGAATCCCCTTCCTGTTCAAAGGGAAGAGCAAAAGCGAGCAAATGTGGTAATGATGCACCTCATGAGACAAGAGTCACTGAGCCATAAGCTAGTGCTTGCATGTGGCTCACCCAGTGACAGTCCTTGGACTCAACACTCATGCCTAGAGTGATTAGGCCTCGATTCACGTGCCCAGACGTGACAGTCTGGGCATATGACGTGACAGATGTCCCAGGAACACACATGCACAGTGCCTGCTCCAAAGGCCATATATACACCAATCATGGCCACAGAAGGATTCACGCACAGCACTTACAGGGAATCCATTCATGCAGTATGAATGGCAAATTGGGTTCTTTTACTGAACCTTCAGCTCATGTAATGGGCACTGGGTGATCATAAGGGCACCTTTTGGTTGAATTATTCAGAATTAAGATTTTTTGGATAATATATTAGGCTTCTGCTTTCAGGGGAAGCTCCTACTGACATGGAACTCATGTCCACCATGATGCAGAAAATTATTAATTTGGAACAAAAAGTTAGGAGCCAAGCCCAAGAACTCCAGCTGCAGGTAAAATTGCCAGCCCCGTTGTTCATGGTGTAAGCCATAATAGGCAGGACCACGTTTGGGTCTAGTTTGGACTAAGGCAGCATAATCTGTAAACAAGGCTTTTGTTCTAAGTATAGAAAGCATCCACCGCAGAAGCACAACTGCTGCCTTATCAATGTGGTTTGGAGGGTGGAGAGGCACTAGAGTGTTGAACCTGCTATGATTCTGTGTAAAAATGAACCGCAATAACTGAATTTGCTAAGGTCAGCGAGTCTTCTACTTTGGATGTTTCTTTTCTTCTCTTCATTTTACAAGATCCAAATGGATCAGAAACCAGAGAGTCTCCCTACAGCAAACTCCCCCAGTAGCTAAGGCCCAGCTGCCATTATTGAAGTTGTCGGGTAAACTGCATCTCCAGCAGTTAGAAGGTTCTGCTGCAGACCTTCTAACCAAGATCATGGCTCTGTCTTTCTGTCCCACATCTGCAGGACAGGAAGATTGCTGATCTCCAGGGGAAGGTGAAGGTCCTTCAAAAAGGGAAAGGTAAGATCCAAGTTCATGCCTGCATCTGCTGCTGAACTGAAAGCTGCAGTTTGCCGGCGCAGCGCTCCCTCCCTCTCACCCTGACCTGCTTTTGCTGCAGCAATGCATTCTGGCAGTAAGACAGTTTCAATGCTATTTCACTGCTTAAAAGTGGTCAGAAGAACAAACATGCCAGGCTTCAGATTTAAAGTGACTGAAGAAGCCGGCTGTAGGTTTACTGAAAATCTCAAAGGATCTTCCTGCTTCAGAAGAGTCCCTCGTCCCACGGGTCGCTTTTTTCACCTCATGCTCTTTGCAGTTTTTTCGGATTCAGCAGTCATCTTTAGCTGAGCCCGGATGCCTTTTTCTGCAAGAACATGACACCCTTGTAAATCAGCATTGAGTGCACAATCTACTCAGGAAGCAGAGAACAGAAATATTTTCTCAAACCACAAGCAAGGTTTACAAACATTGTTATATGTTGTTGCACCCATTCAACACAGCCTAACTGATCCTGTTTCACTGGGTGACTTGCCAATGTCTGACTAGATTCCCAGATGTGGGACTGGGTCAGTCAAGCCACCTTCATGAAGTGTATCACTGTATGCAGCACCAATCATGCCAGAACACCCCAACTCTTACCCTAAATGCCTGCCAAGCAAGTCATTTAGTCTGTGCATCTCATCAGCTGTGACCCAGCTGGAACAGTCAAGGGACAGACAAGTAGGCAAAGAGGTCCCACTCGGCTTCTATGCGTCATAGACTCGTTCAGCTGTGGCCTAGTTAGGTGGGACATTACTGACATTAATGATCTCTGTCCTTCTCTGAGGCTTATTGTAGCAAAAAGGAGGAATCTCAGGCCTCTTTCTCTCTTTCCCCAGAGGACTCCCCTGAGCCAAGCCAAGCAGAGAAGCTGGAGGTGATGTGCCTTCAGCTGCAGCATCAAGTCTGGGAAATGGAGGTGAGGCCCCCTGACCTCTCCCCTCTCCTTCTAGGATTTGGGTGTTAATAGTCTTTCATGCCAAAGAAGTTTGGTTCTTATTAAACCACCAATGTAATTACCACCAACTGTTGGTGCCTGTCTAGGTACAGAGAAGACAAGTGGAAACACCTTTAATCCATTTCCTAGCCCCCTGGCCACTCCTCTCCTCTTTTCACATTTTCAAACCATTTTGACATTTGCTTTAACAATCATAAAACAAAGAGCTTGGCAGTCCTAACCACGTCTTGCTTCCTGAAGCAGCCTGGGAGGCTTCACAACCAGCTCAAAAACAAATTTCAGAGATTTTAAGATTAGAGCATCTTGCTTGACCTACTTTACCTCACTGGCCATTACATCTCACTTGGTTATTCTGGTAGTGAGCCCAATTACTTGGGTTCAAATAAATCCCCGCTCCCAGAAAGGCATCCAGCTGTGATGTGAAGATCTCACAAGTACAGGGAACCCTTCACTCACCTGTAAGGATGGATTGCAGCAACTCACATCGATCGCAGCAGCTCACAATGACACTGCCCAGATCTAGGACAGAAAGTGAAGAACAATTACTTAATCAAGTAGAAGCCCTGGGAATGGTGAATAATACAAGCACTACTTTGTGTATTGACTCCCTTCACCCAGGACTCCCATAAGACTTTACAGAAGCAGATCAGCATTGCCCCTATTTTGCTGCTGGGAAAGCATCACTGAGAGGGTGAGCAAGCCGCTTGAGTCCAGACCACAAGTCCAGCTCTCGATACATGCTCAGCCATTCAATGTGAAACTTCAGTGCACTTCTCTATAATACCTGTTTCTGACTGAAAGCTACATCTCACGTCAGCATCTGTGTACCCTGGTGATCATAGCAGAGCACTAGGACTCAGGACCCCTGCCTTCTCTCCCTAGTGCTGTTACTCATCTGGCTTTGTGAGCTAGTTTCTTGGCTACCTATACTTTTCCTTTCCAGTCTGTGCAGTGGAGGCACCAATCCTGACCTTGCTCACAGGGTCTATCAGTGAATGTTTGGGATGTTCTTTGAAGGCCTAGTGAGGAAGGAGCTAAGTAACTACAGATCACTGAAGCACCTCTGTTTAGTGACATACATTTCAGTAACTTTCATATGCACCTGCTTGGGCCTTCTCCGGTCTTTTCCTATTGATATACATAGCTGCATTTTTGTTTCCGTTCCTTCTTTGCTCTCCCAAGTGACCTGCCTGGCTTAGGAGAAGCAAAGTCCTTGCAGTGATCAGAGGCTTGGGAGACTAGGTCCTGTCCTATACGTCCAAAGCATTCACAAATAAATTACTCCAACCGCAAGTGTGGGAAAGAGTGCTGCCAGACAGAATATACTGTCCACATAAAGTAAGACTATACGCACATTGGCAGATTCAACAGAAAGTAACTTGCAGATTCAAAACATTCATGTAGTTTACCCCTGGTCCACACAGTCAAATTCATACAGCTTTGTACGCTCTATGCCACTGTTCTTGCTCCATCAGGATGTCTGTTACAAGGTCAAATGCTCCCACTGGGAAGTACCTACTTCTGCCTCCACTGTTGGCAGTGTAGTCTCCAGGTTCCCAGCCTTTAATAGTGCCATGGTGCTCAAACTAGCCCATCCTCTTTTCTGTCCCCACTGCAGCGATTTTTGAATGACTACGGATTGATCTGGGTTGGAGAGAAGAATGAGGAGCTGCAAGATTTGGAATCATCAGGGAAGGAGGCCAGTTGGCCAGCGAGGGTTTTCTGGAAGCCAGGTAAAGCCACAGTGCCCACATTTCAGGCAGACAACCTGCCCGTCACAAACACTCAAAAAAGACGCAAAATTCTCCAGTATGGTCAAATAGGGAATCGCGGACTCACCAATCAGCCAGCCTCCTGTCACAAAACTTCTCTGGAACTGTCACAGGCTGTTGTGCCAAGGCTAGTGCAGAAGTCAGACTGTGGGCCGTTGGTGGTAAGATGTGGCAGCACCTTACAGCAAGGGCAAAGATGCTCAGTGAGCAGGTGGCCTGATAGAGAGATGAAAGAAGCTTAGCTGTCAAAATAAAGCTGGGTGCATGTCAAGTCAGATGGCTCCTTAAAAGACTTCGGTGCTCAAGTCCTTGCCTGCTGTGATTATGATTTCCCTATGGAAATGCTGAGATCCCCCTACTACTTTGTTTCAACCAAGAGGAGACTGCGTATCATAGCCCAAAGGGGCCCCAGAACACATGTATTTTATGAACCCTGGTGGAAACAATCTGGAGGAAAGTTTTTCATAGCTGCTAGCTTGAGATTTCCCTGAATGTCAGCTTGATTCTGATCTCACGTAACCTGACATAACTGGGTGTGAGAATCAGGCTTTTTGCAGAATAGAATAGAAGTACTTTAATATAAATGCAACAACTCATCCATGCTCTCAGATCCCATCAAAATGCCTTTTCTCTTCCCTTGAGCCCTCGCATGATCAGTTCTGTTGGGAGCAAGTTAACACCGTGTTGACTCCTGTAGTATTTGGTGCTGGGAAGTGGCAAGGCTGCTTGTCACAACTACTTTATGTAAGGGGGATGGTATCTGAAGAGCAGTAGGTGTGAAGCAGAACCTCTATGAACTATCATGTCACTTTATTTGGTCCTATTTATAGTTTTCTCTCACTGAGACAGGGATACTTTTTTCTATTGAGCATCTTGTGAAAAAAGCAGAACAGAAAAGGTGGCCTCTTCTCTGCCTTTGTCACTGCTCTCACTTCCTCTTCTAGCTTCCTTCTCCCCACCTTTATCTTCATTCCCCTACCACTCCCCTGCAACTTGGTGTCCCCTCCTCCCACCCTCCTCTTCCGCAATCCAGGAGGTAGGGCAGGCTGTGCAGGCAACAGGCTGGAGGGACTGCATGTAGTCAGGCAGCTGGGCTTCCATTGGCTTTTCCTCTGTGAGCTAGGGCTGTGCAATTTGAGCGCAGGTGATCAGCTAGGTCAGTGGGTCTTGTACAGCACTGAGTGAGGGGACAACACTCAGTGTAAAAGCAATTTAGGGTGAAAATGGCCTGTGAGAAGAGCAGGCTGTGTCACAGCCTGGCTACAAATAAGCTCTGCTGCCAAGGGACTGATTCTCCTGCCTTCTTTTGCTGCTCTATGCCCCCTTGCCATGTGGCTGAGAGAGGCTGCCATGGCATCCTGCTCTTTCATTTTGCAATGCCGTGACTGAACAAAGTGGGTTGGGAAGGAGTCGGGCCCAGGGGTCAGGGCTCAGACGTGGGCACCAAGCTCGAGCTCAGTGCTTGTCTTCCCCCCTTCACTACCTCTGCTCTCCTTGCTGCAGGCGACTCGACTGCCCCAAAACCCCCGATTGATTTTGATCTAATTTTGGAAAACCTGAAGGATTTAAATGTGCTGGCAGGGGAGGGCGTGTCTCAGATCCAGCACACGGCGGGAGGCGCCAGACTGAGGGAGCCCGAATCGGTGTCTCTCACTCTCTATAAGAACGGGATAGTGATGTTCAATGGACCCTTCCGGTCATACGAGGAGCCATCCACACAGGTACAGACAAATTCCTAGAGATGGCCCAGAGTGCCTTCAGCAAGTGCCGGGGGAGGGTGACGGGCAAACGTAGGGCTTGCTCTATCGCTCTCCATCCCATCTCACACCCCCCATAGGCACTTGGTGAGGACCGATGGCTGTTGTGGGGCTCCTAGTTTCTCCCCATCTGAGTTCTTGTGGGGCTTGTTGCAAACACCATGGCTATTCTGTGCCAGTGCAGCGCATGGGCCTAAGCACTGGGGGTTTTCTTTTTGAAACTGCAGCCTCTTAGTTTTCATTCTAAGAAAGGGTGAGAGCCCTAGAGGGGTAGAAATACTGGGCTCTGAGGCTTTCCTGCTTGGTTTCAGCAATGCCTGCGGGATATCCTGGATGGCTACTTCCCCTCCGAGTTACAGGCACGCTACCCGGCTGGCGTGCCATTCCAGGTAAGACAAGCAGCTCCCTCAGGGGAGCAACACCGTCTAGGCAAGCAGCCCTGAAAAGGGAGGCTGGTCACACTAGCCCAGCCCCATGAAGATTTCTAACAGCAAATTTGCTATGATGTTTTCACACTCACCCAGCTGAGCAACTGGGCCCTCAGGCGAAGCCTGGGAACACACCTGCTGCCCTTGCTACAGGAAACACCTGTGACACCAAGTGCTTAGCCTGCTTCAGTGAATCTTGGGTTAAAAAGAAGCAGAAAGGAGGAAGAACTGGGGGAGCAGCTTTGTGTGTATACAAAGCTACACAGGATACCATCCCTCGGACCATCTCATTGACGCATCTATAAATTAGGCAGGCCATCCTTCCAGAAGCCAGGCCACTTCAGTGCAAGGTGGTTCACTCAAAGCAACTGCAGCAGTCACAAGTCAGATTTGGGCAGAGGCTGCAGAAAGTGCTCTTCCACTTCCCCTCAGTGAAGGGCCACTTTCTGCAACGGAGGAAGTGGCTTCTGGGGAACAGCTTGCTGCTGGCTGGGTTCAAGGCAGTTTGCAAGTACTTGCAAGGCTGGAGGCCTGCTGTGCTCCAGCGCAGATTGTGCTGCAGCCAGAAGAGGGATTGCAGTAGCTTGGACCTCAGCACAGCAGGTTTCCAGTGCGCTTGTGCAGCCCATGTGTCACCACACTTCTACTGTTACTTATCCTGGCTTAAATCTAGCTGGGACAAGTGTGCCCTCACCCGGTCCCCTGGGTCACATCTGCTGCAGTATAAGTTGGTTGAGAGTCAAGAAGCACCATGGAGCTGCTGACTTGAGGGGAGACAGGTCTGAATTCATTTGGCTGGAGGGGCTGAATTGAGCCTATGTGGTTTCCTGACCCAAGGTGTCGGTGGCTGCCACCAACTTCAAAGCTGCTACCACCTCCAGGTTTTTTTACATCCTGTTTTGTTACCATGGCTGAAGGCTTTGTTGTGATCTGATGCAGCACAAGCAGGGACTCGCTGGTATCTAGGGTTGCTCATGGCCTCTGGCATTCCTTTAACAGGTCACCGACAAGAGAGACATTTTCTTCCGGGAAAGGCAGCTTCCAGAGAGCTTCCCTGGCCAGGGCCAGAGAGTTGGCCATGCAAAGCCAAGTGAAGTTCAGGAGACCAGTGAGATCCCAGGTGAGTCTTCAACTGTGTCTTCTGTGCCCTGGAAATGCCATGGTGCTCCCAGAAAGGAGGAGAAGCAAGCCCAGCTAATAAGCAGCTTTGGGTGAGGGTCTTGGAGCAGTACAGCTCAGGGCAGTCTCCCAGTGAGGGAAGAAACAAACGTTTTTAAAGCATTTAAAGAGCAATGTCACAAAAATGCCCCCAAATGCTCAGGTTTTACCAGAACACACCCAAAACCCACATCCTTCCCTTGTCATACCCACAGCTCGTTCCTCAGCAGAGCTCCTGCCCCCATCCTGCCAGAGAGCTGTTCAGGGTTCAGTCCTATTGCACATCACACATGGAGGTGAGCATCTTCTTGCCTGGGCACCAGCATCCTCTTTGCCACTCCAGATGCGACTCGGTGCCTCTGTTCCTTGGTGGGGGCAGGCCTGGTCTATAGGACCAGGCCACACATTCCTGCTTTTCCTTCTGGATTCGAGCAATCTGTTCCAAGAGTCACTAGAACAGCCCTCAGGGACCGACAATTCAGCTGTTCTGGTGAGGTCTTGGTATATCTGGTCAGGGGTGTTTTTTCCAGCCCTATTTTCTATGTTCACATCCTCCCCAGTGGTGGCATGTAGTGCATCATGTATGATATATTCCCAGCCAGCTGCATGCAGCCTACAGCCATATAATCTGTGTGCACGTGAGTCTCATATATATTGCCTTTTAACATACAGGCTGTGAGGTGTTGTTGATTTGGGTTGTTTGCCACTTCGTAAAACAGCTCTTTCCCAGGTGTGATTGTAATGAGCCCACGTCACAGGTAATTCTCTGTTGCCCGAGGTGGTACAATACAATCAGGACAACCCATATCCATTGCCGGCAAGGCCTCTCTTCCCCGATGTGACTCTAGCTGGATGGGGTTTAACTCATGTGTCACTGGTTCTTCCCAGAGCAGAGGATGGTTCAGTGTGGACTTGAGGGTTCAGCCAACATGGAGATGTTCCCACTCAACTTCCAGCTCCGACAAACTCTTCTGTCCAGACATCCCCGCCTCCCTCTGGAGCATGCAACTTCCTCTCTCCTGCAGGTCCCAAGCTCTCACTGGAGCAGTTCCTGAACAAGCTTCCCAGGTCCGTGATCCGGCATGGACACGTGATTGATGTGCGCGAGTCCATCAAAGCGACGCTGCAGGTATGATGGATGCCCTGGTGTGTCCAGCAGGAGCGCATGCTTGATACCATAGATCATGCATTGCATCAGTGTGACAGCAGCAGCAGCCTTGGGCCCTGTCCTCTGAATGGCCTCCGTCTTGTGCAACTTCCCGGTGTTAGAAGAGGCTTCGCTAGAGGGCACCAGACACCCTTTCACCTGCCCCACGAGCCCTTTCCACAGCCACATCACACCTGCCAAGTGAAAAGCTGAGCTGCTGTCTCAGGGATCAGATGTAATTCTCGACACCTTCCCCATAAGGGAAGCAAATCTCTGCCCCAGACAAACTGTGCTCTTACTCCTCATTTCAACCAGCTCCTTTGGATGCTGTTTTATTGGCTTAAAAATCAAGCGTCAGACTAGAAGAAGCTCCTGGCCCAGCTCACAGGGGTTTATTAAGTAATTATTTCAATGCTTCAAAGCCATAATTAACCTTTACCAAAGAGCCCAGCTTGCCTCACCAGGTGTGGTGAGTATGGAGGCCCTGAGGAGTGTGAAGGGCATGGATACAGCAGTAATACGGGGCTGGGTAAGCTTAAGCCATTGCTTTTGATCAGGGGAGAGAGAGCCTGGCTCTGAGCTGTGGCAGGGAATGAGGGAGCTGCCCCCAATATCTTAAGCCAGGATGATGGTACCTAATGCTCACCCTTTACCTTTCAGGGCTCTGAGGGGTCATGTGCCAGCAATGTGATCCTGGTGGAGACGCCTGCTCTCACAGCAGCAAAGGAGAGGTGAGGGCTCTCTCCATCTGTATGACCAGGGCTCTCGCAGGCTCCTGGCCTGTCCACATGCATGCCACGGGGGCCTGCAGGGAAGCTCCATAGGGGTTGGACCTTGCTCCTCTTTGCTGCTTTATAATGGGTAAAGAGGATGGGAGAGCTGGGCCTTCAGGGCTGCTGCTGCCTGTTTGCTCCTTAAGAAACAACCAGCAGGCCAAGCCCAGCCTTCTTGGCTTTGGGAGGCTGCACAGTTACTAATGACAAGCCCTGCTACGCAACTCCAGAGCCAAACACTGGCAAAACTCAAGGAAGCTGAAACTCTGCAGTTGCTTCCAGTGTTGGGCTGCTACGTGCTGGCTCTCAGACTTGCCCCTGGGACTGAGCTGAACACGGGGAATGCTGTTCCACCCACATGCCTCATCTCGCTGCACTGACGTGCCTGGGCCGGCCCAGACCTGACTGCAGAGATCTTGAGTTCAAGCCACAAGCACAGAGCAGCCCTTGTCCCAGGCAGCTCATCCCGTCACAAAGCAGCAAAAAGGGCTCTGGGCTGTTGTGCAGGTCACCTTTGAAGTAGCTGAGCCCAGGTGTGGGTGGTCAGGGATTCCAGCCCCTCTGCTGCCCACAGCCATCAAGAAGCCTGGACTGTCTCCCAGCAGCTCCCTGTTTCCCTGGGTCACTCAGTGGGTTTGATGACCTGTTCTGCCTGGCCCGCTTCACCCCGGCTAGCCACGTGGCTCTGTGCCGCTGCAGAACCACTGTTCTCTAGCTCACTGGCGTGTCTGGCTTGCAGGCTGAAGGCAGGGGACCCAGACCAGCCTCCTGCATCCAGCATCTGCACGCTCCGGGTCAGGTCGGAGAGCGGGGAGCAGTCGTACCTTGTGAAGATGCTGTTCACGGAGACCATTGGAGATCTGCGCCGGCACCTTGCTCAGAGCCGGTGTGTGGTGCGCCAGCCTCCAGGAGGGAATCTGGTCCCTTAGCTCTGTTTCCCTGCTCACAGGACCCAAGCCTGTATGGTATTATGGGGAATTGAACCTACTCGGCGTTTCCCTGGCAGCCCTGAGGGTGCTGGGATCAGCCCCAGAGATTGGTCACTGGGGTCCGATTAAGCTCCCCCATCTCCAGGGAGCTGAAGCTTCAGTGGACTCTCCTTCCACTAGACCTTTCTTGCTCGCTTGCCCTGCCCCTGGTTCTGGACACAGGTCTATCATTGCCACTTCTCCCTGCCTTGCCCCTCTGCAGCCCTCCCCGAGGCACCACTGCCCCCTTGCCCAGAGCACCCCGTTATCCACATGCTGGTGTGGACCAGTGCTGTGGTCTGCATGCGGGCATGGGGGGGGACAGGTGCCCACCCTGGGCCCAGATGCTCGTTAGCTCTCAGCCCCTTTAGTTACAAGCCTGGTCAAAGCTGTCTTGCTGCTTATGCCCTTCACCAAGCAGGTCCAGCTGGGCCGTCTTCCCCCTCTCCCTTCCCTGCCCCGTGTCTGTCCTGCCTCACGAGCTCAGAGCTGCCACCAGCTGCAGTGGCTGCCTGGGGCCTGGCCTGAAAGCCACCTCCTGCCTGGCTGTGCCCCCAGCACACTCGCCCTGCTTGTGCATCACCCCATAAGACCCCTGGGAGCCAGCTCACAGGACGGCTAATGCTGTTCTCTCCTAGGCACGGCATCTCCAGCTCGTACGAGATCATCAGCACCTTTCCCCCACGAGTGTACGCAGATGACGCCCTCACCCTGCAGCAGTGTGGCCTCACCCCTGCCGCCTCGCTCCTGCTGCGGGAAAGCAGCCCAGGTGGCCAGGCAAGACAGGGCTGCAGCTAGGCGAGCCCAACCGGGCTGCACTGCCAAGCGCTGTGCTGTCCTCCCCACCCCGCTCCCTTCTCCAGCCGGGCTCGGCTGCCTTTGGCAAGAGGAAGGAGCAGCCTTGTACCATGGGCTACGTGGCTGCCTCTCTCTGCACAGGTGAGAAGGCTGGGCTGTGTCCTACCTTGGGTTCACTGCTGAGCTACTTCCTGGAAGGGAGGCTGGGTTGTGGGGAGAGACCTGGGACAAACCCACACACTGCCAGCCTAAGAAGTTCACCCTCTGGTACACGAGCGCTTGTCCCAGCCAGCCCGGTACCCAGTGGGATTCAGATCCGCATGTCGTCCAGGTACAGCTCTGGTTCCTCATCAACTCTGCTGCAGGTCACACGAGCTGTTCACCTTCAATCGATGCCATGGCACGGACCCTTGCCTGCTGCTGCCTCAGGGCCCTGCTGGGCCCATCCTGCAGCCAGGAGTGAAATGCTGCAAGGCCAGCCTCTGCTCACACCAGTGCCTGAAATGCTTTGTTCTGGGGTCAGCAGAGTTAAAGCCAGACTGAGCCAAAGCAAGCCAGCCCTGAGCCAAGCCCAGGCCCCTCCAGCCAGGAGGGCCCAGAGCTGCGTTTCCTGTACACGAGCCCTTCCTTCCTTCCTTCCTATATGGGGCCTATTAAAGTCACCGCAGTTACCAGGCTGCAGGGCTGAGCCAGCCCTGAGCACTATCCCCAGCCTCAGGAGCCTGGTGACCAAAACCCTTTCAATGCAGGCCTGAGCCAGAGCAGCAAGCCAGTCCCTGCGCCTACTGGCCCATCAGTCTGCACCATGCGTGAGCTCCGGCTGCCCTGCACCTTTCCCATGCAGAGCCATCTCACCCCCCCATGCCAATCCCAGCCCCACACACCTCTTCCCGGGCCACATCCCGTGACCTGCTCCTGCATGCTGCGCCCCATGCAGCAGTGCCCCTCATCCTGCACTCTCTCTAGCATGCCGCGCCCTCTGATCTCAACCACTTTGGAGAGGCTTCCTGTCCATTAACTTTCACCCAGCACTTAGGGACATGGTGCCAAGTCAGGCAGCCTCAGGCAGCTTCTCCAAGCCACTCAGCACAGCTGGCTGAGCCTGGAAGGTGGCCAGCAGCTGGGCATGCAGCTAGCTAGGGAAGAGCAAAGACCCATCCCGGCCCTGCCCGCAACGAGGACGGGAAAGTAGATTACACACCTCCTCCAGCTTAGGCCACAACACAAGCCCCACCTTGCAGGGTGATAGAAGGGATCCCAAGGTGGTTTTTTGCTCACATCATGTCCCTGCCATCATGACCATTAAGGGCCGCAAGCATTTGAGAGGGGTCAAACAGCCTCCCTGGGAGCTGCCAACGGGTCCCAGCTCTTGAAACCCGTGCTGGACACCTGCTGACAGCAGCGAGCGGAAGCATCGAGGTCTCCATGCCAGGCTGCTGCCGCGAGCTGGGAGTGACTCAGAACTGCTAAGCAGGGTGATGTCGAACCTCGAGCCAAAATAAAGAGACCCTGGACAGGCTGGCCGGGAGCCGCAGGAAAGGTTTAGTCACGTTTTAATAGCGTCTCGGAAGACAACACCAGTGATAAACTTGCTTTTTTTTGGCAGGAGAACAAAATGCACTTGGTCCACATTACAAAAAAAAAAAAAAAGCAAGCTGCCCTGGCACGGCCGGAAAGGCTGGAGGAACAACTTACCAGAGCAGCCCGGAGCCACGGGCGACCCTGGGGAGCCGCAGCGTCACATCATGTCGGTACAGGAATGTGCTAATGGAACCGTGCGGTTCTCGAAACGCCGGGTCCGGCCCCGCCACCCGCTCGTGGTGTCCCCTGGCCCGCGCTCTCCCGATACCCTGCTCCCACCCCGCGGGCCAGGAGCAGCGCCGACCCTAGCTTTGTGCAGTGCTTTTGCATGGAGGCGAAGCCGCCCAAGGGTGGCCGGGCTGCCAGGGAGGAATGAAAGGAAGCGAGGCAACAGCTTTGCGTTTGCTGGACTAAAAGGCAAAAGGTAACGGGCCACTCTCGGCCCCCCCTTCTCGAGGAGAGGGGCCAGGGCTCGGGGCAGCCCAGGAGCTGCGCGGAGCCCAGGTGCGTTGGAAGCATCGGCGCTTTGCCGGGTCCCTGGGGTGCGATGCAGGGGGAAGGAGAGAGGTGTGGTCCCGAGAGGGGAGGGCGGGCGGGGGGCTCAGGCCAGCTTCAGGAACTGCTGCAGGGTGTTCTGCTCCACCGCTTCCACGAAGCCCTCGTAGTCCTGCGGGCGGGACAAGGAGAGGCGGCTCAGCCGGGCGGGGCGGGGCAGGGGCAGAGCCGCGCTCCCCTCCGGGGCCGGGCCGGGCCGCTCACCCCGCAGTACTGGTCCCCGTTGACGATCTGGGGCGGGATGGCCTTGGGGTCGCCCGCCTTGGCCCGCATCTCCTCCCGCAGCGCGTTGTCCTGGGAGATGTCCACCAGCTCGTACTGGATGTGCTTCCCGTCCAGGATCCGCGTCACCTCGCTTTGCTGCGACTTGATCTGCAAGAGAGCGCGGCCCGGGGCCCGGGGCTCAGCGCCTGCCCGCCCGCCCGCCCGGCCCGGCCCCCGCCCGGCCCCGCACTCACCTCCCGCGACCCGGTCACCGAGGTGCTGTACACCTTGAGGCGGCTCATGGTGCGCGGCGGCCGAGCGCTGCTGCGGGCTGGGCTGGGCTGGGCCGGGCCGGGCCGAGGCCGCTTCCTCCCGGCGCCGCCCCGCATGTGACAAAATCCTCCGTACAAAGTCCCGGGCCAGGGCCGGCTCCCCGGCTCCCCTGCGCCTGCAGCCCGGGCTTCGGCGCGGGCTTTATTTCCAAGTCAAATATAAAACGTTATAAAGGGGTAATAAAACGGGCCCTTCTTCCCCGCCAGGCCTGTGCACAAGGAAGCAGTGGGCGCCTCAGCCGTGCCAGCCGCGGGGGTCTACCCCCACCTTCCCCTGGCACAGCTTGGCACCCATGGGCGAGCACGAGAGGAGAAGCTGCTCTGGCCTCGCTATGCCTGCACGTCCGCTCCCCGTACAGACCCACCCAAGGGGACAAGAGAGAACAAGGGAAGGGGGGAGGGCTAAGAAAAATCAGGCCTGAAACGCAGGCTGCCAACTGGCAAGAGGAAACTGCGGCTTCCTGCCCACAGCCGTTCCTCCCCAAACGGACTTCGAGAAAGACACGCAGCCGAGTTCAGCAAGGAACCGGGCTGCAGGCACCAGGAGCCAGGGGCCGGAGCTGCCCCCAGAAGCACTTCTGCAGGAACTGCACAAGGAACGGGGCCAGCCCGCTACCCGCCTGGAAGAGACCCACTAGCAAGCCACCCCCCGACACACTTCCTATGTGCTAGGCACAAATGAGTCAGAGATGACACACAAATGGAGCTGTTTCCACACACTGGTGGTGGGGGGTGCCCAGATTTTGAAAAACAGCATTTGGTCTTACTCAAGTTCAACAAGGGGACCAGGAAAAGCGTCTCTGCCAGGGGGGCTCATCCCTGAGAGATGGATGCAAGCCTAGAGCCACGTCACGCTGCCAAGGGGCAGCAGGTTTGTGGGGGTTTTTTAAACGAAAAACAAAGAAGTGACATCTCAGGTTTGGATCCAAGAAGAAAGCTAGGCCTCCCCATGGTGCCTCTCAACTGAAAACACTCCAGCTTCCAAGTTCTCCTTACCCTTCAGGAAGCTGATGACACGAAAAAGTGGCAGAGATTTACATACAACCCATTTAACAAGGTGGGGGGGGGGAATCTCAGGACAGGGGGAGATGTAGGACTGCACAGGTGAGAGAGATGGGGGGGGGGGAATAATCCCTGTTCAGATCCCGCACAACTGTACCCCGAGGACATCCCCCGGGGCAGCTCTGCAATGAAAATGGGAACCTGGCTGCAAACCAGGGCGTTTGCTGACCTGCAACAGTGCTCCTTGCCCAGAGGAGCTGTCCTGCCAGGCAGGTTCCACGTATCCAGGACTGCTTTATGGCTATGAAAGAGCCAGCAGACCAATTCCTCCCCTCACCAGCACATGCATTAGGCATGAAAAAACAGTTTGTGGGCAGGAAGTCTCTCTAGAGGACTAAAGGCACTTCAAGCATTAATCCCTTTCCTCCGCAGTCTGAATGTGCATCTGCATTCAGGATGCTCCCAGGGGGGATCAGATCCTAAGGCCTCAGAAGGTACAATCAAGCAGAGGAGCGTGGTCAAAGCCAGCGTTAGCCTCGCAGCACTTGATCCTGCTGGCTACTGAAAACATCAGCTCCCTATACCTGAGCAATACAGGCCTCAGTACACAAATGACTACGTGTCACCGGGAGGCCAGAACCGTGTATGCAGGAGTCTCAGATAAGCCTGCAGCACCATGGTACGATGGTGTTACGGGTATATCACCCCAGACTCCTGAATACCTGTGCGAGGCTAGTGCTTCTGCCAGGCATTGCCTTGGAGAGTTTATTAGAAAGGACGGACCGGCCAGGGGCCAGCTTGAAGCCAATGGCAGGAGCGAAAGCTCTGCAAGAATCTAATGAACACAGACCCTGAAGAGATCTGGTTGGCCAAACAGCATCTGAATACTCTTGGCAACAGAATCCCTGACTTCTTGTGAGTGACCCCCACAGCTGTACCCGAGCAGGGGGATGCTAAGGTGCCAATACATTTTTCCACTGCAGGAGCACTGAAGTCTCCTGGGATTTTCAAGTCATGTCCAGCTGTTCCCATCTCACGGTGGGGAAAGTTCATCTCTCACTGTGTGATGCAGTTGTCTCCCATATCCTGAGCATATCTGTCCGATATTGCTGTCCTTAGGTCCTCAATCTCTCCGTGCAGCTGCTTTACCTCCGTCAGTGTTTTTGTAAGTCCATCTGGGCTCAGTAAGTCTGCCTTCTCCTTGGCCGAGCACTGCACAGCTACAAAGTTAGAAGATTAACACACATCAGACATGCCGCTCCAGAGGTCATGCACGTTAGTGAAGAAGCCACTTCACCCCAAATAATACAGCCCTATTTTAGACCCAATTATATCCAGGAAGCCAAACTCCTAAAAGCAGGTGGCAGAATAGAAAAACCACATCCAGAGACAGGTTGGCTTCTAAGGCCCTGCAGAGGTCAGAAACCTGGTGAAAAGAGAAGCTACTCTCTATATGAGCAAACTATTTCATGCCAGCCCAGCACATGCAGAAGGCCTCTCCGAGCTTCAGCCCCGTGTGTACTTACTGCGAATGCCCAGGAGCAGGGAAAGGTTGGGATCCTTGCCCTGTGCCCTCTGAGTGACAATGCTGAAGACAGACTGCAAGTCCTGCAGGCAGCTGGTCAGCTCGCTGTGCAAGTCGTGGGCGAGATGGGCAGTCTCCCTGGCGAGTGGCTGGCCCAGATCTGCTTGCCGAAGTTGTTCCTGCAACGTCAGATTCTTGTCGATCAGGTCCTGGTTCTGCACCGACAGCTGCACAAACAAGTGCAGGGTTAGATCAGCTGTAACAACAGCATTTGGTTGCACGTGGATGGCAGGCTCCCTGGTGGTCTCCCACTGCACAGAGCATTCCTCCGCACAGCACAGCCCAGCCCAAGAAGGGGAAGTCAAGACTTGTATTTTCAGGTATCACCCAGGTACATAACAAAGTCAGTGTGAGATCTAGCTCTGGACACTTTACTCTGGGAATGCTTCTAGCCCTGGGAGCAGGGACTTGTGCACTCAGCAGTCATTTTTTTGCTGATAGCAGTGTTGGAAACCAAATAATATTAGAATCCAGACAAGAGACTTGAGCCATTCAAGTCTGGTCACAGATAGGTACAACTGAGGCTCAAACTGTATCACACTCAGTTTTTAAAACAGAAATTACTCATATAGGATAAAGAAAAGGTGACCACAAGTCAGGCACACAGTGCCTCATCCCCCTCGTTGCATGGATGACAGAGTGGAGGCTTCCAGAGGATGGCTGTATATCTTCAACCCCTACCTGAACTCCATTCTCTCAGGAATCATTGTGCGCTTCTGCATCCCTTAAAAGCTGAGATACAGCCTTGAACCTTTTCAGCTGGGCCTGTGAAGCTCTAATTTGCAGTAGTGGCGAAAGGCTCCTATGCTGCACCCTGCTGGCCAAATCAAAGCACCTCTGCAGCCAGATTCACAGGGTTGTGAAAGCGGGACAGACAGGCAGACGTGGGTGAAACCAGGAGGGGAACCCTGCTCAACAGCAGTAACAGGACACTGGCAAGCTGCACTGCAAGTGGAAGTGCCCACCACTGGTTAAGAGCCTGGCTCTAAAACACTTTATTATTCATGCCCCCATAGCTCCAATTCTGACCTCCTTCACAGCTGTGCGTAGCTGCTGCAGTGCATTCTCTCGCTGCATCCCTTCCTCTTTCAGAGCTTGGCTGGTTCCTTCTTCCTGGGCCACCTGGTTCTCTAGGCTCTGGAATAGGCCACAGGAGACAAGTTAGCTCAGTGCTGCTCAACCTCTGGCCTATGAAACCATGTCATGTGGTCCATGAGGATCTCCCTTTCTCTGGAAATTGCAGGGAGCCGTGGCAGTTGACACTGTGGCAGCTCCCACAGGGACAGACAACATGGCCCATGCACCTGAACCACCTGCACCTAAAAGACTGACCCACACCACTCATCTGGCCTGAAGCCCAGAAAAGTTGGGCACCAATTAACTAGTCCAGCACAGCTGATAGCAGATACCTGCATTTGCAGTCTGTCAGCATGAAATGCTCACCTTGACTTGGGAAGACAACTGCTCCACCTTCTTCTGCTGCTTGTCCATAATCTGCAATCAGAGGCAGAGGCATTAGGGACATTTAAAGAGCAAGTTTGTATGTTCAGCTCATCAATCCCCCTTGGGATTTTTGCTTTGTCCAACAGCTCAATCTTGCTCTTTAACCAAGCTGTACTTCAAGTGTTATTATTCCCGGATGGAAGATACCCTTAGAAGTATCAGTTAGGAACCCAAAGGTTGCATTCTTTTGGTCTTCCCCTCCTCCAGATGCCTCCCCTCCCTGTGATGTTCAGGTGAATGCTGTAGCACTGCATTGTTATCATACCAATGGCAGCTATCAAAACCCTCCCAGCACAGGATGCCAAGAGCTGCTAGATCAGCATGCTTGGAAGCACATGCTCAGCATTAAGCAGAAAGAAGCTTAACCACTGATGTGACAATGGAAGGGAGGAGGAATCCGAGTCGACACAGAGCAATGCTGCCACTGTCTTGTTGGCAGGCTGCATTACCTTCCTGAGTCGATCACATTCTTTCTGCAGAGAATCCGATTCTCCTTGTTGTTTCTCCACCTCCTGAACTGAAGTTCCCCTCTCTGCACTTGTCATGCACTGCTGCACCTTGTCCTGCAAGCTGCCACAAACAGCGCATTGAGCAGATGGACAGAGAACAAGAGATTCAACAGGACTTGGGACGGGAACAGAGACAGGAGGGGAAGCAGTGGGCAAAAAGCTTCTCCTTACCCTGTCCTCCTTGGGACTTTTGGGAACCTCCATGTGGGGAGGAAGATAGGTCAGTCCCCAAGATACAGCTAATCCTCCCCACTCTGTGCCAAAGCTCTCAGTCATTCTGCTGCAGTTTGTGGGATGCAGGCACCTGCTTGGCAGCAACTGGAACACGTACCTTGGGGCAGTCCCAAGCCATGGCAGATTAAGGAGTCACACCAAGGGCAATCTCCAGAGAATCAATAAGTGCCCAGGGCACAGCTCTGCTGCAGTGGGGAGAGGCACCCGACTCACTGCTCCCCACAAACAGGGGTTGGGCATAACTGGCCCTTGCTGTTAAGCAGGATCCATCTCCCTCACTGGAGGATTTACCTGTGCACAGTGGAAAGCAGCTCCAGCTCCTTGCATTTCTGGGCCTCTATCTGTGCCTCCTGCTCCCTGCACGTAGCACGGACATCTCCAAGCTCTCTCTCCAGCACTGCCACCGTGTCTTGTAGAGCAGCAATCTTCAGCTCTGACTCCTTTAGCTACAGCAGAGAGCACCACTCAACAATTCCAGCTATTTTGCCAGATACACCATGTCAGGGCTCAGCTACTGACTAGCTGGGATTGTTACTGCCTGTCTACAGCCTAGCTCATGACACTTTTTCCAAAAGGCCAGTTTGCACTTCTGCTTGGCTAAACACCTGGATGGGGTTTTGCAGCAGTAAACAAGAGCTCACACCTAATTCAGACTGGCACCTTGAGTATCCCAGGCACACCGTCTTACCTGCTGATTCTGCTTCTGATGATCCTCCAAGGTTGGCAGATCAGCCAGATACCGCTCGAGGGTCTCGATCCTCTGTTGCCTCTCCCGGTTTTGCTCAGACTCCTTCTGGCATTTCTTTTTCAGGCCGTTTATATGTCTGTCTCTCCCTTTTACCTGTGAGGGGAAAAAATTGAAAACGCGGCTTGCTTAGGCTACGATTTCGTGTGCATCCACAGCCTCCTCCTCTGTTTGTCCCACTATCATTAAGATACCTGACTGAGAAGAAAAGCTGTTAAGATGGGACACTTGCCCCCCCCCCCCCGTCTTGTTTCACATGTCGCCCCGAGGTAGTGAAACACCTTAGGAGTTCAGAAGCAATCAAATCTGCTGCTAAAGGAAGGAGCTGGTCTGTGCTCCAGTTAGAAACCCCCTATTGTATCTCTTCTAGATTATGAAGTAGCTAAGTGCCATCTTAGCCCTTACAGGGGCTGCGTACAGTTACACACTACAGGACATAGCCCTCAGACTTCTGGCACCCAGTTGGCAAGCCTCTTAGCATTGCAGCATGGGAGGGCTCTTGCCCCCCCATCTTCAACAAGCTCTTTTCAAGTCACCCCAAGAGCTTCAGGAAGTGCCGCGTGTATTGAAGAGACATTTATCAAGGCAGCATAGCAAGTTCTCATCCATGGCCGGCCCCGCGGTTTTCTTAAGTCTACTTAGCACAAGCAACAGACTTGCATACAACTTGCTTCTCCAACTGTAAAAAGACAGGATCATTGCATTCAATAGGAAACGAGAGAGAGAAGCCCCTTCAACTGCTGCGAGGAGAACAGAGGAAAAGCCTGTTCTATTCTGCGGGTGCAATTAAATCAACATTAAACTATGCTGAAACTGTTTGCTCAGTGAGGAGTGAAGTTCCAGGAGTATAAGCCATCGATCAGACTTTACTTTAAGCAGAGGAAGAGATTTTGTGCCCAAGAAGCGCATCCGAACTATTTGTTGTACAAACCCTTGAACACTCCATGGTGAAGCCTTAGTTATATGGATTTATGAGCAAAAACGAGTAACTAGCAATAGCTCTAGAGAAGTCTTTCGGCCTTTGCCTCAGTTCTGCCTCCCACCAGACAGGAAGTGCCCATGGGTACATGGACTGATCAGTCACCCTCTACTCGAGACACAGCGGATTGGAAGGCTCTACAGAGTCATGGTGGTGAAGTGCTCCGAGACGCTAGGAGAGGGCTCAGAAGTGCCAAGTGTTCTACGCTGTAAGCAAGCAGGAACAGGCAAAGCTACAGCAACTGGATGTTAGAGAGAACAACCAGATTGAAAGTTTTACTTTGCACCTTTTCCAAAAAGAAGCCAGTGCAACTAAGTCTGCAGGTTCCCTTTGGCTGGGACCACAAAGTGTCCAAAGAGCAATGGAGGCCACAAATACCACCCTGACAACAAAAAGCTCTCATCAGCCCAACCACTGCACCAGCATTTCCAGTGGGATTCATACCCGCTCTTCCTGCTTCTTTACTTCTTCTGCATGCTTCTGTACCGTCTCCTTCATCGTCTCCCGAATACACCTTGTATCCAACTCGGAAGCAGCTAGCTTTCTCTCCAGTTCGATCTTTTCCTTATTAAGGGAATCGGTCTTCTCAGTGAACTGTGCCCGCAGGAAAGTGTTTTCCCGCTGCAGCTCCTGGAAACAGAAGACAACCTGTCACTGATGTCAAGGCTCCTTGCTGCAAGGCAGACCCACCGGTTACACAAGACGGCCATTCCCAGAGCAGCATTCCAGCTCTCCAAGAGACTCATCAGCTCTTCATCATTTTATACACCAGCCCTATCACCAGGCACACTGCAGGCTGATGGCGTTATGCTACTAATGCAAGCAGCTCCAACTTAAATTTTTTTCTGTGGTTCCAGAAGTCCGGAGACCCTTACCACCTTCTGAATAAACAGGAGATGAACCAAGACAGACAGACCCCAAAGGAGGGACTTTCCTGCATGCCCCTCTCGCTTAGGAAGACCTCACTGAATCAGAACTGAAGCCAATGAATTCAGAGCATGCTCTTTTCAGCTCTCCCCTGGCTGTTCCCACCTACCTGCAGTCTCAATAAGCAAACGTCTCCGTAGGGGGTAGAACAGCCAAGCAGAGCACTGTGAACCTGCAGCTCGCTCTCTCGAACCTTCTGCTCCAGCTGGGAGATGTGTTGCCTCTGCCTAGCAAAATAAAAATCAGATCTGATGAACAACCCCTTCGCCAAACTACCCCTTTTTCCTTCTGTTACCAGAGGAATATAATGCATGTCGGCTGCCGTGAATGATTTGCCATCAAAACACAGTGCCGATTACTGCCTTTGCTGTCAGTGGGTAGAGAACACCATTTGGGATTGCACCTGGTTTTGCCTCTTGGATGGTAAAAGAAAA
The DNA here is from genome assembly GCA_030014935.1 of Caiman crocodilus. Lineage (NCBI taxonomy): Eukaryota > Metazoa > Chordata > Crocodylia > Alligatoridae > Caiman > Caiman crocodilus. The sequence continues at coordinate 3,022,775 of JAGPOW010000145.1, forward strand.
ACAACCCCATACATATATATTCTTGTGAAAAAGTCTGATCCTTGCTGATTTCACACTAAAAATTCAAGTCTCCCCTGCCTGGAGGACTCTATTGACTGGAGAAGTAACTGATGAAAAGGACCAAGACTCAAGCTGACTAAGCGAGCAGGGAAGGGATTTTCAGTCCAAATGCTTAGGCTCTGGTTTCAATACTGCCTGTTCCAGCATTAACAGCTGAAATTTGGGAAGAGCAGACCTATGGTCAAGCCTCCCCAGAGCCACATCATGTAAAGTGAGACTAAAATGAACATCCCTATATACCTGAGTCCTCCAGCTGAGCTGAGAAGAGTACCCTTGACATTCAGAATATTTTGAATGTAAACGGGCAGGTTAAAGGCTAAAAATCTTCTACCTTTTTGACCACTGCCAAGTAGGGAAAAGGCTTACAAACACAGATCATCTTTAACTTGACAAATAGATTCAGCTTGAGAGGATCTTCAGAAAAAACCTGCAGGCTCTACGTCAATAACCACCTGTTCTCACTGGCTTGTAAAACATTATCTTCCACGCAATAGTTCCAAAACCTCAAGGGAGGGAAACCAATTTCTTCAGTTTGTTTCTAGCAAACCTCAGGAACATTTCTCAACTTTTCTTTTTTCACTCCCTCCTGCAACTTGTCCTACCTGTCAATGAGGAGCTCTTTCTCCTTGAGTAGGTTGTCATTGGCGCTCAGGATACTGACCCACTGAGCTGGATCAACCGAATGCAGTGGTGTGGAATACACTGAGGAATGGTTGCAAGCAACTCCATTTTGTAACTGAAAGGGGACACAAATTAAGAGGGAAAGGCTTAGGTTTCAGTGAGGTAATTGCAACACCGCTCAGACCGTGTACACCGTGTGCTTGTCTACATGCCAGTACACAGCTATTTCAGGCTGCGTCCAAGCTCTGGGAACAAATAAAACTCTGGGTGGGTTTGGGCAGAGTTTATTGAACCGTTTTAGATCACTGTACGTTATTGGTCAAAGCCAATGGTTTGTCATTCCACCCCCTACAGCTATGAACAGATGGCTCCCCACTGCCATGGGATGGGAAGGGGGGGGCAATAGTTGCATCATAACAGCTTGTATCAGTATCTTTTGATATCAATCATGTGTTATGTCTGTCCATATCTTAGCTTTAGATATTGGGTGAGACTCTTGTTGGCTGGCATATCGACTACCATCACTTTCTGCCCACATACACTCTCTGGCAAAGGAGGATCACTGCCTTATTGGAGCCTGCGGAGTGTTACAGACAAATAAAGCAGCCACATAATGTTGAAGCAGTGTGAAAACTTACACTGACACATTCAGCGTACGCTGGTAACTGAAGGGATGTATTAGTATAGAGAGGAGATAGAGGCACGAGATGTTTCCCCTTGACCCCAGTAGCCAGAAACTGTGGTCACTTCACACATTCTTGTAAAAAAGATGGAGCTGCATGGATTTATACACATCTCCCTACCTGCATCTGTTCTACGCGCACTCTGATGTTGTCCAGCTGATGCTTCCAAGTGCCGAGGTCACAAACCCTCTCGTGCGGATGCCACGTGCAAGGTTCTTGCCTCCATGCTTGTGCCTGAGGAGCCCCTGGCTTTGAAAAGATGTTGTTGGGCTGAAGTCCTACTGGCGTGGCTCTGCTCCCACGAGGCCATGTCCCGTTGCGGGGCTCACAGACTCCACTAGCCCCAGATGCAGTTTGCGTCTCTGGTAGCACTTTATAAGGCTCCTTTGCTGCATCGGTGGCAGCGATGCTTGGATTGCATTTCTGGAACTTGTGAGGATCGGAGCACAGATTATCCATCCAAAGAGACCGGTTAAGGGTGAACTCAAGGGCAGGCATGTCAAATTTCCGATTATCTTCTGCTCTCATGCGCTCAGCATGGGGAAGCCAGGACTGCTCAAAACTGTTTTCCCCGGATGTCCCATAGAGCTGCAGGAGCTCCTTGGGTGGCCCTTGAGACAATTTTACAGCATGAGGGTCTCCGTTTCTTGTCAGCCCTGCATTTTCAGTGGAGGACGCTGACAGAGCTGGTTTCGATGAGAATGGCACCTTCTGCAAAGGGTTTGGCTCTCCTGTGGAGCAGAGCTTGGAAGGCGACATGCCCAATGTGGAAGGCATGACATGGGCTGTAGGGATGGTCACTTGGGATTTAATGGGCTGGAATGAGGTGCTGCCACTGGAAGTGCAGAAGTCTAGGGGGGAAAAAAAGAATAACCCAACAGCTGTAACAAACATCGCAAAAAGAAGCAGTCACCATTGCTAGTGGTTCCACAGTTATTTCAACCCATCCAGGAGCAGGAGCTCACACCCAGGGCATATCTGCCTCTCTCAGCATTACAGATTTCAGGAGCCTGCTATTTTCCTGTTACGAGGCCTCACAAAGGGCCAGTCCAAACTAGCAGTTATCCAATATCATTGCTCCTTTATTGCAGACTCGTAGGAATGAATTCCTCTGTCTGCTCGTTTACACACCAGTCCCCAAGGGGTAAGAAAAAGTCTGAAACTTACTGGCAAATTGAGCACGGAGACCTTGATTACACTGTGCTCACCCCACAGCACAGCAGTTCTCAAACACCAACCAAAAGCAACCAGGAGCCTTCGCCAAGCCTGCGATAAGCTTACGCTTCAAGTGCCGCCGAACACTATGCCACCAAGCACCTGACCTTAAGAACTCTCCTGGGACGTGGCAGCAAAACTAGCCTTTCCTGGGGGCGCGGTGTCACGGCCCTGCCCCTCCAGTTGTAGGAAATGAAAACGAGCAGAGAACACCAAGGGTGCAAATCTGTCCTGTCACACAGCCACCAAACCTGCCTACATGGAAAGGAAAAGTTATTCTTAGAAAGTCTCAGGTTTCAGTAGAGCAGAGCAGGGGCTCAAGCAGGCAAACACTAAAACAACTTGTTTTACCCGGTTAATCTTTCCCTGGTCCTCTAGGATTTGGACACCACAGTACCAAGTTCAGGCTTTCCCCAGAGGGACTTGTTTGTTTTCTCCATGGCTTTTGCCCCTGGTTAATCCCCTTGTGATAGTTCTCCCACCCAGCTTGAGGGCAATGAGCTCATTCTCACATGCTCATATCAGGAAAACACTACTATGAGAAGGAATAAAAGGCAGTTTTAGTACCACTAGAATGAGGATCTTTGCAAGACAACATTGAAAGTCTCAAGCTGCATAAAATCTATTGCTAGGAAGGAACACCAATACATGGGCACAGAGGGGGGAAATCTCTGCACACAAAGGCTTGGCCTAAAGTTTCCTCAAGAGAGGAAATATCCATCCAAGCAGACAAGAAAACATTTACTTCCAGATAAACAGAGTCCAGGCCCGTTTCTTCCCTCAAATCCCCTAGCTTACTTGCAACATCCTCGCCTAGAACTACTGCAGTTCCACCCGCTAGCACGAGGAATGTGCAAAGCATAAGGCTCTGAAAGCGTTCTTCGGGTCATCACAGTGGCATTTCTAACACGCGTACCGACTCGTGAACGTCAGTCTGGTCTAGCCAACTAGCAGCATGCCAAGCTCAAGCAGGGACGCAGCGTAATAAACATACAAGAAGGCAGTCTACCAAGTGCAGTTGCCACTCCAGTCCACCCGGAGCACAGCTGGGAGTGGGACTGCTCCGAGAAACACTGGCAGGTGAGCTTCAAGGTGCCATTTAATAACACTAACTCAAAACACATGTTTAAGGAACCTTTTGCTTGGTCTCTGACATTGTTGAGAAGCACAGAAAGTTTCCAGTAGTACAAGACATCTCAAGAAGGGGGGGAGAAAAAAAAAAAAAAAAAAGGGGTAAGGAGTATAGTACAGTAAACGCCCCTCTTCTGCAACTGGAAAGAGCTGCTAGTTCATCGGTAGCCTCTTAGGTTAACCTTGCTAGAGAACCTCAAGGTCTTATTTGTACACTGTCAAATTGCCAAAGCCTAAGTGCCTTACTCCCAATAACACCAGCCTGCTGGCTCATGCTGGCTGACCCAGAGTCATTCCTTGGGTTCCTGAAACAAAGGCTGGCTTGATGGCCAGCCCCACCCTGGAATGCAATAAGAACTAGTGAACAACCTAGGATGAACCTGCCAGGTCTTAAGTAGTTAGGAATAGATTGTAAAGACCCTCTATTTTCAGTATCTCCTCCACTAGGAAGTTGACAAAACAGTCAAGGAAGGTAGAGGACAGATTAAAATAGGAATGCATCAATGTGCAAGATTTGATATCTTCCACGTTACCGGTGGGGACACGTTTCTCACAACACCCCTGTAATAGGGTATTCTTCTCCTGAATAGATTTTCCAGTCTCAACCCTTTAACATGCAAGAGAAAGGAATGATATTTAGCGATGAGCTAGTTTGTGACTACATGCATTATGCCTTGATCCATCCAGAAAGATGCATGTTTTTCAGGAGAGTTTTGGAATTGTGCACCCTAGCTGCCATCCCTTCTTCAGCTGGTCTGATCAGACAACTGAAAGCATATAAAAGCTATTTACTTTCTACTCACTAGCAAACCTGCAGTAGCGGGACAGAGAGAAGTGCCCCTAGGATCAGTGGCAGACAAGGTTTCTTGAGTTTGTCTAATAAATGATATCAAATTCACCCAAAGAGTTGGAGAATAGTTATTAAGCAAGCTTTCGGGTTCAAAGACCCTTCGGCAGGCTACAGCAGTTGGTGTGTGCTCTTCCTGGATCAGTAACACTTCATACCTCCTCTACAAGGCACAAAGCCCCATCAAGCAACATGGTGTGGTGAAAACAGGTTCACACAAGGTGGGGACTAAAAACAGATTCCCTCATAGCTGTAAGGCAGTAACAGTTGTTCTTTTCTGCTGAAAGCACAACGCTTTTACGTTGTTCTTAGCCTGGAAGAAAAGCAGACGATCAGACTAGACGCTGTATGAAAAGGGACCCTGTGGAAACACATCTCATTACACAGTCCTGAAGTGTCGAGTCCAAGGATCACTGGGGATGGTTCCACCAATGCTTCCTTGTTCTGTTGATATAGCACAAGTCTGCCTCCAAATGTGCACAATAGAACTGTTGTAAAAAAGCGCTCACAAGTTAATAACTTTCGTGCTGGACTCTATTTTTATTTTGGGCAGCTAAACTCATTTTCATTGCCAAGCTCAGTATTATAGCTGGAAATAAAAGAATTTTGGCTAAGCACACATGAAGCTTTAGGTAACAAGCGTCTTTATACGATCTCATATCCTTTAGGTGATGAGATGAATGGCTTAATATAAGAACATAAAACACAACAACATTATTTCTGCAGCGTTTGGTCTTTCCCTCTGTTTCACACTCCAGGGTTTGGGTGCTACATTGAACTTCTTGGTATTTACTTAGTAAGGAGAAAAAAAGATCCCAAAAGACATCCTGCAATTTTATTGCAAGGACCCAATATTCATACTCACCCGCGGTGCTGTCTGAACAGGAGGTTCCAATTGCCGAGTCCCCACTGTCAGCCGTACTTGAACAGCGCCCAAAGTGACTCTGGAACTTTGCAGACAGAGTTGGGGTTTTCCAGTTGGTCTCCAGGGAACAACTCTTCTGACCTGTGCTGGAGTCTGCAGAGAGGTACCATGAGTATCGCTGCTCTTCAGAGACCTACCTATTGCTACTGCCCAAGGAGAGCCATCTGCTGTCTCTGCTGCTTGCCAGAATCCTCCAAAGAGTAATCCTCAACCTGTTTCACCTGCTCGGTTACTTGCCGAGAAGAGACAAAGCCTGAAAGAAGGATGATTTGGCGACTGATTTCAGAAGAGAGATCTAAGTTTGCTTAACAAGATAGGAAACAGGGAATGATAGACACTTATTAGACCAAAATGCTTATCTATCCCTGCCAGGATAGGGCAAGGAATTATTCAAATTCAATTTCAGAAATAGCATTACAATTTTTTAAAAAGAATCTGAATTTGTTATAAAATCATTTTCTCAATCAGAGCCAAAACCATCTTGCCAGGACTCTGCCCAGTACTGCTCACAAGCCCTCTCAGAGTACAGCATAAACCAGGGCGTCCCAATCCCCAGGTCACAGCCCGGTCCCAGGCTGCGAAGGCTTGGCTGCTAGTCTGCAGGAGGGTCGTTTGCTGGACCAGAAGTCCGGAAGCGACCGGCAGCCAATTGTTTTTTACACCAAGTATAAAAAGGGATGGCTGCCTAGCATGCCGGTCCGCAGCACTTCTGGTCCATGGTCTGCTGGTCCGCAGCATAACAAGGTTGGGAACCCCTGACATAAGCTGCTTCCGCACATCTTCTTGCTGGCTAGAACTGAATTGTTACCAATTTGACTCATCCGAGCAACTGCTGCTCGTGAAAACTTTCCAGTTAGAAAAGAACCTAGCAGCAGCCACCAAGGAGCTAAATCGAGCCAATTAGCGGCAGAAGATAAGGACGCAACGCACAGCTCTCGAATCGCACTGGTCAGCTTGTTGGTGCGACTCTAAACTTGCTCTGGCGCTTCAGCAACAGCGTCAGCGCGCCGCCGAGTGATAGCAGCTGCACGCAGAAGCAGAGACGACATGGTGACAGCGTAAAGCAGCACTGCTAAGAACGCTGCCTGCGCCCCGCCATCTGCTTCCAGAGACGTTTGCACGTGCCCAAGCGACGGCCTGTGCCTGGACACCCGTACAACAATCCGGTTTTGCAGACGCAGGACGCGACCAGCTCGAGAAAGCTTTTTAAAACCTGATTTTTCATAAGAAACTTTTGCTAACTCGGTTCTCTTTGGGGAGTCCCATCCCCTCGGGAAGAGCCGACCGACAAGACGCGGAGGCAGCTGGGTTTTAAGGGCTGCGGTTCGTACCTGGCAGGCTGGCTCCCTGGAACCTCCGGTCCGGGCGTTTCTCAAGAGCGGCCATGGCAGCAACCCTGGTTAGCTGCAAGAGGAAGAAGCAGAGAGAACCAGGCTGTATGTTAGCTTTCCCTCCAGCTAGCAGAGCACAAATGCAACAGCTGCGTCCCACTGGAAGAAAGTTACGGGCGGTTCATCAGCATCCTTTCTCCAGGGCAGGCTGGCGTTCCCGGCCAGGGCAGAGCGGCACCCGATGGGCTCGTTCCGCCGCCCCCAGGTCCCCACGCTACATCTACTACGAACGAGCCGGCCAACGGCGTGCGAAACCGAGACACGCGCAAAGCGATTATCATGTAATCAACCAGTTAATCGTGCAACACGCGTAGGCGGGCCGCACGTGCCAAGTAATCCCCACGCCATCGACACAGCTGCCTGTGAACTACAACACGACGGCGATCCAGCTACAAAAGGAGCCGAGCGAGCGAGCGCGGAGAAACAACGCGGCGCCTGGTTCCCAGCCCGGTGCCACGCGGGCACGCCGCGGGGCCCCCGGACCACACGTTACACGTCGCGTCGCGTCGCGTCACGCCAGCAGTTTTCACCCTGCGGTCCGGGCGCGCACACGTCTCAAGGGTCCGCGAACGACGGCCAGGAAAATGAAGGGGTCGCTCGCGGGCTCCGTTTCCACCCGCAACAACGCCCCTCAGAAGTGGTGCCAGGGGCTACCCCAACCCGGGAACGCGCTGCCGCTGCGCTTAGTGGCGGGGCACTGAAATTGGAGCGGTTCCCGCAGAGCCGCTCCAAGTAGAGCGCCGCAGCGCCACGCGTGTACAGCCCGCTCGGCTACACCGGGACCGGGACCGGGACCGGGACCGGGACCGGCTCCGGCCTCCCCGCACTCACCTCGCCCGGCGTCTCGCGCCGCGACCGTTACAGGCGCCAGGGGAGGGGCGCCCCGCGCTCGCGGGCCTCACCCCCACGCCGCGCTCAGCCTATCCGGAGCGCCGGACCTGCCCCTGCTGCCTCCCCATTGGTCCGCAGCAAGGAGTCACCGCCCAAGCCCCGCCCAACAGCCCCGTCCCTCCCGGGCGCGTGGGATGGACGGGAAGTGTCTCTTCTCGCGATCCGTAGGGAGGACTTGGGGGCGGGGGGTTCCAGTCATGGCCCTGCCCATCCAAAGGAAGCCACGCCCTCTCCCCTCGTCCTTTCCTGCAGCCCCGTGGGGGGGCGTGGAGCGCGTAACCGCTTGGTCGCCGGAGGGGAGCCGTGTGTGCGTGTGACGTCATCCGTGGGTGTGATAGGTGTGTGCCACGTGTGGTCCGCGGGTGTGATGCATGACACAGATGTGCACGATGTACATGCGACGTGATCACGCCTCTATCATACAGCATCGCACACACCCAGATAGCACGCATCGCACAGATATCACACACGTACCAGATGTATCACGCCCATGGATCACACGCGCTGCATACCTGTGTGTTGTGTGATCCCTGGGTGTGACATGTGTGATCCATGCAGTGCGATGCGTGATACACGGGCGTGATAGGTGCATGGCGTGTGACACATGGGGGTGCATGACGCTGTTTGACAGGTGTGTGATCGCATTGCGTGTACGTTGCGCACATCTGTAGCACATCACATGTATATGCTTCAGCTCACGCTCACATACATCCCATCGGTGTGTGATACGTGTGACAGGTGTCCGTGATGTGATCCAGGTGTGTGCGATGTACACGTGACAGCCTGCACGTTGTGCGTGGAGATGTACCGAAGCCCGCCGCGCCAGGGCCCGTCGCGGCTAGCTGACCGCCTCCACCTGAACCAGAGAGAAGCCGGCCCAGGGCGCCTGCTGCTCCCACGGGGCCTGGACAAGCCGCTGCTTGAAACAACTCAGAGAAAGCGACCAGGTTCCCTGATTAAAAACCATTTCCACCCGGCTGTGGAGGGTTTAATTAATGCTTAATTAATGCTTGTATTGCTCGTTGATGAATAGCTTCAACGTCACCACTAGCGCCGCGCTGAGATGAGCGGGATCGTTGACACTGACAGACCTGGCCCCGACAGAGAAGCCGATCCAATCCCGGAGCCGTCTGCGGCTCTGGGATGTTCTCCGCTGGGAGCCGACGGAGCCAACAGCAGCAGCAGCAGCAGCAGCGTCTCCCCGCCTAGGCGGGTGAAGCCGCAGGACAGGAGCTTCCTGCGTCCAGACTGCCATTTCTGGGCTGCCGAAGGAAGGAGACTTTATTTTCCCCCTGAAAGCCACGGAGGCAGGAGGACGCTGCTGACGATTTCCTTGTGATCAGACGGATTAATCCCACCCGCTCTGCCATGCCTGAAAACAGCCGGTGGTGCTGCCCAGACGGGCGGTGACGTGATCTCTGCTCTGAGAGGCAAAAAACCCCCAAACACTTGAACCGTTTGGTGCCAAAGCCCAGCCCGTGGGGCACCAACTGTTTCTTTAAGTGCCCGGCCGAGCGTTGTGTTGCACAGCGAAGGCGCTGGGCAGAACCTGCCAGTCGTCGGTGCCCCGCACGCCGGAGGGTCCCAGCCCTGTGCCTTCACATCTGCTTGAGCCAAGACCTCTGCTTCTGCACGGGCAGCGAACTGGGGGTTCAATGGGAGTCAGTCCTGCAGAGCCCACGCAGCCATGGCAGAGCAACCTGGATGATGCCACCCTGCGAGCAGCTGGCTTGGCTAGCAGTGGCAGACTGAGCATAACAGGCTGCCTTCATCCTCACGCAGGGCACTGCTGTCTGCCCCAATACAGCGTCTACCCGGTGCCTGCTGGACAAGGCCCAGCCCCGCCGAGCACTCCCTGCCCTTCCTACAGCCAGCTGAAGGGGGATTTTTTTAATAAAAATATATGTCTTATACATATATATGTGTCACACACACACCTTCTAGTTACTGTTCGTTACCTCCTTAACCCACCCAAAGAAACCCACGCACCCATTGCAATCCATGCACCCGCGCACCTGTCCGCAAGGCATCGCTTCCCTTCCTACAGCCAGCTGAAGTCTAGCCACTAGCTCCACGAGGAGAGAGACACGGGGGTCCGAGGCATGGGAGGGGACAAGGGGAAAGGGTGGAAACCAGAGGTCTTGCAGTGCTCTGGGCAGGGGTGATGGATGCAGCTTAGACCTCATTGCTCCCTGCGGGTCAGCCTAGGAGAGCCGCGTGGAGGTGGCAGCCGTGCCGGACGAGGCAGCCGTCGCCTGGCCCACGCAGATGCTGAGAGCAATGACGGTCCTCTCAGTGCTCGCTGGCGCTGAGCTGCTCCATCGCCAATGCTGGGGTACGCTGGTGGACTCGCCTCCCGGACCCTCATCTCACGGGCACCGCTGGACGCCTACTGGTCCTCTGCGGGGCCGCGGAGCTGCGTGCTGTCTCCTACACGGTGTATCGCGTGCTAGACAATATCGCCAGCCCACAGACCCCCACTGCCAACAAACTCCACGCGGGGCCCTGCCTCTACCTGGGCTGGACTGGAGGAGGGTTGGAGGTCCTCGCCAGCCTCTGCCTGGCTGCTAATTGCCCACGGAAGCAGGGAAGCAGCAGTGGGCCGGCAGCCGCCCCGTATGAAGTGGATTACCGAGACGGGAACTCCCACCCAGCCATCCGGGAGGCCATGGGCTGGTTTCTTCCATGCTGTTCCCTTTCCACCTCTCTCGTTCAGCACCAAACGCCTGCAGGGAGCATTGTATTCGGTGTCCTGTGGCCGCAGGGTGAAAGCTCATCCAGATGTGCGGCGCGGGGATACGACTGCCCATTTCCAACCCCTGAGAACAGGTCTGGGCAGGAAGGAGGGAAGCTCTGGTGCTCCAGGGCTGTTTCACTGCAAAATAAATTCACGAACCTGAAATGAGCTGATATTTAAGCCCTTCTGCCGGCTTCCAGTCTCTCTCCCTCCTGCCCCTTCCCAGGTTGCTGGGGAAGCCCCTGGCATGTGGGGTGGCCACAGCTTGGGAACTGGGGAGAGAGGTCTCCAGCTGTTGCACATCTGTAATGGGCTGGGAGGAGCCGAAGCAGGCAGAAACCCACTGATTTCTGTATAAGCCATACCTGTAACCTGGAGGGCAATGAGCACAGGTTATGGCACTCTGGTCAGAGCCTCTCTGTATTGCCTTCCCCCCCACCAGCCTATTCTGAGAGCAATCTTCCCCAGAGCATCCTGCCACAGGACCTCTCTGGACTCCTCCTTTTGCCCGAGCTGTTGCAGGGCGAGCCCAGGCCCTAGAGAGACAGGGAAGAGCTGACTGAGACCGGAGGGGGGCAGAAGGGCTGCTGCAGAAAGGGATGAGGCAGCAGCAGAAGGGGACCGAATGATTTTCCAAGTACATCTGGCGCCCTGCAGAAGAAGGGGGCTGGGTCCTGTTGGCTAGGCGCTCAGAGAGGCCAGTGTCCACCAGGAACTGCACAGCAAAGCTGGAGAGAAGTGTAAAAACAGGCAGAGATTTTATTTCAATGTATTGGCAGGGCTGGAGCGGCGCCAGCTGGGGTAAGAGCAGAGCCAGGCGATGCTCACGGGGCGGCTCAGTCTCTGTTCTCCCCGAGCACTCTGGGCAAGCGGACGCAAAGCCGCTCCATCCCATCCCCTGCTCGGAGCTGGGGAAAATGAGGCACAACACAACTGAAGGACTTGCCCAAGGGCATAAACAAAAATCAGTGGTGGGGCTGGGACACAAATACACCCGTCTACAGCCAGTGACAGCAAAGGTGGGGTTCGGCCACAAGACCCGGCCGGGGCCCTGGGGTGCATCCACCTTCCCCCTGGGATGTCACGCCGGGGCTTGGTTCACCCAAAGCTTCTCCAGTGGTGAGGGGAAGAGAGCCCCTGGAGCCAAGATGGGTCCGTGCTCCAGGCCAAGGGCTCCACAGCCCTGTTCAACCCGGCCGACACGTTCGTGCACGCTCCTTTCCCTGGCGCTCCAGAATTACAAGCGCCCCACGTCCCTTCCATGACTGCACAGCAGCCTTGAAGCAGCAAATCCTCCATCAACCAACCCAGTGCCTGGGAGTGATTCTGGGGATCCCTCCCAGAGCCCCCAGACTGGCGGGGCAGGCTCCAGGGTGATGCCTGCTCTGGGCGGACGACTCAAAAAGCCCGCGCCGTGCTCCAGGCCAACGAATGCAGCACCAGCAAGAAGGAGAGCGGCTTCCCCGTGGGCCAGATGCAAGGCAAGGTCTGCAGGCGGTTCCTGAAGGGGCTGGCATCACCCCGGATCTGCCCAGTGTCCGTGTTAGGGGGTTGCTGCAGCAGCGGCTTCCTGAGAGCTGGGTTCATCACTGAGCTGGACTTGGGTGCCTTCATCCTGGCCAAGCCCATGAGCCCCCCGTGCCTGGATCTCCTGGTAGACCTCCTGGTGCTCTTCCTTCCAGGTCTGGAACTTCTCCGAGGTCAGCGCCGCGTCGCCCAGGAGCTGGTCCAGGACCTGCAGCTCGGCTTCTTTCGCCTGCAGAGGGGAAAGCGCGTTCCCCACAGCTCGGTGCTCACACCTGGATACGGCCCAGCCCACACCCCGCGGGCTGGATGGGCGAAGAACCTCTCTCGTCCTTACCAGCCCCTATCCCTGCTGCGCTCCTAGCCCCGGCACAGACCAGGTCCCACCCGATGGATAAGCTGCTACTAGAGGCACACGTGCCGAGTAAGGCTGGAAGGAGTCATGATGAGTCACGAGCAGCCAAGACGGCTTGCTCAGTTTTAGGGGTGCCTTTCACATAGCAATGAAGATGCAGTAAAGGCCTAGTGCCATTTGACTGAGGACAATGCTGCATGTATAGCCCCGGGCCTCCTTCAATGGCGTAAACCATACTAAAGAGCTCTTCTCGCCCAGGACACGGGGACAGACTACCAAGAGTGGCGCTGGACTCTCAGCCAAAGGTGGATGAAGCGTAGGTTAGGGGGACACGTGGGATGGCCGAGACAAGGACGCTCCTGCCTTGAGCAGGGGGCCGGGCTCGGCGACTCCTCAAGGTCCCTCCCAGCCCCGTGCCTGCGTGATCCCAAGGGTGCTGTGAACTGGCCCCAACCCCAACCCCACGGACCTTGAGCGTGCTCTGCAGAGCCCGGATCAGGTGCACCTTCTCGTTGATGTGGGGGTTGGCGTTGCGCTTGATGAAGGACCGGCGGTACTGCTCGTGGGTGAGGAACTGCTGCCGGCCGATCAGCGACACGCCGCCTTGCTTCAGACACTCGATCAGGGACTCCAGGTCTTCGTTAGCAGCATCTGCACTGGGTGCAGAGGGGGAAGCCCCTGCCCTCCCAACACACACACAGGAGATAAGCTCCATAGCAGCGCAGAGGGACTCGGGGCAGGGTAGACAGGACCTGCTTTCGGGACAGATCCTCATGAGCATCAGCGCAGGAGGCAGCTGCTCCGCGTTCCTGAGGATGCCAGCCTCCACGAGGCCAGACACGGCCCAGGCTGGGCCAGGCTCGTGCCAGACAGTCCAACACCAAGCAGCTGGCAAACCCAGGCTGGGCTCTGGGAAGGACCAAGCTGAACTTGGGGGATAGAGCAGGGAGGACGGGGTCCCAGTAACACAGGAGCCCTAATGCAGCCCTCCTCCCCATGCACCCCTGGCCCCAGGCACCACAGGCACTGGAGCACTAAGGTGGCTGGAGAGAAAAGAGTGGCCAGGAAGGGGCGATGGGGACCCCGAGCCGGAGCAATGGTCAGCACAAGGTGGCTGGAGCGGCTGGACTTACCCAGGGGGGAGCGGGGTGCGGTGCTGCTGGGGCTGCCCAGAGGGCTCCTTGCCGGCCTGGGGGAGCTGCTGCTGCTCCGCACTGCTGGCAGGGGCTGGGGTCTCTCTGTGGCACGCTGCAGCTCCCGGCGCTTTGGCTGCAGACGAAGACGATGCCCTATTACCGCTGAGTGGGGCAGCAAGGAGGCTCCCACCCCAAGGAGCCTGGGGGAGGCTGAAGCCCTTGCACCCCAAAACCCTCGCAACAGAAACAAGGCAACAGCCCAGCACAAAGGGGGGTGCCCCCCAGCTGTGGCCCCCTAACAGTGACACCGCCCTGCTGCCGGCACTCACTGGCTCAGAGCTCGGCCTGGGGGAGTCATCGTCGGGGTCCTCAGCCTCCGTCTCGCTGTAGCAGTCTGGTAAGGGAGACAGAGAGGGATCAGCCAGCCCGGGGCCAAGAACGTGTCACCCTTCTCTTGCCCCTTCTCCTGGGGTGGAAAGGGTTAAGGCTCACCCATCCCCTCCCACTGGGCCAGCCCCAGCGGGCAGCTGCTTCCCACAATGGGGGCAGTGGGCAGCCTCGTGGCACCCAGGTCTGGGATCTAACCCCTGGACCTCGTTGCTTCTCATCCACCACTGATGCCAGAGGGAGTCTGGCCACAGATGCCTGGTGCGGGGGGTGAGGTCCTGGCCAGGAAGGATGGGGAGCGGGAAAGGGCCCATCCTGACCCACCAGGCTCCTACCTTCCTCTCTGTGTGGCAGCGACTGGTGAGCCAGGTTGTACTTGGTCTTGGCAGCTATCAGACGACTCACCCACCTAGGAAGGGGAGCGGCGCGGTTACTCCCCCAGCCTGCAGATACCTGCTGCCAGCAGCCCCCCGGGGGGTGGGAGAAGCCAGCTCCGCACCATGCGCCCCTGCCCGGCCTTCCTACGGGCAACTGGGGAGCAAGCCCGCAACCCCTCTTCCACCCTCCCCACCCGCGCCGCTGGGTGCCCGACCCGTCCTACAGCCGCCGGGCAGTGCTGCGGGGCTGCCCACCGGACACTGCAGACGCTAGCCGGAGCTGCAGCTTGCAAGCCAGAGCACACTCAGCGCCTGCCCTGGAGTCGCGTCCGGGTGATCGCTGCAGATCACCGCTGGGTATCGCCCAGCCGCTGAGCAGGGACAGCCTGGCCCTGCCCCACCTCGCTACTCACATGCTCAGGTCTGACAGGGTCTCGGCCGCAAACACGAAGGGCTTGTACTTCTCGTGGGACAGCTGGAAGACACTGGAAGCACAAAATGCAGCCGTTTCCTCCAGCATCCTGCCAGGGCCACCCCAAAGCACCCCCCGCCCCCCCACCACATCTGGGCTCCATCACGACGTGTGCCTGCTCCTCGTTGCACTCCAAGTTCAGCTCTCTCTCCATGATCACCCAACTGAGACTGGGACCAGCACTTGCCCAGCTACGTGGCAGTCCTGAAATGCCCAGACAGCACCTTTGGCTGGGACGGGAGTCCTTGATCACCGCCCAGCGGAGGGTCCGGCCCCGTCACCCTGCTCCAGGGGCAGATCCCAGCTGGCGCAGCCACACCGCACTGACTCCTGCTGCACCCACGGTTTACAACCAAATGCCTGGCAGGGGCTGCAGCCTTTCACTCAGGCAGCAGTGAGGGACTTCACAGCTCATCATCATCTACCCAGTTCCTTCTAAACTCTTCCTCCCCCAGGTGTTAAGGACCCCCTCTGCTTCGTAATAGCACCAATATTCCACGAATCGAGCTGCCCTTTCTTCTGCCGTTCTGCTGCCTGCGAGCTGATCCTGGTCACAGAGCTCCTATTTCGCAGACCCGCCGGCTGCTTTTACCCTCGTTCCAATAAAGTTATACTCGTTTTTGTTCCGATCTTAAACTAAATAGCGGAGCCCAGGGGCCCTGGTATATTAGTGAAGCTTCTAGTTTCTTTCAATCTGAAGAAAAATACGTGCTGCTGTATATGGGGAGGGTGCACCTCCCTGTTCAACACCCTGGACCCACCCACGCTTAGCTTCTGCTGGAGAAACTGGGTTTGGAGTATATCCAGGAGTGGGGCTTCTGCTATAGCTTGGCACAAACTGCAGCCATGGCCCACCCCACAGACACCAGTGCCAGCGACTGAGCGGTGCCACCCACGCTCCTTGCCAGGTGGAGGTTTGTCCCCAGCAAACCAGGCCTCTTGCCCCGCATTTCCCCAACTCACTATTTTTTTTTCAGCTCCCTCGTGCTTTCCAGGTTGTAAGTGGCCACATTGATCAGGCCCGCAGCTTTCTCGTCCTGTGAGGAGGATACAACAGCTGCATCAGGCACGGCTCTGCCCGCTGCCATTTGCGGGAAGAAGCGAGATCTGTTGAGCTGTGGGACGCTGCATGGATCTCCACGGCCACGGGCCATCAAAGGCTCAAGGGTTCAAGGACTGTCACAGTGTCCTCAAGATGGGGGCGGTGAAGCCAGAGGAACAGGACGTAGGGGGCAAGAATTGCCTGCTGAGGCTGCTGCAATATGCCCCTCTTCCCAAGCATGTTATATTTGCTCCCTGCTCTCGATGCGTCACCTCTGAGCACGTGCCACCAAGGCACTTGTGTCTGTGGCCCAAGTGGGACGGCCGGAGGGGAGGACTGCAGCCAGGAACATAGATGCCTCCCAAGCTGCCTGCGGGTCCGGGCATCCCATGAGGGTCAGGGCACAGAGAGCTGTAACTCATCTCTCCGTGCCCCTGCCTCCAGCACCAGGCCTGACTCACCTGGGGGTGGTTGTACCAGTAGAGTGCATGGCCCTTGAGCACGAACCAGCACCGCTTCCACTTCTGGGCCATGAAGCCTGCGTGGTCCTTCTTCTTCAGGAGCCAGCCGTCACAGTCCACCCGGCCCAGGTCCCGGCACGAGACCCGCCGGCGGCTCAGCCTGGTCGCCACTCCTGCGCGTGGGAGGGAGAGGGGAGCGTCTAGGATGGGGCTACCTGGTCAGCTGGCTCAGTGGCTATGTAGGAAGGTCATCATTTGGGGAGGGGCGGGGGGGATGGGATGGGGATTGCGTGCCCACCCTGCCATCAATGCTCCAGTCACGTGCAATAGGAAAAGGTAATCAGTTCGCTAGTCCTCAGCCTAGTCCCCGTGGGGACATGGTCCCTATTTCAAGACCCACTCCCAGGCTGTCCCAGTTGGGAGTCCCGAGCTGGGAGAAGGGGAAAGAGCTGCAGTACTCTGAGCAGGGGCTTCCAGACAGGGCACTGGGGAGTCCCAGCCCTTGCCCTCCCTTTCCCTGCTCCTGGCCACGTAGCTCAGACCCAGGCAGGCCCCAGGACACAGCTCAGCGTGGCAGGCAGGGGGGAGAAGCCCAGTCTCCTGGTCACACTGGAGCCTGGGAAGGTATCTGCCCTCCAGCCCCCGAGGGGAAGACGGCGCCACTCACCTTTCTGCTTGCGGCGACCCTCCGGGCTGCCCTACGGGGGACAAAGGGGACGTGTGGGTAGATGCACCCTGGCCTGAGGGGCACCTGCAAGGTATCTGTGCCACAGACCCGGGCAGGGGGGCAGCAGGCTCTCCCCAGCACCGGCCTCTTGCTCAAGAGTATCTGGAAACCCACCCCAAAGGGATGGGGACGGGCACGGGACAGGACTCCTGTCCCAGCCTGCCTCCGTCGCCCTGCAGCGGCGAGTTCCTCCGGTTAGATGCCTCTGGCACAGCCCCACTTTCCCGACATCTCCCTCGGAGACACCAGCCACCACACGGACAGGCTTGTATTCCTTAGCGGAGCTGCTTGGTCTCGGAGCTGGGGCCAGAGGCTCCACTTCTCCACCGGCCCGCACACTGCTCCTGGGCTCATCCCAGGGCGCCTGGCCCCAAGGCCTTTGGCAGCTCGGGCCCCTCGGCAGACCCGAGCACAGGGTCCCCCTGCACGCTCCTTTGGCCAAAGAAACCAAGAGCCCTCCGCTCTCACCTGGCTTGGCTTGTCAGAGGGTTCGAGGCCCGGACTCCTGCCTCCACTCGTGTTCCCCGGGGATCCAGGTGGCCCCAGGTCCAGGGCCAAAGTGCTGGGTCTGGCTGGGGAGAGGGGACCCTCCAGGTCCGTCCCCACAGCTGCGCTCTCTGCCACAGATGTTGCTGCAAAGACAAAGCCATCAAGACAGAGCCAGGCAGCTCCTGGGAGATCGCACTGGGGCAACGGGCCAGGTTGCCTGCTCGGGGAAGCTGGCATGGCACCAGAGCCTGCGCTATACAGCACGTGCCATTGAGCCCAGGGCTCCAGGCCGGAGCGCCCGAGGTGGAGAACAGCCGCCACGCTGAATTGCTCCAATCTGAGCATGTGTCCCCACCCTCCTTTCCCATTAGGACCCCCCTGTGGGGCATGCCCCCCTGCCCCACACAGCATAGGGTCTTCCCGGAGCCCCTGGGCCAGCTCCAGCTTTGCAAGACAGACATGAAATGGAGCCTGGAGCTTGGGGGGCCTTGCCAAGTGCCCCACGGTGCAGTAAGTCGCACCAGCCGAGTCAGACAGAAGCAGCATCCCCATCCCCATCCCCATCCCGGGCGCAGCTCCCACCGGCCCCGTCACTACCTACGTCAGTGGCACAGCACAGGCCTGGCAGGGAAGAGCCGAGTCGGCCGCGGGCTCTGCCCAGCACTTGCCTCGCTGCCGCGTGCAGAGTACTGCAGGTGGCAAACCCCAACAGGGGAAGCCTTTGATCCGGCCCGGAGCAGCACCTTGCTCCTACCTTCCTCACCTGGGCCCCCGACAAGGTCCCCTGCGTCCTCTTCCGGGTGGGGCAGGGCCAGCCCTTCCTCGTCGTCAGCAGTGGTTCCCGGCGCAGCGTCTGGCCCCGGCTCCTGGTCGGCCGTCACGCTTGAGGAGAGAAGGAGCCTTTGAACAGCTCTCACCGGGCACGGCTGCCCCTCGGCGCGTTTGCTATTAACCAGGATCGCGCCGCCCCACCAGCCCCGGCTGCAGGGATGCGAGGGGGAGCCGGCCATCGAGCTCAGGCGCGTGCCTGCTGGGATGCCGAGCGACTCCGCAGGGACAGGAGTTCTGTAAAACCACGGCAGGTTCTGCAGAAGCCACCCACGCACGCAGCTTCCCCTGGTCGCAAAGGGAACAGTGCCAAAGAAACAGGAAGGTCCGCATATAGCCAGGCCACGTGGCAGGAACCTGAGGAACGTGGGGCTGCCCCTTGCCAGTGAGCCCAGGACCCAGGGGCACTGCCACAATAAGGGTCTCCATAGATTCATAGACTGTCGAGTCAGAAGGGACCACAAAGGGTGGTTGTGTCTGACCCCCTGCCCCTGGTCAGACGACCCCAGCCAAGACTGCCGAGCCCCCTCTTGAAGAGCTCCAAGCTAGGTGATCGCACACCTCTCTTGGGAGCCCCTTCCAGACCCTGGCCACCCGGACTGTAAAAAGTTTCTTCCTAACATCTAACCTATATCTACTCTCCACTAGTTTGCACCCATTATTCCTAGTCACTCCCTGGGGCGCCCTGGTCAACAGCGCAAAGGGGGCCGACCACCCATCGGCCGAGTGGGGCCAGGGGAGGCAGCAGCACAATGCACCTCTAGCACCTGTTGGGCTCCAAGCTCTGTAGCTTCCCGGGGGGCAGGAGAACACGCGAAGACGGCAGAACTCGCTGGCAGACGCAAACTGGTCCTCGCGTGCTCGATGCCCTGGAGCCGGCAGCACGACGCCCTCTCAGACACCAGCTCTAGGCTCTTACCTGCAGGGCAGGCAGACCGGGGTGCCGGGGGAGTCATTGCTTTCGGAGCCCCATGAGTCTGCCGCGTCGGAGCTCTCCAGGGCCTGCAAAGAGCCGGAGGCGAGTGAGCTCCCTGCCACGTGCTGCATTGCCGCCACCCCCCTGCCCCAGTGGTGCTGGTGTCTCGCTAGGGCTCTTGGAGCCCTGGCCCAGAAGCAACCAAGCATCAAACCAGCCACAAACCTCCAGGTGCTTCATAGCGTCACAGCACCCGGCCGGGCCGGGCCGGGCCGGACCAGTCACTGCCAGCGTGGCCCAGCGGCCAAAACCTGGGCTCTCTGGCTGTGTACGTGGGGGGTCCTGGCCCCGCTCACCTGGTATGGAGGAGACCTGGGGGACCCCAGGAAGCTAAGGGGGATCCTCTTCAGCACCAAAGTCACCTGGCTCGGCTTTTCGAGGAGCTTCTTAGCCAGATTCATCCGGGTCCAGCCCACCTGCATGGGAGTTAGCGGTCAGGGCCAGCTGCCTGCACGAGGTCCACTCCCACACCAGTTTCTCGGCCAGCTGCTTGCAACAGGAGGTCCCAGTCATCCTGCTCCGCTCCAGCCCCTTGCGGGAGCATCCAGAGACAATTCTGGATGCCCCGGTGGGCCAGCCGGTCAGGACGATGGCCTCACCAGACTCAGACGGCTCTGGAGCGAGAGCACCCCAGGACCCGCGTGGCTGTGGGCCACGAGTCACTGCTCATCCTGTGCACCCAAGTCAACCAACTGATGGGGATCCCGGCACAGATCCAGAGCCGTCAGAGCCACGGGATGTGGCCCCGTCTCCTTCATGGTGAGGACCAGGCAGGGGTTGACCCGAATAGGACCAGGCAGCGAGGCCAGCGCAGTGCTGCCCCGTGCCCCCATCCTCCTCCCCTGGGCAGGGTGCCTGGCTGGACTACGTCTCCCAAGATGCAATTGCTCCCAAGACCATGGTGCATCCTGGGAGATGTAGGCTGCCAGGGAAGGGGAAGCCAGAGGCCTCCGAGCTGCAGCTCCCACCAGGCAGCATCCTGGGTCAACACCGTACTCCCTTGGCGCCCCGCTCGAGAGTCAGCACGTCTCCCCAGGGAACAGCAAGCCCCCGGCCTGCTCCGGGACCGGCCATTGCCCCTGCCCCGGGAGCCCCGTGCTGGGCAGGCCAGTCCTGCCTCCGCTGGGTAGTTTATGGAGCTCTTATCTACTGTTTGTAAAGCAGGTGGAGAGCTCAGCCGAGTCCCCGATAGTCAGTCAGTCTCCAAGGGAAGAGCTGCCAAACGATAAAAATCAGCCTCCCGTCCCCTCTCCCTCCCGGCCGCAGCCCGCGTCTCGCGCCCGAGGAGGAGGAGGAGGGGGGGGAGGGGGACGGCGCGGCAGCCGCACCACCGGCCAGAACCGAAAACGTGCATTGCGGCGCCTCCCCGGACCCATCTTCCCCGTCTTCAAAGGGCTGTTTCCGTTTACACGCAAGTTAAACAGTAACCGGCCTCCCTGGTATCCTGCTCAGGCCCCGTGTGCTCCGCTCCCAGGCCTGAGAAAGGGCACGGCGCGCCCCAAAGCTCGTCTTGCCTCTCCCGACTGCACAGCTGGTCTGATCAAAGCTGTGCCCGCGCCGGGGAGAGACGGGGGGACAGCACAGAGGCTCCGGAGCAACCTCGTGACGTTCGCCTCCCCACCCCAGGAAGGGGGCACCAGGGAGACGAACCCAGCCCCGGCCGCGGTAGAAGCCGGAGATCTGCCAGCAGTTCTGATCCCGGCAGCAGAGCGGCTCCCAGCCCCGTGCGACCCCCCGGTCTTGGGGAAAGAGGAGGTCACAGCCCTTGGCACCTTCCCCCCAGGCTCTGCGAAGAGGGGGCTGGTGTGACCCCTATTTCACGGGGCCTGGAGCAGGGGCAAGCAGCAGCCTGATCCCATCTCCTACTCAGAGGTGCCTTGCGCAGAGCAAGCCCCACCAGGGGAAGGCACCCGCCAGGCTGGACAGACCCCAATCCCCCCGTCGGACCCACTACCCTCGCCCACACCCTGTGCCAGCTCTTGGCCGCTTCGATGCAGACGCAGATTCCCCCGCCGCCTGCCCTGACCGCAGCCCCCCGTGCGGGCTCGCCCCCCCAGACCCGGGGTAGCCCCCGCGCAGCCGGGAGGCGCGTGCACTTACCACCACCTGGTCGTCCACTTGCACTAGCTCATCCCCCGGCAGGACCTGGCCACAGTGCTCCGCTGGAGCCTAGGAGAGAGACAAGGGCAAGACTCAAGAGCCACTCGCACGGCAGCCTAATCAGGCCTAAGGAGATTTCTCACTGGCGCAAGCTCGAGGGGAAAAGGGATTAACTATTAACCCACTGGCCTGACCTTTTGGGCAATGCCGCTCATCGCAGGCAGGAGAGGAATGAGGGAAGGGGCCGGCTGGAGCTGCCTGCTGCAGCCCGGGGGGGAGGGAAGGGCAGGGCAGGGCAGGGCAGGGCAGGGGGGGCACCGTGCAACTCCTCTCGCCGGGGGCTGCAGCAAGGTCTCAGTCAGGCCGTGCTCTCCTTCTGGCTCAGGGAGAGGGATTAGGTGCTAATAAGCCCAGGGGACCCGGCCTGCCAGGTCGCAGCTGGGACCATGCAGGGGGACGATGCTAGCCGTGCATTACACCCTCACCCCCTGCGCGGAGGGACCGGTCAGGCCGGGTCCGATGCTGCCCCCACCCCGGCGCCTCTGCTTCTGCTCGCTCACCTCGCTGGCGGTTCCCGAGATGAAGTGAAGGCCGGAGCTGGTGGACTTGATCTCGATGCCCTGCGGGGACGGACACGCACGGGGTTTGGGACTGTCGGACCAGCTGCCGAGGCAGCCTCGGATCTCGGGGAGGGGGGGAAGAGACGGAGGAGCCGACTCACCAGCCGGTCGTCGGGCAGCGCCGGCTGCAGCTCCACGCTCTCCAGCACGGCCGTCCGGTCCAGGAGCGACGTGGGGCTGCAGCTCAGGATGCTCTCGCAGATCCCCGCGACGTGCCTGCACTGGACGACGGGACAGGGTCACCCAGCTCCTGCGGCCGGGCAGGAGCAGCCCCCGGAGACGTCAGACACCCCCGCGCCCGGGGCTGTACTTACGATCAGCAGAACCTGGCTCTCTCTCTCGGCCACTCTGCAGTCCTGGAAGGACAGGAGCAATTAGGCCGGCTGCTTCCTCCCCAGCTGAGCCTTGGAACAGAGCCCGGCAGCTTGGAGCTATCTCCAACTGGGCCGGCCTCCCCGGTCATCCCTGGACTGGGAAGAATTCCCAGTCCCCCAGGCACACCACCACGGGAACCAGAGCTGGGACGTGCCCTGCGTAAGGCGCACCCAGCACCCCGGCAGGCTCCAAACGCTCGCGGGAACAAAGATTTCACTGCACCTACAGTTGGACTCACCCCACCGCCTGATCCGGCTCCAGGACAGGGGCCAGCATGGCACCAATCCCTGCTCCCTTCAAGGCCTGGGGACCCCGCTCATCCTCCCGCACGCCACGGCTGCAGGTGCCCATCTAGCCCCACGCTCCCCTGGAGCCAGCGTGCGAGGGAGGGAGGGAGGACAGGTAATCCCATGCCCCCCAGCCCCGAGGGCAGAGGCGATGCCAGACAGGCACAGGCTGGCTCCTGGCCCTGGGCTGTGCCAGCAGGTGGTCTAATCTCTGTTGTTCACCCACGGCCCCGCTGGCACCTAAATCCCTACCCCTGGAGGCAGCAGGGTTGCCCCCTGGCCCCGCCGGAGAAACCCCTCCCAGCGCAGGCCTGACTCCCTGGGGCTCCAGGTCAGGCCTGGGGCTAAATGGCAAACCCTTGCCTTTCCCTAGGAGATGAGGGACTCGAGCAAAGGAGGCGGCATGGAGGACCCTCCCTCCGCTGCTCCCTCCACCCAGCTCTGCCCTGGGATGAAGGCTTTCCCCTGTGCAGGCAGGTCTGCCCAGGTACAAGGTGCCGGGCAAGTCCTGGTCCTACGCAAGGTGGCCCCGAGGGCTGGGTCCCTGACGAGGAAGGAATCCTCCCCCAGCCCTCCCAGGGGCACAGCTCAGCCCTAGAGAAAAGCCAGCCAGGGCAGCCTGGGGAACGGCTTCCCTTCCACTGCCCGAACGGGACGTGGCTACACGCCAGAGGTGACCGGTGGGCCCAGACCTGCTCCCTCCACGCCCCTTTCCCAAGCCACGGATGCCTCCCCAGAGCCCTCAGTCCGCAGCTCCCGTCAGACCGCGGCGTCTCCTCGCTCCCTCCCCTCCCGAACCTCCACGAAGCCTCCTGCCCCCTTGGACGCCCACGGCACCGGAGGAGCCTCCTTCGCTCCGCGGGCCTCGGCTGGGCACGCTCCTGCCTCACTGAAAGCCGAGCTGCCCCAGCCCCAAGCCCGATCCCAGAGCATGATTCACGAGGTTATATAAGGAACCACGGCTTCTCCCCCGACCCGCCCGCCCCTATTTTGGGCTGTTTATCTCCCGCTTCCGGCTTCCTTCCTCTGCGGTTCTCCAGTCCCTTCCCTTCCCCCGGGTGACCACGGCCCAGTCCCCAGCCCCTTCCTCCTGGCTGTCCCCCACTCGCCCGGGCTCCTCGCCAGCACCACCACCTCGCTGCCAGCCAAAGCCATTCCCAAGACCAAGGGGTCGGGACACCGGGCTCTGCTCCAGGGTAAGCTTGTAGATGCTTCCCGGGACGCCTGTGCCATCGGACGGTGACCCAGACCCATCACGGGTGTCTCCAGATACCCTACGGGCTGCTCTGGGGGAGGTCCAGACCAGGGACGCTCAGCTTGGGTGCAAAGTCAGCCCCGCGCCCTCACCTTTCGAACGGCCTCGGCCAGCTCCACGCAGAGAGGGATGATGTCCCGGCTGGAGGAATAGTCGTGCAGGTGGGTGAAGAGGTACCTGCGAGCGGAGGAGTGAGCAGGACCCGTCTGAAGCACGCTGGGAGTGCCAGGCCAACCTGGGATCCCACAGTGCCATGTGCAGCAGCCACAGCCGTGGCACCCCAGCCCTCCGGGGCAAGGCTGAAGTGCCCGGCCAGGGGGCACCGGGCCTGCCTTGGCCCATGCCTTCTGGGCACGGAGCCCTCCAGGCTGCGAGGAATCCCTCACACGGCTGCATCAGGCCTGAGCTAGCAGGCACGGTGCCCCAAAAATGGAGGGCATGGCGAGACAACACCGGCAAGGTTGCGGGGAAGATGGGGCACAGCCCATGCCACGTTCCCCACCCTTCCTTCCCCTCGCAGGGGTGCCCGCAGCTTGGTCCCCAGCCGCTCTCAGCACACGGACCCTCCCTCGCCTGGCCCAGGCCTCCCCCCACAACTGGGGGAGCTGGTCGGTACCTGTTGAGCCACGAGAAGAGCCCCTTAGCTGCGCCAACCAGCTCCACCACGCTGGCCAGGAGGTCCAGAGAGGGGGGCTCGGCCGCGTCCCCAGCATAGGCGGTCACCCTCTGGCTGCTCAGGACGAGGGCCTGGATGGTCCGAGCCACCCGCCGCAGCTTCAGCGTTAGTGTTCGCAGGTTGGTGGTCTCCAGCTCGTAGTACTGGAGCGGGGGTGGAAAAAGAGGGACAACCCCGAGGGTCTCAAGGGGGGAGATCGGAGCCGCCCCTGCCTGGGCTGGGAGCTGCAGAGACCGCGCCATGCAGGGCAACTCTCGGGGGAACCACCGTCCAGCCCCGCTGCCCCCGGGCAGTCCTTCCCGTTTCACAGAGACGCGGGCTGGGAGGTCGCTCCGGAGGTGGCATCCCTGCCTGAAGCGGGATCTTCCCTCTCCAAAACGTCCCAGACAAACCCATCTAACCTCTCCGCAGAACTGCTGCCAGCCCTGACACAGCACCAGGCATCGCACCCGACCCTGCCACGGGCACGGCAGGGCACCGCGACGGCCAATGTCCTGCTGCCGCAAAGGTGCTAACGCATGCTTGGGAGACCCCCGGCGGAGGCCGTGCCCCCGCTGCAGAGGAAAGCAACCCTACCCCCGTCCAAACTAGTCTGACCGGGGGGGGGAAATTCCTTCCGGACCCCAAACGTGGTGTCGATCTGACCCTGCCAAGACCCAGTGGCCAGGACCCTCCAGCTTTGGTCCCAGCAGGAGCATCGGCTGCAGCCACCCCCCACCCACCCAGCGCCTGTGCCATCCGTCCCCAAGCCCCAGCGCTCTCGCAGCCCCAGGGCAAGCACCCAGGGCAGGTGCCGGGGGGGCTTCCCAGCTCCCGCTGCTCGGTGCAGAGACTCGGGGAAGGGGCCTGGCTCCTGCTCCCGCTCCCGCTCCCGCCGTGCACTCACCAGCGCGCAGAGCTGCTCCACGGCCTCCAGCAGCAGCTCCTGGTGGCCCATGCACCGCACGCCCAGGCTCTCCAGGTTGCGGTGGGACAGGCACAGCAAGTCCTGCCCGGTCAGGGTCCACGCCTCCCAGGGATACTGCTGCAGCCTCTCGTCCAGACCTGAGGCAGGGAAGACAGCGAGGTCCTCAGTGCCCACTGATAGCCATGGGGACACACGGCACATGCCCAGGGCCATCCTATACCAGAGCCTTTACCCCAACCCCCCTCAGTTCTTGGGGCGACCAACTGGCCTCTCCCCTGGGTCTTGTGCCAGAAATGGGGGAGCTGGGGCCGGAGATGCTGCAGACAGGAGCGGGACCCTGTGGTAGCCCATTCCCTGACCCCCTACCACAGCCCTGCCAGCCCTCGGAGCACGCCAGCACCCACGAGGATGGCTCTCAGTCCTGCAGCATCCATAGGGCACAGCCGGCCCCACGGCAGCTGGCTTTGGGCCCTGCACAGAGCCCAGGCGCAGCCCCCGCTGGGGGAGTCTGCTGGGTCGGGGCCCGAGCCCTACCCCGGGCTGCGGGCAGGGCGGATCCAGGGGGGTGCACACGTCCTCTCCCCGATCCCTTCTCTGCTCTGCATCCCACCCGCGTTAACGACCCTTTCTGCGTTTGAACGGTTGTGATGT
Organism: Caiman crocodilus; assembly: GCA_030014935.1. Lineage (NCBI taxonomy): Eukaryota > Metazoa > Chordata > Crocodylia > Alligatoridae > Caiman > Caiman crocodilus. The sequence goes on from JAGPOW010000145.1 coordinate 3,048,921, forward strand.
GCCACCCATCATGCTAGTCTTTCCTCCGCTATCCCACAGCCCTGCCGACGGTGCTGAGCTCCTTCCAACGAAGGCCTGTTGGCTTTTCATTGAATCCTAGAGACCTCGGGCTGAAAGGGGCCCGCAGCTCCCTATGTCCGACCCCCCGGCCCGAGGCAGGATTAGCCCCATCCAAACCATCCGGTACAATCTAGGACTTGAGCTCTGTCCCAGACAATGTTGGCCCCGACACAGCACCAGGCATCACGCTCCAACTCGCCACAGGTGAAGCAGGGGCACGGCAGCACCCACGGTCCCACGAGGGGGAATGCCTTACTGGACCTGGTACTGGCAATGGGGGACGACATGGCAGGGGACCTACGGATCGGTGGGCACCTGCAGGACAGCGATCACCAAATACTAAAATTCACCATAAGACGTCGAGTGGGTAAGGTAACTAGTAGGTGAAACTGCTGGACTTTAGGAAAGCTGATTTCAACGAACTCGGGCGATTAGTCAAGGACGCACTGCAGAGCAGGAGTTGTGAAGAGGCGGGAGCCCAGGAAGGGTGGCTGTGCCTTAAGGAAATGATCCTTCGGGCACAAAGGGAGACGATCCCAATACGAGGAAAAAGAGGGAAAGGGGCCAGGAGGCTTCCTTGGCCGATCAGAGAAATCCAGGGCAGCCCATGGGCCAAAAGGGGAGCACAGAAAAAGTGGAAACAGGGAGAGATCACCAAAGAGGAGTATACCTCCTCTGCTTGTGCTTGTAGGAGGCAGGTAGATGGGCCAAAGCTACCACGGAGCTGAGGATGGCATCCCAAGTAAAGGACAACAAGAAATTGTTTTTTAGATATGTAGGGAGTAAAAGGAAGGCCCA
>JAGPOW010000145.1:3049878-3060159 GCA_030014935.1 Caiman crocodilus
ACCTGGACCTCTTCAGCCTCCACAAGAGGTTGGGAGGCGACCTTGTGGCTGCCTATAAGTTCATCACGGGGGCACAGAAGGGAATTGGTGAGGTTTTATCCACCAAGGAGCCCCTGGGGGTTACAAGAAATAATGGGCACAAGCTAGCAGAGAGCAGATTGAGACTGGACATTAGGAAGAACTTCACAGTTCAAGTGGCCAAGGTCTGGAATGGGCTCCCAAGGGAGGTGGTGCTCTCCCCTACCCTGGGGGGTTTCAAGAGGTTGGATAAGCATCTGGCTGGGGTCATCTAGACCCAGCACTCTTTCCTGCCTATGCAGGGGGTCGGACTCGATGATCTATTGAGGTCCCTTCCGACCCTAGCATCTATGAATCTCTGCTATGAAACCACGTCAATAGATGCTCAAAAGGTCCCAGGGAGAAGCAGAGGAAGCAGACCCCCCACTCCAGACTGTACCCGTCTGACCAGGGGGGAAATTCCTTCCTGCCCCCAGTGCAGCGCTGGTCCGACCCGGAGCGGAGGGGCAAGACCCTCCAGCTCCGGTCCCAGCCGCCCAAGTACCCAGCCCCCGCTGCAGCCAACACCCAGCGCCTCTGAAGGAAGCATAAAACTCCCGGACACACCTAGCAGACAGGGTGTGGGGTGAAGCCCAGAAGCCTGGGAAATACCCGCGTTCCGGGGGAACCGAACCGTGCCCCCCACGCCCGGCCGGGCAGCGAAACTTTCCTTCCGTCCTCCGCGGACACGAGCAGGACCCCGGCCCCCGCGCCGGAGCGAGGGCACAGCGAAGCCGGGCCGTGGCACCTGGCTTTCCCGCGGGGTGAGTGCAGCGCACGGGCCGGGCAGCCGTGCCCCGGGGTCCCGCACCCTCGCCCCCACCACCACCGCGGGCGAGTGCAGCGCACAGGCCGGGCAGCCGTGCCCCGGGGTCCCGCACCCTCGCCCCCACCACCACCGCGGGCGAGTGCAGCGCACGGGCCGGGTAGCCGTGCCCCGGGGTCCCGGACCTTCGCCCCCACCACCACCGCGGGCGAGTGCAGCGCAGGGGCCGGGTAGCCGTGCCCCGGGGTCCCGCACCCTCGCCCCCACCACCGCCGCGGGCGAGTGCAGCGCACGGGCCGGGCAGCCGTGCCCCGGGGTCCCGCACCCTCGGCCCCACCACCACCGCGGGGCAGGCGCCAGCCGTGCCCGAGCCCCCCGCTCCTGCCCGGCCCGACCCCTCCCCGCCTTGCCGCGCTCACCCCTCAGCCACCGTGCCACCAGCGCCGGGCTCCAGGCGCCCACCGGCTCCATACCCGGAACAGCCCAGCCCAACCCGGCCTGGCCCGACCCGACCGCGCACCTGAGCCCGCAGGTACCTGGCAGCCGGACGGGGTTGGCGCAGCCGCCTGCCACTCAGCCGGGAAGCCCGCCCCGCGTCGGGATCGGGGCCCTCCCCGGGGAGGGGCTGCGCCCGGGACGGCCCCGCCCAGGGCCCTGAGCCCGCTCCCACGTCCCGACACGCCCACCTCTCGGCCTCAGTGTTCCCACCTGTAAAATGGGCCGGCCGCGGGTGGCTGGAGACTGCGGGAATGGGCTGGAAGGGAGAGCCAGAGGTCACTTCTAGTCCAGTCCCCCGGCAGCCCGTCCCCATCATCTCCAAACTGCCTAAGAGGACGGTCGCCCCGGTACAACACACACCTCGCACCCACAGTGCCGCAGCGAAGGAGGGGAGCCGCGGCAGCCAACTTCCTGCGTCTGCCAACCCTGCCAGCACACCCCCGTGACATCCTGGGGAGAGGCCGGGGGGCAACCGCCCCAGTCCATACGTACCCATCTGACTACGGGGGGACTTTCCTTCTGGACCCCCAGGATAGAGAGCGGCCTGCCCCGGGCACACAGGCAAGAGCCCCAAGCCAGGACCCTGGCACGGCCCGGTGCCCATGCCCAACACACGGAGCAGGTCTGGGTAGACGACACCTGGGCATCGGGGAGATGACGACAAGCCACAAAACCAAACGACTGCCTCCACACGGCCTGGCTAGACGCCGCGGCCTCTCCCAGGCGCCTGCTCGCAAACTGGGGGGGGAGCGGGAATCGAGGGGGTGGGGGTGCAAGTGCAGCCCCTGGATCCGCCCGGCGCTGGCAGGGGAAGGGGGGGCTGGGAATGCGCAGCGATGCAGCGGCCAGAAGCAAGGGGGTCGGGGGACACCTGCCCCAGGCCCGGCGGCCGGCGGGGCTGGTCGGCAGGAAGGTGTGGTAGGAGCACGCAGTGCTAGTAATAAGCGCTGCTATGACAGCAGCCAAACACGGTGGCCTGACTCACCCCGTGGCAGCAAACAGGTCCGGGCCGACTTCACGCTGGGAGCGGTTTCCCCAGCGTGAAAAGCGGGGCCTGGCCTTCGGGAACGCCTCGTTCCTGCAGCCCGTCTCACCAGCGCGCAGCCCAGCCCCATTGCATCACCGCAGGCCGAGATGTTGTTGTCATCCTCCAGGATTTCCTGGGCGTTAGTCAGTGTTTTGGGTGCTGCGTATTGCCGGGGTGTCATCCTCTTGTTTGCCACCGTATGATTCAAGTAGCTCTTATGCAAGAGCGGCGACAGGCCACCCAGCTCTTCCACAGCCCTCTGCATTGGTGAGAAGCTGCCTCAAGGAGGACAGGATCCTTATCCCCATTTTAGAGCTGGGAAAACTGAGGCAAGTGAGGGTAGTGGAGGGAGAGGTGGTTGGCTTGTGGGCAGGAAGGCTTGCCCAAGGAGTCTCCTGCGGAGGGTCTGCTCTAGCTCTGGAAGACAGGTCCTGGGGCTGCGAATGCTTTGTGCCCCGCTCCGACCGACACCCCCCGCCCGGCCGGTCACGGCTTCCTGCACCGTCACAAGAGCCGGCTGCAAATGCTTTTGATCTCTCCTGGAGAATGGCCTGTGGCTGCTCTCAGGCTCTGAACCGTGATGGAGCCCCATCAACATGGTCTGCACCAGAGTACACACACGTGTGCACGCACACACGCAACCAAAGCACAGTCACAAACTTTCTCTCCCACTCACACGCTCAGAGCATCAAAATACCGTCTCATTCTCTCACTATCACACACACACAGAGCACCAAAACACAACCAGAGTCTCCCTCGCTATTCCACACACACACTACCATAACACAGCCAAGCTCTCTCCACACACAGACGCACGCACTTGCGAGCGGTGGTTCCCAGCCAGCCTCTCCCCAGCCTGGCAAGTCTGCCTTCAGGGCCCGGGCTGACATAAAAGCCCCTGTGGAGGCTGCGCCGCGCCCAGAGGACTCATTTCTGTGCCAGACGCTGGACGTGCTCCTGGCTCCAGCCCTTTGCTTCCCCCGCACGGGCCCTGGGAGCAGGGGCGCCCAGTCCACGGTGCCCCCATCGCATCCTGGGGAAGCTGCCTTGCAGCACGTGGCTGCCAGCCTTGCCAAGGGGCTGTGCGACTCGGAGCTGGAGAAGCTGACCCCAAATCGCTCAGACTCGCACGGTCCCTCGGCTCCCCTGGCTGCAGGGTTGGGCTGGACCCGGGGCTCCAGCACGCACTCTGGCGCCCGGAGCAGGTCCCTGCCACTGGAAAGGAGCGGTCTCCCCTCGTGCGGGGTCCCTGGGGGCTGCCAGCTCGGGCAAGGGAGCGCAGCAGGAAGAACAGGAGATCCGTGGTACCAGCTCGCGTTGGCGCCGAGCAGAGCCAGCACTGAGCTCATGCAGCTAAACCGGGTTAAGGCCCAAGCAGCCTGTGACTTTAACCCAGGATAAGCGCACTCACAGCCCGGGGTAAGCACACCTACCCTCTGCACCAGGATGCGCTCTCAACCCCTCCTCTGCTTGGGTGCTGCTGCAATGGGAGTTAGCGAAAGCTGGGAGGGGGTGGGGGGTGCATATCGTCTAGGGCCTGGGTGGGACATCGGGGCGCAGCTGGGCCCAGGCCTGCCCCAGTGATGTGAATTTGGCTGGAGCATCACTGTGTGCCTCAGTTTCCCCTTCTCTGCCTCACCTCCCAGGCAGGCTGGGGATGCAAATTTGCCCACCTGCCAAGTGCCTGGCAGGCCCTGGAAGATGGCTCCGGTCCCTGACAGCTAGGTGTGTGGACACGGCACTGCCTGGGGGCCAGCGTCAGCCGTGACAGGCTCCAGCTGCCGGCCTGCCCCCCCAGCCATGGGGCTGAAGGCTGTGCCACACCTGCCTCTTGTACCATCCCTGCCTGCCTCATGCTCTAGCCATTGTCCCCAAGGAAGACAACAAGGGCCATTGTTCCCATTTTGCAGATGAGGAAGTGGAGGCTCAAGGCAGCCACATCATTTGCTCCACTCCCCACCACAGACCCAGCTTTCTGGAGGCTCAGCCCAGTGCTTGAGCCCCAGCATCCTCCCAGGAGGGCTCCTTTCCCGCAGTGCAGCAGGGGAGGCCCCCCACATTGGTTTCTCCGGATCCCCATCCTTTAACCCAGCGACTCTCAGGCAGGGCAGGCTGCAGCACCCTGGGGTGCCTTGAGCCCCTTTCAAGCAGTTGGGCGTGCAGACATGATTCGTGCCATCAACCCAGAGATTTCACACGGGAACCTGCAGCGTTGAAAACGTCCTTCCCTGCCACGGGCTTGCTGAGTTCGTTGCAATGGAAGAATCGCGGCTAATTTGTCTGCAGTCAACAAATGAGCAAGAGCCAAGAGTTGGCGTTTTCTGGGGGGAACCCGGCGCCAGCAGAACCCCTGCTTTAACCCAACCACTCGCTCGTGCCCGGCGCCGTCCCCTGAGGCCCGGGCCTTCTGCGGAAGAGACTGGAAGGGACCCCAGACCAACATAGCCAGAGCCCCACCCGCTCCAACGCCCTGTGCCCTGCAGATGCGCCCCCACCGCGTCTCCCATGCGCTTGATGGAGCAGCGAGCGCTGATCTCCTGCGACAGCTGCTCCCGGGGCTGGCCGCGGTCGGGATCGGCATGGGGGTGGTGCGCGTGCATGCGTGCAGAGGGGAGGCGGATATTTAGCAGCTCCCAGCACAGCTGCCTGGGCGTCCTGGCAGTCCTGCTGCCTGGCACGCAGGGAGCGGGGTCCAGTATTACAGGTGAGCGATATATCCGTTCCGGCCTGTTTCCCTGGGGTGGGGAGGACATTGCAGCCCCTGGCCACAAGCAGCAGGGAACGGACATGGGGCAGGGGATTGGGCTCCTTGCACGCCCAGCTTAAAAACAGCCGTTAGCCGCGGCCTGCGGTGGAAGGGACAGTATCAGGGCTGGCGGGGGCACCCAAGCATGCAGGGCTGGGTCCCACGAGCACCCGTAGAGCTGATGTTCGAGCCAGGGGAGGGGGAAGTAGCTGCTGCCGGCCGACATCCGGGCACTGCCAGCGGGCCCAGACCGTGCTCTGCCCCTGCGGCACCAGCCCAGCCCACCTGGTCTTTCAGAGCTGGCCGTCTCCCCATCGCTGCCAGGAAGCCAGTGGGAGCAGAGGCCCAGCCTGCCTACTCCGAGCCGCGATCATGCGGCTCCGACTCTTAACCCCAGCGTACTTCCGCCTGCTCCAGGTAATACTCATGTCTCCCCTCACCCCGTGATCTCAACCCCAGGGCTACCAGCCCCGCTGCTAGGGCATCCCTCACCCCAGCTCACCCTGAGGCCTCATGGCTCCAGGGAGGCCTCTTCGCCCATGGTGCCCTGGCCCCACTGCAGCCAGAACTGGAACCGTTCCTTCATCGCGTGGATCAAGGGGACTTGGGCTTGGTCGCGTCCACCGCCAGAGGGTGGATGGGGCACAGGTTCCAGCTGGTTTCCACTGCCTGTTGGACAGGTCTGAGCAGGCAATGCGTTCTCCCGTCGCAGCTGCAGCTGTCTGGGGTGCTGGAGTGTGAGCCCAAGGACCGCCTGGTGAACCACACGGCCATGCTCCTGGCCATCGTGGGGCTAAGCCTGTCCTACTACAGTGTCCGGCAGCTGGCCAAACCAGTCAAGCCCCCGCCAGCGCAGTGATGCAGGGAAGGAGCTGCCCGGAGCAAGGACTGGCAGGGCTGATGGGGGGCAGCTGGGACTTGGACTCCCTCAGCAGGACAGCATCATGCTCCACTCCTGGAGCCTCATGGCTGGGAAGTGCAGGGGCAGGCTGGCCACAGCGCTGCCTCCTGGGCCCTGCAGAGGCATTCCCTGGCCTGAAAGGCGCTGCTAGGCACAGGCCCCACCATCCCGGCCCTTTCCCCCGGCGCTGGCTGGTGTTTCTCCTCTGCCTCCTCGCTGGCCCTCGAGCAGGGTGCAACACACCGGCTTTACCTCTTCCCCTGGACAACTGGATTTGAATCCTAACAGCCTCCCTGCTGTCCTGAGCACCCAGCGCCAGTCTCCCACCCCATCGTGGACAAAATCTGCTTTACAAGTGTGCCCATGAGCAGAGGGTGGAGAGTCTGGTTCCCCACAGCAGCACCATCCCTGCCCCATGGGGCCCCTGCTCCTGCGTCACACCCAGGCAAGACATGCCCCCAGGCAGGACAGGATCACATGCAGTGGGATCAGCAGAGACAAGGAGGAAGGGAGAAGCTGCCTCCTGCCCTAGGCCAGATGTGAGGCACCTCCTGGCTCGCCACGTAGCCACCAAAGAGCGCTTTCCACCTCGCTGGACAGTCACATGCTCGTGTCCCTCCCCACACCAGCGAGATGGGGTGCAACGGGTGGAATGAGCCCCCTTGACAGGCAGACGAGGTTACGCACGGTCGGCCGAGCACATTCACCAGCCCGCCCCGCCCTTGCCAGCGGCAGTGCATAGTGGGATAGCACAGCCAGTTGAAATGAGGTCACAGCTGCTTGCTGTTATATAACGGGGCGCACGGGCGGGATAGCTGGGATCCACACTGCAGCACAGATTAGAACGGGATTTGAAAGGCAGGGTGGGCCTATGATAGCCAACGCGAGGCAGTAACGGGACCAGGATGCATTTGGGGCGGGAGCAGTATGTAGCCCTACCGCAGCTGTGGTCTGCTGCAGGCTGCCCTCGGCAGCAGCAGGCTCTTCACCGCCCGTGCCCCTCCGGAAATCAGAAACGCAGCGAAGCACCACCAGCGTGGGAATGAACGAGCCACTGTTAGATTGCGATCCTTCACAGAAAGAGGGACAGGGTCTGGGTTTGACCCAAGTAAAATAAACCCCATGCTTTTAAGTGACTCAGTTGTCTTCTCAACCTTTCGCCGTCCCAGCTTCATCCAGCCAGCAAGTCCCACGATCTCTGCTGGGTGTTAAGGTGGCTCAGGAAGGGAAACAAGAGCCTTTTAACAGAGACAGCCAGATGGCTGCGCTGTAACTGGCTCTGCAGGAGTCTGCAGGGCAGACAGGGGCAGCCTAGTTTTCCCCTCTTCCACCATGCAGCACAAGCATCTGCCCCAACAGGGCTGGGGGCTTCCTGGGAAGCATCCAGCTGCTGTAAATGTAGCAGATAAAAGTAAAAACAGCTGCACCACAGGCTCCCGGGAGCGAGACGGGCAGCGTTTCCACTGTACAACCCCAGAGGGCAGCACCAAGCCACATTGCAGTGCTCAGGAGCTCAGAGACGCACCCACTTCTTCCTCTCTGGTGGAAGACGTGACTGTCAGCACCTTTCAGACCTGCAACTGCCTCATCTATGCAAGAACGAGCAAGATCCCTGGTCACCCTTCTCTGACGCAATGGATCTCCCTGGAAGGGTCTCCAAGGCCAGAAGGGGCTGGCTCCCTCCCTGCCATGCCAGCATCGGTCTCGCAGGCAATTTGTATGGCATCTAACATGGCTGAAGCATACTACCAGCGGGGATGGGGACTGGGCTCTCAGCTGACTCCTTCACAACAGCTGCCACGCTGGTGCAGGCCAAAGGCCAATCTCCTGCCTCCGACTGTGGCAAAGAGCACCTGCTTGAGGTGGCACGAGTGGCAGGGGCAGCTTGTGTGCACAGCACACAGCAGATTGAGGAAGGGACAAGTGGTGTAACAGCAGGTAGGGCTGGGAGCAAAAAAGTAAGCAGCAGATCAAGCATGGGAAGGGGATCAGAGTGGCACTTGGCAAGGGTGTGAGGCTTAATGTGTGACATGTGTGCCAAAAAGGTTGGCCCCAAATGTTTGAGGAAAGGGACACATCCCCTCCATGTTCCCAGCAGCCATGGGTTTAGGCACATCCTAAATCTGAGGTTACATCCCTAACTGTTGCATTTAACAGCTCCCATAACCCAGCCGCCAGAAATCTGACTAAACCCCTTTGGAACCAGTTATACTACAGACCCCCATAACCCCCGGCAGCAGTAAATATAAAAACGCCCAAACAAAATCAAATGCCACTTCATGCTTGTTTTAAATCTGCAGCCAACAAAGAGCCGAGACCCAGTGACTGAAAGTTTCCCTAGTCCCTTTTCCCCACACCATTTGACTGATTTCTGTCATAGCCCTCAGCTGTCTCTTTTCCAAGCTGAAGAGTCTTGGTCTTTTCATGTTCTCATATGGAAGTTGTTCCACAGCCCCAATCACTTTCTATGCCCTTCTCTGCAACTTTTCTAGCCCTGCTGTGTCCGTTTGCATGCAACGAATGTGCTGTGGATTTATATAGTGCCACAGATGCCAGAGATGGAAGAAGCCCAATACAGCACATTTCCAGGACAGGAGAGAACAAGAGTGTGACAAGGACACAAGAAGTGGCTCAGGGTGTCAAGTGCAACAGATCTGACCAAGAACAGATCTTGGGGGAATTGAAAGTGACCAAGCCCAAAGCTACTCTCATCCCTTTCTTTGCTTCAGGGGCCCTGCAACTTCTTAAAGCTGCTTGCTGACAATTTAAAACCAGCATCTTCAGAGTAAGAGCTTGAGACAGAGAGAGGAGGCACCATCTGGAGAAGCAGCCGACAGGGGAAAAGCTGCTTTTGCTAGCAATGGGGTCGGTCTCCTTCCCTAAACCGAGCCCCGATGTACAAGCCAGGATGAAGCCAACAAAGAACATTCTGCTGCTCAGTTAGTGGTTGCCAACTAGTTTATTTGAATAATTGGATGGGCAATTACAGAGCTCAAACTCTGAGCCAAGAGCCATTCTGCCCTCACTGCTTTAAAAACACCGGATACATAACAATCAGGTCGATACCACAGCAAGAAGCAGCTGCCCCTTTTCCCAGACCTCTACATGCAGCCCCGCCAAGAGGAACACAATGCCCAAGTGTCTGGTCAAAGCACTCCCGCAGCCAGCTCTCCCCTCATTCATTTCTTAGGGGGAACACCGAACCTGACTGCTATGGGAATCAGGGTACGCTTGGTTTTTAGAAGCACTTGCCTAAGTCAGGACAAAGCCCCATTCTGTGGCAGCATCTCATCAAGGGCACTATCCAACACATCAGAGAGCAGCCTCTGTCCCATTACGTCCACTGAACTCAGCTGGATTCTTCCATCTCAAGTGGCTGAGTCTGTACTTCGATCTTCTTCGGAGGGATGTAGGAACCCATCCCAGCTGCCCTCTCTGCTTCTTCCTGGCTATACGGCTCCTCACGGAGCTCCTTCAGCCTAGAAAGGAAAGGAAAACCAAGAGAAGCTCTTGAAATCCAGTGGGAAGGTCCGGATGAAGAGCCTGCTGTGGAAACCAAGCACCCAGGCAAGTTAACAAGCAATGAGTCCTTGCTGCCGGCCACATCTGGACAAAGTCTCAGGGCTGGCACAGAGCTGCAAAGGTACCCAGGATGGGCTAAGGGAGGAGTAATAGAAACTCCCTATGAAAGATATACAAGTAATATATTAAAACACACACAAGGGCTGCAACAGACAGATACCAGAGCTGGTAGAAAGTCACGACACGGGTCACATCGAGCTGTTCTCGTGCACTTTCCTAGCACGGCAGCACCCACCGAAACCCCCTCCGCTGGAGGGACGAGCAAGAGGGAAACGGCCCCTGCGGCCTCTCAAGAGGCACCTCGGCCACCCGCGCGCGGGCAGACCGGCACCGCGCTTCCTTAAAGCTTAAAATGCTGAAGCGGGCGCGAAACCCAGGGTTTAGCTCGGAGAGCTGATCAGGCACCGAGGAAGCTACGCTGCCCGTGTTACCCGGGGCGGGAGGAAGAGCCCCTAGGACAGAGAATCCCGAGCGAGACGGATCTACCCGGCGGCCGTTTACATGCCGGCGCCCGCACCCCCCGTTAGCAACGACTGGCGAGGACCAGCGCCCCCCGACATCACCTTCTCTTGTGAACTTTGGATCGGAAATGCTCCGTCATGCTGCTCAGGTCCACGAAGTAGCGCCTGCGGGAGAGAAGGCAGCGGCTCAGGCAGGAGCCGATTCTGGGGCGGAAAGGAGCGGAATCCGCTCGGGGCGAAGGA
>JAGPOW010000145.1:3079527-3090343 GCA_030014935.1 Caiman crocodilus
TGGAGTCAACGATGACTCCAAGGTCTTTTTCCGCCTCTGTGCAGGCAAGAGGGAAGTTCCCCAACCTGTAAGCGTGGCGCCGGTTCTTCCTCCCCAAGTCATGGATAATACTCGTAGAACTCTGTGCTGGATACAAATGGTGCTTCTCTGCATGGAGCAGCTGCGGTGTCAGATGCACTTCTCCTTGGTGCTTCCAGCTGCCTCCTGCATGGAGGACAGGGCTACAAGAAGACATTTCTGGGGCAGGTGATGAGTTGCATACACCAAACACACTGCCTGGCATCTTCTGGATTAAATCTCACTATCCCAAAACACCGCATAAATAACTGTCCCTGTGTGTTCAGCACAAAGCTGTGTGTTGTTCACTTGTCCCAGCGAGATGCAAAACTCACAAGAGAGTTTTGGCCTGTCTATAGCGAGAAGGAGCTCTTCAAAAGTTTTGGCTGGCTAGGAGCTCTTCAGAAGTAAAAAGCCTAGTAGTGGCGGTAACAAGATACAGAGTCGACCTGAGCTAGGAACAGGGCCCAGGGCAGAAGAGACCAAAAAGCTGTCACCGGCCCACTGTTTCAGCGAGGCACACAAAAAACACATTAGCAGTCTCCGTCCAGTTTAGTGACGTCAAAACTTGCTCAAAAGAGCATCACAATTTAGATCCTTGTTAAAGGCCTCAGCTGAGGCTGCCTGAACATGGATCAGCTCAAGTTGTGAACAAGCAAGTTCTTTATCTTCAAGGCAATTCAGTCCCTGTTCTCTGTCAAGCGTGTAGCAACCTGATGAAGAACTGATAGAAAAATGTGAATGGTTGCCAGTCTCCCACTTCTCTCTGCTGTAGGAGCAACCTAGTATCTACCACAAGCACTGATGTCACTCAAGGAAGACAGACTAAGAAACCTGGATACCCTTTGATTGTCATTTTTCAACAAGCAAGTTACCAGAAGGCGAGCAAGCCTCTCCGGAGCACAAGTGATGGCTTATCTACACAGCAAACTGGCACCGACTAGAAAGAAAAATGCCTCTTCAGTCTCCAAAAGTGTCATTGAAATTCAGATTTTATTTCAAAACAGTCATGAACTTAATAAATTACACAATCATTTCCCCTTTTATAAATTCTTCATAAAATATATTTTACAATTTTTAAAAGAAAAAAAAAGTTCTGAAAGTCCGTTTGCTTTCTGAAGTGCTGATGACTATCTTGACCTTTGTGTCATGCTGGTGAATTTTGTAGCTGCTACAAGAGCTTGAGTTAAAGGTTTTACAGAGATCCAAAAAAAACCCCAAAAAACCCTCGAGCAAAAAATCAGAACAAGAAACACAGATCAAGGACTATCATTCAGTGCTAACCAACGAGACACTCAGCTTCACAACATCAAGACTAAGCACCAAGGGAGGGTTTCAGCTAGCCCCCACCCTTTAAAGTGGCAATCAGTGCAAAGAAACACTTTGGGAAATCAACTTCACTGTGCGATTCGTTACCTCCCTCGCTTTCCATTAGTTTCTGCACTGCAGGTAAGCAGCAGGTTCGGTGTTTATCCTTTAAATCTCTTCCGAGTATCAAACTGATTTTGAAAGCGCTTTGAAGGGAAGTGCTAAGTATTATTATTCCAAAACAGACTAATATTTCAGAGTAGCTTAGGGAGAAGACTATCAATTCCTGCTTTTCTTGGTATTTTTAAAAATCTCTCGGTATTTATTGTTCCATGATTCTTACCTCACAGGCAAAAGCAACTGTTACATGCCAGGATGTTACTAAAACCGGAACGCTGGCACAGACACTCAGGGTTCCTCCTTAAACTAGCACCTTGTCTCCAAAAACAAGCTGGGGCTTCAAGTGGACTAATTCAGGTGGAAAATGTTCACGTGAATGGGTCACCACTTTTAAAGGTTTTTTAAAATCACGATTACTATTTGCACCCATGTTTAACTTCAGTCCTACCTTTTCCTATAAGTTCCATGCAGGGGATAAGGGACATCAATAAGAGTTTGCCCAAGACAACCCTGGGCCATCTCCTCCGTTGGTGCAACTCCACAAAACACCACTTAGGAATACGTCATTTACACCAAGTGAAGTTTTAGATGAGCCCTCTCAAAAGGACAGAGCATTGTGCCTGAAAAAACTTTCTCTTGTGCTTCACTAGCATCATTAGATATCTTGAAACGAGACATTGAATATATCTTTGGACAGAAAGCCATTTTCCACTTGAAAACCACAGATGCTAGGTCAGGAGAGGATCAAGTAAGTCAAAAAATAAAATCCAAAGCTCCTAGAGCCCTGCTCTATCCATTAAGGAATATAAGGCCAACATCTGGATTCTTACAAATATCTAAGTATTTAGCAAAATGACCCCTTGCTCTGCTCTGCACCCCCTTTTCCTATTATCCCTGGAGGGGCAAATTGCACTTTTCTTTATCTGTACTAATTGTTTACTTTCTCCCATTTAATTTATCAGGGAAAGTAAACACTGTATAGGGGCAGTTTCACTTCCTGGGTTTCATGCCGCAGCACGAGGGCCCCACCTCTGAGTTGCCAACTCTGCAAGGGAATGTTTAAAACCAAACAAGAAGTCATTTGCAGTGGAAAACCTTCTCAAATTTGCAAACCTGGTGTTGCACAACCATGTTTAAAGCCTAAACGTTAGCCCTAGGATAGTCAATATCTGGCCCCAAGGTATTCTTCCAGTCCATTTTGTAAGGTTTTGCCCACTCATTGCAGGACTTTTTTGGATAACAGAATAAAAATTCAGGTCTTATTCATCAATTATCAGCTTAGAGGAAACAAATATGATGATTCACAAGGGTGGTCAGCATTCATCATACTGCCAAGTAATTCAAGTCTACTCTAAAACATTAGGAAGTCTGGAAAAGTTCTCCATTAACATATGAATCGATCAGTTTTTGTGAACATAGGGATAAAAAGGCTTGTACTAGTTCAACAGGTTGTCCTACAATCCAGGACAAAGAATAAAACCAAGTCATAAAGAACAAAACACTACCTCTCCTATGCAGCAGAGCAATCCAAAGGTCGGTCAGTTTTCCGCACAAAAGATTTGATTGAAGCTGCAACGTCTCATTCATACATTAAGTATTGAGATCTCACCCATATTGTAAAATGGAGGTGTTCAGCACTGAAGACAATAATCCCTTTATCGCCACAGCACTAACCAGTGAAAAGACATTGCATCAATGCCAAGGATAGGAAAGAGCTAGCGACAAATGGTATCAGCTAGATCAGAGTAACAGGAAAGATTGTGTTTCAGCAGATTATGAAGAACCTTAAAGCGATTTCAGCTGCTGGAGTCTGCTGTTAGGTATCTACATTTTCACAAATCAAGGTCACCCTCCTGTAAGTGCTCTAGGCTGTAAGGATGTATAAATACAAGGGTGCAGTCATGTTAGGGAACTGTAGCTTAACTGATTAATAGAGTGCTCTTACCTAAAAGAAAGCAAAAACTGAATGATTAATGATCTAAGCAACATGCTAGCACATGATTGCATACATTTGTAATTTGACTCCCTCAGCTGCAACCTTACTAGGCTGTGCTAAGCTCAGAGACATCACAGCACCTTTGAATTTACTGATCCCTTTGAATTGCATTTTTTTTGTCGAAAAAGTCAAGTTTTAGGCCCTTTCTTTTTCCAAATGATAATGCGCTATAAAAATAAAGATGTAAAAATTCATCTGGCAAGTACGTATGGAGGAATGCTTATCATTTATTTCCCTCACTGAGTTTAATCGGCAGATCCCAATCATCCAAACCCACACCAAATAATTTAAACAGAAGTGGCATTTTCTCTGTATGGAATGCAACACGCACACGCTCGGTCACTCACATATACATAAATATATACATAGATTTACTTTACAAAGCCCAAGGATTTGCACTGCCAGCATGCAAACCTCCGCGTTCACGGGAGTTCCTAATACTGTGATACGAAACTGGAATGTCTGAAATATTCCATAACGTATTCCTGGAAAGCAAAAGAAGCGCAACTCTCGGGCCTCTTTGTGGACAGCTTACATGAATTATTTTGACACCTACACTTGGGTAGAATATCTTGGGAATATACATATAAGTGTATTTATGAGATGGCCAACTCAAGTTTAGTTTAATTCTTGGGGAAAAAAAAGAAGAAAAAAATCAGTTTGGTTGAAATTAAACCCTGAAGTGCTGAGTTTAGGTTTGTTTCGCTTTCTTATCTTTTTTTTTTTTTTTTTACTGCCACAAGAAGGTTGCACCATTGTTTAAAAAAAAAAAAAGCAGCAGCTGTGTGGAGAGATGAGCGTTCCAGAGGTCACGTGTCCCAACTGCTGTCTTTAAAAGCAATTTTGACTAATCGGAGTTCTAGCTCAAAAGCATCAGGGCGGTCCTGCGGGTTGGCAGCCAGCATTTCCTTAATCAGCTGTTTCATGCGAGCATTCATAGACTTCTTCTTCACAGGGATGAGCAGTTCCATTTTGGGGTTTTCTAGAAGTGCCTCCCCAACCGGCACAATCTCTGTCCCCTGCTTCACGTAGCTCCCCAGGAGTTCTTTCTTCGTCTCCGTGTCAATGAAGGTGATCCTTTCCAACATTGCCCAGATTATAATCCCCAGAGCAAAGATGTCTGCTTTGGCAGTGTAGTGTCCTTCCCAGACTTCTGGTGCCATGTAGAAGTCGGTCCCGCATGCGGTTGAAAGAAAACATTTATTTACGTTGACTGGTTCTTCAGGGTTCTGCCCTGAAGCTGAACATACCTTACTTAATCCAAAATCAGCCACTTTGAGAGTGGGTTCCAAATCGCTAGCATCCATCCTGCTCTGTGATATTAGTATATTGTCAGGTTTGAGATCGCGATGGATAATCTGATTTTTGTGCAGGAAAGCCAGAGCGCTACTCAGCTGAAGCATGAAACTAGTGTTGGTTTTACGACTGGGCTTTCGGGACAGCAAGTACTCATTCATATCCCCTCCGTCACAGAAATCCATCACGAACCAAAGGTAGTAGGCGCTTCTGGGATCAAAGACTATTTCTCCTTTTAGCGAGGTCTCTACAAGCTGCAGAGGAAGAGAGATTTCAAATCTCGTCAGCGCATACATACTAAATTCTCTCTTACTTATTTCACATGCATTTAAGCTCAAATTGAAATCCCAATCATCTGCTCACTCCAATGTTTAAGAGTCCTGTTGTTTCTTCGCCTGTGGGGTATATTGAACTCAAGCCCCAACTAAGAGCCCAGATAACACTATTCTGAAAGATGCATGAGTGGCTATGAACATTCCCATCTGTTTCAGCCAGGCTGTGTTCCACCCACTGCTTAACTAGTCCCACCCTTTCTGCTAACAACTTTCATGAAAACACATATTTCACCAAGCAGCACTGCACCGTGACAGGGATCATCTGTCCTCAACTTACAAAACCTACTGCCCACACCACCTACAAAAATAAACTATCTGCTAACTCCAAGCACTCATATACATGAACTAAGTAACTATACATTAATGGACTCCTACTTCTACTCTTTTCAAGGGATCGTTATCAACTTGATGTTTTCCAGGACATGTGGAACCAATACCTTTGACACGATTACTGGAAATTGTCAAAGGAAAAACTTACAGCATAAGCCATGAGGTTTTATTAACCATGGTTACACCTTTGCCTCTTCCGTTTGTATACGAGATGGCTCTCTGCAATCTAGAAACTAAGCATTTCAGTGACTTGTGGAAGTCGTATATGAGTTTACAATCATGTGAATTTTATTTAGAGGAAGAATACTTTGTTTACTCTTTCGAAGATGAAGGCATGTGCCAACAGAGCCTCTGAAAACAGCTTTCTGAAACAAAAAGATAAGCTCTCCACCTAAAGATTAAGTTCACAGCAATTTGAGCATGTCACTGCTGGCACAGCTGTGTTCAAGACAGAGCTGCAGGACAATGACTGAGCACAACATCCAAATGTTGTGCAAGTTATATATTTACCCTTTACACATGGCTCATAACAGTGAACCAATGCACTCTGGCACTGGCAAGGGATCTCCCTCGAGCCGCGCATGGAAACAGGACACTCATTTTCCTTCCGCACAGCCCTAGCAAATCTTCAGAAGATTCAGCACCTTCGTTTAACTTTCATTCATCCCAGAATCTTGCTGTTCTGCCTAACACCAGCAACACACACACACACAAAGTTTTAGCTTCACTGACTTTCACTTACACCAGCTGAGGATCTGCCCCCAAAGCATTCCTTCAGAAAGCAACCCCCTTCCTTCCCCTAAATACTGCAGCTATCCAGTTCTGCAATGACACAAGATGTTTATTTCCCCCATTTCAGCATGTTAGCATAGTTACCGGAGCCTCTTTAGAAGTCTAGTTACATGATATTTACTTCCATGTTTGTACGGTCTTTGGAGTAAGGACTATTAGGTAAAGTGTTTGATCCGTCCCTTTTGATCTTGTCCTTTGCAGAATCTAGGACAAAGATGACTGCTATGATGAACTCAAAACAAGAATCATCTCTTTCCTAGGTCTGCAAAGCACCTAGCACAAGGGGGCCTAAATCCCCACAGAGAGCTATTATAAAAGTATTTAGTGAAGAGGCTCCTAATTGCATGCAAAAATGACAGAAAAAGGTGCTTGACTGATGCATGACACAGATTCCAATTGTTAAAAAGCATTATAATGTATTAACATGAAGGCATAGGACACAAAGTAAATGCTTGGAAAGAAAAACATTCTGCTCCCACTGTGAAGGGTGATGATTACACACAAATATCAATTGACTCTCTTATCTAATTCCTTACTGTTGTCTTTAATATCCTCAATACCTTTTCTTTTTTCCTTATAACACACTTTTAAGATTCTAAGCATAAAATAAAAAGTCTTGGCTCCTTTGCACTCTAATAGTGGGATTTCTGAGGAACTGTTTCCTAAGCAAAGATGGTTATTCCCCTAGGCAAGGGTGGCTGGAGTTCAGAAACCCAGAGCTGCATCTTAAGTGTTCACAGCAGCTCTAATTGTGAATGGATTTTTTTTACCCAAAACATGCAGGAATTAGTATCTGGTTTGTGTTCATTTGGAGCTTATTCCCATAAATCATTAGAAGACTACGCAATTTTGCTGTGTGGGTTCATAAAGTCCGTTGGACCCGCATGCCTTTAACTCTGAAATCTAGGGGATTTTGTTTTATTAAACACATCACAGGCAAATACATAAAGAACCATTGGCATCATTACATTGCCAGTCTCGCTCTCCCAGCTAAGTGCATCTATAAACAATACACGCTCATTATAAACTCCCAAAGCACCAAGAGAAAAGTTCATTAGATGAGCGTGTTCTCTTTAATAGGCTAGTCAATTTGCTGCATCATAAGGAAAAAATGGTTTCCACCGTTGGAACTGAAAGCAGCTCACTGCTATGATGTGCGTGTACTGGATACGGCAAGGAAAAGAAAGCGATTTCTATCTTTCCACCTCTTTTCCTCCCAGCTGCATGCACCCACAAATAGCTCCCACTGTCCTTGCAGCTTGACGTACCTGTAAATAAAGGGAGGAACTGGACCCATGGGACATCTTCTGCACCATACCATCTTTCTGCAAGATGCACTCCTCCAGGTGAATGACATTTGGATGCTGACTCTTGATGCTGCTCAGCGCCCAGAACTCACGCAGAGCTAGTTCCACGTTCTCTGGAGCATGGCACCGAATCTTTTTCACGGCAACCCGTGCAGAGGTCTTCCTGACAACTGCTTCATATACCACACCATAACTGCCACGACCAACCTCCCGTATTAGGTCGTACTTTGGCTGACTACTCACCATCTTCAATGTCAAGGATTCTGGAAGGGGGAGGGGAAACAAGAACAAGGCAAGATTAAGAAACGTGTGAAGAGACTGATTGATATTTCCTCTCTGTATCATTTAGTTAAATAGCATTAAGTCAATCCCTGTGCTTAAAAACCATCAGCACTTTTATTCACCACAAACAAGACATTCAGATGTCACCCATAAAGGATCTCAAATCTCACTTGGTAAAATCTTGGCTGCTGCCAAACAGAGCATTTAAAATAATATACACAGAAAGCTTCATAATTTTCAGTCGCCCATTACAATTTCAAATAAAGTTCATGGTCAGAGACGCAACATTACAAGCCTTGGCTTGTACAGGATCAGAACATGCTTGTCCATTGATTCATCTTGGTACCTTTTCTTCCAGCCTTGTGTTGTGTCAGGCCTGCGCTCAGTACACGTACATCACAATATCCCCCAGTTAAGTTTCTAGTTCAAGGCCACACTTGAGAGAGATCTATTTTACCCCAATCTGCACCAGGTGGCCCCTCACCTGACAGCATGGAAAGCCTGCTGCTGCAGCAGTTTGCCTATCAAAAGGCTTTCGTATGCAGCGGCAACAGGCCTCTTTTCTAAGCATTTCAATTCTTTAAAGAAATGAATACAAGTTTGTGAACAGGGAGCGTCACCTGCACAAAGAGCTTCGTATGAAAAGTGAAAATGGTCAAGATACTGAAAGAAGAAATCTTGACAAATAGGCTGGAGAAGGGGTGTGCACGCACGCGTGTGTAAACATACCTAAGAGGAACAGATCTAAGCACTTCCTTGCAAGGTGTGAGCTCAAGTCGTAACAGCAACCTACTCACACGCTTTAATTACTTTAAGTAGAAATACAATTTCAGGGGCAGACAGACAGCATCACCTGGGCAAGGAGGTTAGTATGAAAACAGGGCAAGATATTTGAAGAAAAAAACCCCTGACATGGCGCCGACGTACAAGCTTGAGGAACGAGAACGGGAGAAACACGTTTAAAAGGAAGCGATCCAAGCTCTGCCCTGCAAGGTCTGCACGCAAGCCATGGCAGCCGCCTGCTCCAACGTTCTCATTCTTTTAATGAGTAATACAGCGTTGCGAACAGAGACATGGCGTCACCCAAGCAAACCGTTTAGTATGAAGAATTAAAACGGGGCAAGAGATTTGAAGATTTTTATTTGGACTACACCCAAGTCTGAAAAGGAGAGGGGTGTGCGTGCACACGTTTAAGGGAAGAAACCCAAGCATCACAACAGCAATTTGCTCACGTTTTCCCTGAACACAACATACAGTGTTGTGAACAGACCGTGTCGCCTGCGTGTGTAAATACGTGCACATTTACAGGGGCCTGATCCAAGCGCTTGCTCCCCTGCGACATGACAGCTTAAAAAGGGAATATTTAAACAAAAACAGAAGAAAAAACTTGACGTGGTGTTGACGTGCAAGTCTGTGTGTGCGCGTGTGCAGCTGACGTGCAACTGTGTTAAGCGGAGGTGAGTGTGCCTGTGCAACTGATGTACATGCATGTGTGCACATGCAAGTGGGGCATGTAGCCAACAAGCAAGCAAGAGCATGCATGCGTGAAGCTGACACACAAGTGCATGAAGGGTACACGTGTGTGCAACCGACGTGCGCACACGCAACTGACACGCGAGCGAGGGGGAGGTGAAGCGTGTGCAGGAGGTGTGCGCGTGCATGTCAGCCGTACACACATGCACAGTCTGCGGAGGGGGGTGCACACGCGTGCGGGGGCAGCGCACACATGAAGCCTGAGGAGGGTGCATGTGCACAGTTGACGTGTAAGTGTGTGGGGGGGGTGCGCGTGTGTGCGCGCACAGCTGACGTGTAAGGACGCGGGGCCGCGAGCGCGTGCAATGACACGCCAGGAAGGGTGCATGTGTCAGGCAGCCCACAGCCTAGCCTCACCCCGCCCCGCAGGAAGCCGCCGGCAGCCGAGGCGACACCCCCCGCCCCTGGCCCAGGCCCCGGTCCCGTCCCGGCCCAGGCCCAGGCCCAGGCCCAGGCCCCGCCGCCGCCGCCGCCCGGTTACCTCAGCGCCGCGCGCGGCCGCCATGATCGGCGCCTGCCCTTCCCCGCGCGACACACCCCCCACGCCGCGCGCATGCGCGCCCCACACCCCGATGCTGATTGGCTGGAGCAGCATGCACCTCCCCTGCCGGCATTGTGGCGCGCGCCGCCTCTTCCCATTGGCTGAGGCGGGGCCGGGGAGGAGCTTACGGGGCTGTTCCTGGGCGTGCTGTACTGCGGGCGGGCGTGTAAAGCAATGCAATGCAATGCAATGCAAGGGGCGGGGGCGCAATGCAATGCAATGCAATGCAATGTAAGGGGGGGCGCAGCGGAATGCAATGCAATGTAAGGGGGGGCTCAGCGCAATGCAGTGCAATGCAAGGGGGCGCAACACAGTGCAGTACCGGGGGGTGCGCTGCAATACAATGCAAAGGGGGTGCAATGCAGGGGGGTGCGGGGATGCACGCAGCTGGCGCGGGTTTGTTGCCGCTGCCCCCCTCCGCTGCAAGCCCAGCCCGGCTCTGGTGCAAACGGCCTGGATCGGTTGCATTCTCCCCTCCCTCTGCTTTGCAAACCCCCCTCCCTCCGGCAGCCTTAGCCCCATCGTGCCCGTCATCCCGTTCGCCGGACCCTCCTCGGTGTGCCCCCCCCCCGCTGCAGCCCAGGCCCCGCGGACTGGGGGCTGCAAAAATGCCGGGGTGGATGGGGGAGGAGGACGATCCCCCCGCATTGCCCCCAGCGATGGGAGTGCAGTGCCCAAACTGCTGCAGGCACATTGTGGGCAGTGATTTGGGGAGATCCAGAGAATGCCAAGGTGGTACCTTCCCTCAAAGGGATGCTGCCTCCGTTGTTCCAGCTGTGAAATGGGCAGAGCCCCTGTCCCCCACCGGCTTTCAGGTGTTGCACCGGGCACAGACGCCAGGTGGGAGCACAAGCCTCGTGGCACTTGCTGCCGTGTGGCCTGGCAGCAGCTGCACTAGACCCCAGTGCGCCCCCCCCCC
>JAGPOW010000145.1:3098521-3109950 GCA_030014935.1 Caiman crocodilus
TGCAGCCCTGGGGGATCTCCCTGCCTCTGGATGCATGAACTGGCTTTGGGTTGTAAGGGGGACATTTATATGCAAGAGGCTGCAGGAGTTTTCCTGCATCAGGTCTCTGCAAGCACCACGACACCGGTGCTGGAGCGAGGCGGGGGTAACAGGCTACGGACACCGGCTTAGGGGGCAAATGGGTCTTGTCTAGCTTAGTCCCCTCTGCAGAACAAACCGTGCCCAGCTGGGCTGGGCTCTGACCCTGGCACAGCTCCTCTGCTGGGTCCCACAGGACCATCTTCCCGCATCCCCACGCATTTGAGGCTCCCCTGGTGAGCTGCCTGGCCTGTCTGCTCCAGGAAACCCCAGTCCCAGGTGTGGTCTAGGTTTGGGGCTGGTTCCCTGCGGTTCGGTGAGTGCTCGGGCGACGTTTCACACCAGGGCGCAGCAAGGATACAGGGTGGTCTACTGACCTGCCAAACAGCGCAGGTAGCAGAGGCGCTGACCTGTGTCCTTAGCCCCTTTCTTGGCTGCCAGCCCCAGCCCGGAGCCCCATGGCACTGACCGGGGATGGAGGGGCCAGCCTGCTGCCCCCACCCCAAACCTGAGTCACTCTTACGTGAGCTTGGAGCACAGCCCCTGGGAAAACCAGCCCCGTAAACACGCGCCCATCTGTCATCATGCCCGCGTGAGTCAGGAGGCTATAATTAGCTGGGCTGACCCCCCCCCCCCCCACAGCCCCTCTCGCCTGCCTGTACTGACAGGCCCCCCTGCAGCCGGGGGCCGGGATCTGGAATAATAACCTGTTTATCGCTGGGGTTTGCTGGTGAATCTGGAAGCGACACCCGGATCATGTGAACCCGGTGTGGATTCAGCCTGGGGCAGGTGGGGGTCGCAGCCTTCATGCCTGAGGTTGACACTTGCTCTGCCTGGCCACGGAGATGTCTCCTGGGCAGCTCCTTCTGGGCCAAATGCCAGATTTTCACCCTGAAAATGGGGTAATAAGGGGCAGCTACTCCTCGGTCGCATCCCTTGCTCAGGCACCGCTCCCTAACAGAGGAGCTCACGACAGGTCCTGGGCTCCGCTCCCAGCTCTGCTCCTGCCCTTAGGGCAGCCTCTTGGTCCCCCTGCCTCAGTTTCCCCATCTGTTGGTAATACACCTCGAGATCTGTGGATGGAGACTGACTGTTCAGGACTGTCTCCTGCCACTCTGAAGCACCTCTAGGAAACCCTCTAGGGATCCCTGGACGGTTGGGGAAAGATCTCCATGCATCTGAGCTGTCCGTCTCTCCTCTCCGGAGCCTCCTTGTCTCACCCAGTGGAGCCATAAATCCCAGCCCTGTCCCCATGCAAGGGAGCTGACGGGGATGTCCAGCGTGCAGGCCGAGAGTGGTATCCTGTGACGGGGTGGCACCCCTGTGGAGAAGGAAATCCTCTTTCCTCTCCCCTGGAAGGAGCCAGCAGCTCAGATGTGCCTCCTGCGGGACGTGGGTGCCTGGCGGGGCAGGGCTGCACTGGAGGTTCGGTTACAGCGCAAGGACCTCTCTCTGGGGGGGGACACCAGCCTGCCATCTCCCAGCAGAATTAGGATCCCAGGCCGGTTGCCACAAGCAAGCCAAGACCCCCGCTGAAACCAAGGTCCCTGTGGGGGACGCCACCCTGGGGCCCTTTGCCTAAGAGTCGGGGCTTCACCCCAGGGGTGCCTGCCAAAGGCTGGAGGTGGGGCTGCACCCCAGAGGTGGCTGCATTTCAATGGCAAACAGAGAGGGCTTCTCCGTTCCCATTCCCTGTGGGTGAGGTTGCAGGGAGCTGAGCAGCTGGGCCCCAATTAGCAGCTCTACCCCAGGCGGGAGCAGTTACCAGGCGGTATTTCTTTTATTAACACTTCTGCCCTGGAAACTGGCAGCCGGCAGCCCAGCTTAAAAAAAGAACGGCTGGGATCTGAGCTAAGCAACTCCCACCCCCCACAAGTGCCTGAGACCATGGCTGATTAGGGCTGCGCTAGCCTCCGCCAGGAATAGCTGGAGCTGCAGTGCTGGATGCAGGGCCGCACGCCAGCTCCTGGCCCCGGGTTTGTGCTGGTGTCTGGCAAGTCCTCGGAGCCTGGTTGCTCTGCTAGTCGGCATCTCCGGGCTTTGTGCGCGCAGCCACGGATGGCCCCCAGGACTGCGGCTGCCTGCGGAGGAAGCCCCGTCGGGCCTGGAAACTCGAATTCCTTGCCCTGCCGGGTGACCTTGGCCAGCAGCTTCCCCTTCTTCCGCCTCCTGGCTTATATCAGGCTCCTGTCTTTGGCCTGTCAGCGCTTCGAGGCAAGAGGCAGCTCTCCCCGTGCATTTGTCTGGTGCCTAGAGCAATCTCAGTGCAGCCCCCGACACTCTACTCCCCAGCTCGGCCACACAGGCGGGACTGGGGGCGTCGAGCGCGGTGGTCAAGGTCAGCAGAGAGTCAGTGGCAGAGGCAGGAAGGAGAAGCCCTTCCTCGCTTGAAGCACTGGGCTCAGCCTCCTCTTCTCCAGGGAGGGACACCAGGCCAGCAAACACAAAGCCAAAAATGTCTCGGCTAATTAGCAAGTGGCCCCAGAAAATCTGTGGTCAAGAGCCTAGGGAGGCAGGCTGGGAGGTTGCTAGAAAAGGACGTTCAGAAAGCTCAGATCCCGGGGCCCCGGAGATGCTGGCCTGCCCCTTGCACCCCTACCGCTGCGGTAATACCCGTGTGATCCCAGCGGGGTGGGGACCAGCCGCTCCCCGCAGGAAAACGGGCTCTGCCCGTCCCGTCCAGGACGGCGCATCCGGCTGGGTTTGCCTCCTGTTTTGCAGTAGAAACGCAGCTCTGGCCAGCCCGAGGTGACCCCGTGGGGACCAGGAAAGGTGAGAGGTGCTGTCGTTTCAGGAGTGACAGCTGAGCGGGGAAAAGGTATTTTTAGACTGTGTGAGTGGCCTAGATTTCCTGTGCTTTCTACCCATGTAACGCCAGTGTCCAGTGAACGTGCTGGGGGAAGGCGGCCTCTGTTAAAGCTTCAGCCCACCTCATCCCTCCTCCATCCGACATAAAGGCCCCACCCTTGTGTTTTGGTACAGGTGAGGGCTTGATCCCTTGCAAGATCCATCAGCTGGCCCCATCTGGTCCCTTCCACTGCAGGACGGCCCCGTGGCTACTGAATCTGGTGGGGAGTTTCCTCCGCTTCCCAGGAAAGCTGGAGCTGTCTCCATCCCCGCGCTAAATCATCCCTTCCTGCCCTGGAGCTGAGGCCGCGTGGGGAGCCGCAGGCTGCTCCCGTGCCTTGCTGAGTCCAGCAAAACGTCTTGAGCTCTCTCAGCCTCTCCTCTTCAATTCGCCTGTGGTCCCCGTGGGCCACTCCAGCAGCTCTCCTCTGCCTTTCTGTCTTTCCCCGTGCCTGCCGGCGTGTTTGCTTTTAGATCAGGTTTCTAACCTAAGAGCCAGATCCACTCTTTTCCTCCTAGTAAAAGCAGGTAGGAGGGACCTGCAGGTGGAGTGTCCTGGCTTCTGATGGAGCCAGGGCGGCGCTGCCTGTGCTCTCCTCTCCCGCCTCGGTGCAAGCAGCTGATCCGTCCCCTGCGCCTCTGAACCGCCTGCAGTAACACAATCCCGCTGTGGACATCCCCACCCTGGGAAAACATCCTGACAACAACTGGGGCTTGTTGCAGAAGGGGAGCAGGGAGCCAGGGCACAGTGGGAATGGGTCTTGCAGGGGTGAGGGCACTGCCAGCCCGTTGTGGCAGACCCTCAGCCTGACCCTTCCCCTTGCCTGCAGTCCCCATGTAAACAGCTTGTTTTCCTCTGGGTCCTTTCCCGGAGGGCTGGGCTTCTCCGGGGGCCGGGGGCACGGCTCAGCTGGCTCCGCGTGGCTGCCGGGAAGGTCAACAGGATGTTTACCATCTGGATCTGGGTCAGGACTCGTGGTAGGAACCGACACGCCTGCATTCTCCCGAGCGTCTTTCCAGGGAATCGCCTCCCCTCACCAGCTGGTCTGCCGGGGAGATGCACAACAACGCTCCGAGACCCTGGTTAACATAGCCTGGTTATGGGTGCAGGGCACCCAGGGGCGCTGCACGTGGTGGGATAAAACACTTCCAGGCATGTTAAGGCATATCAGTGGGCAGGGGTGGATCCAGAGGTTGCACTTGCCCCCCCCACTTTTCATGCTTGCTCCATTCGAAGTTTAAAACAGCTGTCTGGCCATGAAAGCAGCATTTCTGTCCAGGCAACAGTGACAGCATCAGTGCACTTCACGGCCCATTATAATTCACCTGCTTCCTTCTCCGTGCCTCACTCCACAGGTGCTCACCCCCCTCTTTCCGTTTTCTGGTTTAAGCGGAGAAAAATAAGTGGTGTTTTATATGCAATGACGCATCTCCACACATGCACCCCGCTTCTCAGGATGACAGACCCACCCCCATGGGTGGTTGCAGCGTTAAAGACTGCGCAGGGGGGAGAAAGCCAGGGACTGGCAGGAGAGGCTGCGAAACGGTCTGGGTACCGCGCGGCCGGCCTGCCGCTGGCTCGGGTTGGGTGGCACGGCCAGCCGCGGGACTCGGGAGCGCTGCACGTAATGCTGCGTGCGAGTGCCCGCAGAGACTAAGAGGCATGAACTGTTTAACGAGCTGCGAGAGGCTTTGCTGCAATGCCTGGAGAACGGGAGATGCACCGGGAACACCCCGGGTCGGAGGGCGCAGGCGGGGTGAGGATGGTGGGGACGCGCCCTGGGGGAGAACGAAGGCTGCCTTGGAAATGGGGCATGGGATTGAGACTCGCTCCAGGTTAACCCTTCATAGCTCAGTAAGCGAGGGGGGGGGGGCAGGCTGGGGCTGCTGTTTGCTGTTAACCCCCGAGAAGTGTGACTCTGTTGACAGCTGCATCTCCAGTTGCTTTGTCCTGAAAGACACTGGAAAATCCCTGGAACCGTAGCCACGCCAAGGCCCGAACACGTTGTCCTTAGCCTTGTTTACAGCCCCCCCGGCCCTCCAGAGGGGCGATTGCTCACTCTCACATGTGACAGGCAGCAGTTCAGCTGGAAACTTGACCCTTCCCAACTGGTTTTGCTCAACTGGGGCCCATGTGACCCTGAGATAAATTATAAATAGACACCTAAGAGGAGCTGCAGACAAAGGCAGGAGCCAGGCTTCAGTTTTAGGGAAGGAGCACGACTTCGATCTCCGAAACCCAGCCAGGGGAAGGACCGGGACCGAGCCAAAGCAGCAAACTCAGGAGCCAGTCGCCCGGCAGTGGATTTAACCCAGAGGGGCTGAGGGGCACTATGGATTACGAACCCAGCATCATCCGGGACTCGAACCCCATGGAGAACCTGGAGAAGCAGCTCATCTGCCCCATCTGCCTGGAGATGTTCACCAAGCCCGTGGTGATCCTGCCTTGCCAGCACAACCTGTGTCGGAAATGTGCCAGCGACACCTTCCAGGTCAGTGGCCAGGCTGGGAAAGGGCAGGTTCCCCCTGCCCAGCATCTGCCAGGGAGTTCGGAGTGGAGCAAGTCGCTGCTGCGGGGTCGGGAGAGCTGAATGAGGGCTGGGGCTGCCTACATGGCCCCTACCGGGGGATCTTCTGATCCCGCAGCAAGCCAAATAGCCCCACTCCAGAAAGTCCATTTCTCAGCAGAGTTGGCTGCACCCAAGGCATGGCTCATCCGTACTGCTTGCGGGTGCATCTATGGAGCCCTGCCATTTGTAGGGTGCCCATCACTAGGATGCTGGTGCCACGGAGCTAGGGACCCTCCCAGGGAAGGATACTCCTTGGCACCTGCGGGGAGGGGGCTGAGCCCGGCATGGCGACCCGTCCCACCATATCCCCATGCCACGGCCGTCCCGCTGCCCGCGAGCAGAGCACCCCTGGACGGGCCCCCGCTGATAAAGCTGTCGGCGCCGCGGCCCTGCCGCATTCCCCGCTCGCTGAGCGGCGCGGCACTTGTCAAATCTCAGAGATAAAGAGAAGGCGGGGGCGGGGAGGAGGGCAGAAATTGGAGCCCGCGGCTGCGATGGACCAGGGCCTGCCGGCTTGGTGGGGTGGGGGCGGGGGCGGCCGCGGGCAGGGCTGGGGCTGTCAAGGATGGTTTATAACTAACAGTTGGTGCATGGCGAGGAGGGAAAGGCGGCATCCCACCAGGCTGGCAGGCACCTGCCACCATGGCTCAGGCCTTTGGGGGTGGGTAAAGCAGCTGTGGAGGTACCTGGACTGCGTGAGCCTGGGAGGGTCTTTCCCCTGCCTCGGTTTCCCCAGTGTGGAGCTAATAGCAATGCCCCCGTTGTGGCTCATTGGCGAGTCTCGGTGCCCCAAGTCTCGGATGGGCGGGGTGGACACAAGTGCAAATCATCCTGGGGTCCGCGTGGGAGCACCGCCGAGGCGCGGTGGGATGCTGGTGCGGACGGCACGGCTGTCTCAGCCCCAGCGGGGACGTCGTGGGGGGGCCGTGTGTGCCGGGGACCCTCACTCTGCCCTCTCCCTGCAGGCTGCCAACCCCTACTGGCAGAACCGGGGGACCGTCATCTCGGGGGGCCGCTTCCGCTGCCCCTCCTGCCGCCACGAGGTGATCCTGGACCGCCACGGCGTCTACGGCCTGCAGAGGAACCTGCTGGTGGAGAACATCATCGACATCTACAAGCAGGAGTACTCCAGGTTTGCCCCACCGCCCTCGCCTCCCCAGGCAGACGTGCCCGCCGGCCTCGCGGGGTGCGGAGAACGGGGGGAGGACCTGATGGGGAAATGTTCTCGGGCCGACCAACCTGCCTCTTTTGGGCCTTGCCTCCCGCAGGCCGTATAGAGTAGGATGAGCAGGAGCTCAGATAGCTCCAGTAGGATGAGATCTCACACCTCCACCGTGCTCTACATCAGATCATCCCCCTCCCTCCCGATTGCACCAAGCAAGAGGCGTGGGTTCACACGATAGTCCCTTCGCCTTGCGATACTGGAGCCTTGGGAACTAAGTTGGCCGGTGATGCTCGGGGAGAAACTCTTCTTCCGGCAGTAGCTTGTTAGCTTGCTTTCCCAGATCCTCAGCACATCAGTGGCAGGGAGAACCAGAGAAATACCCCCTTCACTCGCCAAGGGCTGGGTTTGCAGGAAACGGCCAGGCAGCTCCGCTGGGTCTGGAGGTTGCCAAAACCGAGAGAGATTCCAGCCAGAGATCGGCCTCCACTCAGGCGTGCAGACATGAAGCACAAATACATTCCCACCCCAGACAGCCAACAACCTTCCTCCCCCCACCAAAAATAGTAAAACCAGTCCAAGGGACTGGAAAGAGCTGTGCTGGTTTCCAGAGGAGCCGATCAAGCACCAAAGTGGAGATAAGAAATCTGTCCTGGATGGAAAGACGGGAGTGTTGTGACCGGCAGCTTGCAGGGGGAAAGGCAAGGGCAGTAGGCTGCTCCCAATCCAGAGGGGCTGAAGGGAATTACAGGAAAGAGAAAATAGATCCATTCATAAATGAAGCAGGGAGCAAACACAATGAGGTTTCCACCATGGCCAAAGCCCCAGCCCGGTCTTGGCTGGTACAATTTGATCTAAGCCAGAGCTATGCGGCGGGGCGGCGTGCAGGACCCCGGGCAAGGGACTCGGAAACCACGTGTTTATAAGTCAGCAGGTGCAGCCCGGAGTCCGAGGTCTTAAGGGAATTAACTCATGAATCTACTGAATCACTGTAAATATTATTGTAAAGTCATGGGGACGGGGCAGAGGTGATGCGACGGGCAGGTCTGGTGCTCGTGGAAAAGCCATGTTAGTAGATCCCTTCGAGCTTTGAGGGTGAAACAATGGGGCACGCTCTAGGTACGGAGGAGGGAACAGGCCCAGATCGACTCCATCCCTCTCTAATCACTTTGTGCAATGAGCAGAGTTAGAGAGAGGCAGATACGGTGCGGTCAATGGAGTGACCGAGAGCCCTGCCTGGGCTCACCGCAGCAAAATTAGTCTAGCTGGGCCTATGTACAGCACCTGAGCACGTGGCTTCTGCTCTCCAGTTGCCCCTTGAGAGATACCGTATTTTCTCACATCCAAAGACCAGCTGCTGGAAATTGCACGGCACATTATATGCAAGAAGTACGGTAAGAGCAGTTTGTGTCTGACAGGCAAATACAGAAGTCAAGTCTGCACTCCGGGAGCAAAGCACGGAGCAGACTTGGCTCCCCGGAGGCTGCTGCTCAGGCACTTACTACAAAGGAAGATCTTTATTACCTCATTCGGCCTTTCAAAAACAAGAGGCGTGTTTTATTCCTGAGTGTGCTGTATGTGAGATAATATGGAAATTCACACCCGCCTGGCTCTGAGCACAGATCAGAAGCTGGCCAAGGGGGCACGGCTGGCCGGTCACACAGAATGGCAAGGGCAGAGCTGGGGCGATGGGGGCGTCAGACCTCACAGCACTGGTCTGACATTCATTACTGAGATGGATTATTTATCAGAGGAGCGTGCAGAGGCCTCAGCCAAGGCTGACCTGCCATCGTGCTGGGTGCTATGCAAACACACCAGCCTCTGCTCCAAAACATTTATCGTCTAAATAATCCAAGCAGATGAAAGGAGGCCTGAAGAGAGTGGCTCCAAGCTCCCAGGGTGGCTTCACAAGCCTCTCGTGATTTTGCTCCTCAAGCCCCAGCTCCCGGGGTCTGGTGATTCCATAGGAATCCAATCGCTATTTTTATTCAAATGAATTTTCAAGAGAGAAGTTGGAAAACAGGTCCCTCAATGCCTCCAGAACCAGAAACCACAGAAAAATACTGCCCAGATTTACCAAGCTTATGCCGGTCTCCATGTTCCCAGGGCGGGAGGTGTGATGCTTTGAGTGCAGAGGGGTGGCCGGGGCTGGCTTGATTCAGCTCCCCTCCTCTCAGCTGCAGTCACGTTACCTATGAAAGGGGAAGCCGACCAAAGGGGCCAGGGCTCGACTGCCTGTGTTTAAATATACCCTGGGCTCCTGCAGAAGGAAATAAAGATCTAGCAGCACCAGGAGTTGGCCTTAAAGAGGCGGGAGGAGCCTCTAACTTGCCGGCACCCTGTGTCTATAATTAGGAGATGCTGCATCCTCCCTGAATCTGGGACCAAGGCACCAGGGACGTAATCATCCTAGTGGATCTAGTCACCTCTGTGGCTTGCTCTGCGCTGGCTGGGGGTAGAGCAGAGGGATGCCTGCCAGGAGGAGGTAATCTCAGAGACACGAGTTTGAATGCTCTGAGAACTGGCCCTGAGTGGTGGCAAGAAGGACTGATGGCAGGTGGCACCACTGGACAGGGCTGTCTAGTCCTGACCCTTCCCTTCACTAGCACCAAGGGCAGACAGAACTGGCCTCCTGGGCACTGGACACAGCTTCACAGCGGTGAAAATGAGACCCAGACCTAGCCCCGTCCTTCCGAGCCGGGCCTGGAGAGGCTGGGGCTGGGGGAGGTTCAACCGCACGGAGACCCTGGTTCAGGCTTTGGGCTCATGCCACAGCTCAGTCCTAGGCCCGGGTGCCGTTGCTGCTAATGCCTGCCTCCTTTCCCTGCAGCAGGCCCCTGAAGAAGGGCAAACACCCCATGTGCAAGGAGCACGAGGACGAGAAGATCAACATCTACTGCCTGACATGTGAGGTGCCCACCTGCTCCATGTGCAAGGTCTTCGGGGCTCACAAGGACTGCGAAGTCGCCCCCCTCCAGAACGTCTTCCAGGGGCAGAAGGTACCAGCAGCCCTGGGGGCAGGGGAGCAGCCAGAGGCCAAGGGATGCCCTGCCTTGTCCCTAGAGGGGCTCCCATCCGGTCCCCTGGAACATTGATTGGCCTCCAGGCATGGGGGGAGGCTCTGCTGGAGACACCCGAGAGGTGCTGAGCTGTGCCTTTCGGGAATAGCTTCGGAGCCCCGTCACCGGGGTATTCATAGCCGGGTGTGGAGAAGTCACCTTCTATATTTAGAGCCCCTCGCGAGGCCAGCACTGGCTCCAGGGGCGGCGGGTCCAGGCACCTGGGAAGGAAGGAATTGCTTGCACAGGGTCCACATATGGCAGGATCTCTCCCGGCACGCACCACGGCACCCTTGCTCTGCACGCTGGGCTCGGGGAGAGTCTGAGAGCAATGAGCAGAGACAAACCTGATTGATCCTGGTGTCCACACCCGGCGGGACCAGGCCTCCCCCCACCGTCCTCCTGCCCCCCCCAGGAGACCAGCGGGAGGGCTGAAGCCACCTCTATTTCTGTCCTCCCTCGCAGACCGAGCTGAGCAACTGCATCTCCATGCTGGTGGCGGGGAATGACAGGGTGCAGACGATCATCAACCAGCTGGAGGAGTCCTGCCGCGCCACCGAGGTGAGGCACGGGGAAAATGAGTGAGCCTGCGGAAACCCGAGTGGCCCCGGAGAAACCTGACCCTGAGCCACAGCCTCGGAGGGCTAGCGTGGGCGTTGGGTGCTCGGCCCTGTCCCTGAGATAGAAGCACACATGGACAGTCCCTCAAGGCCACAAGCAGGGAGACAGCACCCAGGAGTCCTGGCTTCCAGCTCCTTCTTTAATGTCTCAGATTCAGAGTCTCTTACTAGTCAAAGCAAGGATTGCTTTCCCCTTCCCCGGCGGCTTGCACCACTATGTTTGTACCCCCCCACCCCCAATGTTGCCTCCCTTGGGGATCCTCTGGGGCCGAGAGCTGAGCTCGGGGCACGTATCAGCAGGCGCGAGGCTGGCCCCTACCCCGGGCAGCAGCGAGGTGCCCTGCTCCATGGTGGGGTCTGGGAGCTGTGCCCGCTCCTTCCCTGCCAGCCGGGCACTCATGCTGTGCTTCCTCGTCAGGAGAACAGCCAGCGGGTGCGGCAGGAGCTGTGCGAGAAGTTTGACGCCCTGGCCGCCGTCCTGGAGGAGAAGAAGAATGAGCTGCTGCAGCGCATCGCCGCGGTGCTGGCGCACAAGACCGGCTTCCTCCAGGCCCTGGTGCAGAAGTACAAGGAGCAGCTGGAGAAGTCCAGCAAGCTGGTGGAGACGGCCTTCCAGTCCATGGAGGAGACCGGAGGTGCCACTTTCCTCATGGTGAGTGGCATCTGCCACGGGGCATAGGACATGGGGAGGAGGGGACGGGCACTGACAGGAGCCCGGGTCTAGCCATGCTGCCCGCCCCCATCCAGAGAGATTCCCCCACCTGCCTGACTGCATCTCCTTTCAACCCAAGCCAGCAGCCGCTGGCTGTGCCCTGTGCTGCCAAGCTCCAGCCTAGCAAAAGGGAGCTCCCCAGAGCAGCTGGGCAACATGCTCCGGCTCCAGGCAGCTGCTTCTCACGGCTCCCCCACATCCCCAACCCTTCCCACCACTGATATCCCGTGGGTGTCAGCTCCACCCGGCTGCTTTGGCAGCCTTCAAGGCCAGTTCTGCTAACCCTGTCTCTCTCTCTCTCTCTTCCCCCACAGAACGCCAAGAAGCTCATTAAAACGTAAGTCCCCAGGATGCATTAGTGAGCCGCTACCTCGGTGCCAC
>JAGPOW010000145.1:3110050-3129288 GCA_030014935.1 Caiman crocodilus
GCGCACAGCGCTGCTGCCTGGTGTCTCCATTGCGATACCCCAGGCAGCATGAAAGTGGGACAGGGCGCGACGCTTGAGGGCTATGGGGCTGCTCTGCCAAGTCCTTCTGACTCCCTGGACCATGTCAGCTCCCCCTGTGCATGTGAGAGAGGCTCATGAGCTCAGTTTAAATTGGTTTGTAAAGGGCTTTAGTCTAACCAGTGGCCAGGGCTCTGTGGGCGGTGGTTTCAGCCCAGCGGAAATGGGCTCCTAAGCGAGTTAAAACTGAAAGGAGCTTTTTCCTGCCTCCTCCAGAATCGTGGAGGCGTCGAAGGGTGGTCTGCTGGAGAAGATCGAGGAAGGCTTTGAGAACATGGACTCCTTCAGCCTGGACCTGGAGTCCATCATGGAAACCCTGAGGGCTATTGACTTTGAAGCAGGTATTGTCCTCCTCTGGCCCCTTCCGCTCATGCGTTGCCTGAAAGCACTTTCATTGCGCTGTCCACCCAAGCGTGCTTCGCAGGCACTGATCGAGCTCAGGGGTTAGAGGAACAGCCAGGGAGCTAGGAGGACGGCCTCTGAATCAGAGCTTCCTCCATCCCCAAATGCTGGAGGCTGCACGTAGGAGAGGAACGGTGGGAAAAATCCTGACTCGGCCCCTGTTCACTCTCCCCTTCAGCCGCTGTGTGCCAGAGGAGACTGGGCAGGATGGACCCACGGTCCGACCCAGTCAACGGCAGTTCTTCTGTTCTGATGTTCTTCACAACCCCCATGGGAAAGGGGCATCAGACCCACTTTACAGAAGGGAAAACCAAGGCTTAGAAACAACCAAACCAACTCACCCAAAGCTAGGCAATAATTTGTTAGGCAAGTCAAGTACAGAATCCAGGGCATGTCTCTTCCCAGTCTAAGAGACATCCTTCTTCCCCTAACCCCAAAGAAAATGCCGACATGGAGGCACCTTGTATACGCGCCGGGGAGGGACTGAGGGGTTCTAAATCACACCCTTTGTGTTTGAAGATGAGGAAGAGGAGGAATTTATTGAGGAGAGAGAAGAATCAGAAGAGGAGCTGTCTCAAGAACAGAAAGTCAATGGTAAGTCAAGAGCGGAGCGTGGCAGGCTGGTGAGTGGTACAACCCCAGGGACTCGCAGCCCTCCTGGGTCAGGCCCCGCAGACAGAGGCGCCCGGTCTGTTCCTGCTGCAGCGTCTCGTGCCCCTCACTAAAAGAGCAATGAGCTCCTTTGCGCGCTACGGGGTACAGCTTCCACTCTGTGAGACCCAACTGCGTGCTCTTGTTGCAAAAAAAGCAGCAGCCTCCTGGGCTGTACGAACGGGAGCATCGCTTGTAAATCAAGGGCCGCGATCGTGCCGCTCTGTTCAGCATGGGCGAGGCCTCCTCTGGACCCCCGTGTCCAGTTCTGGGCCCCGTACATCAGGAAGGATGTGGTCAGTTTGGGAAGAGTCCAGCGCACTGCAATAAAAGCGATCAGGGGCCTGGGAGGCAAGACTGATGATGACAGGCTGCAAGAGCAAGGGCTGTTTAGTCTGGAAAGGAGAAGATAGAGGAGGGATTTAATCACTGTTTTCACCTCCCCGGAGGGTGATGACAGAGAGGATGGAGATGGGAGTTAGGGGGACCACAGGCAACAGGACTAGGAGCCGTGTCCTCATGCTGTGGCAGGGGAGATTCAGATTGGAAATGAAGAGGAACTTGGTGACTTGAAGGGTGGTCGAGCATTGGGAGGAGCTGTGGGTCCAGCTATCCCGGCATCCTGCCTCTGACAGTGGGATGCTTTAGGGAGAGCATTGAGCTAGGTAGAGCTAGTGACCCATCCCCTCGTCGTTACCCTCTTGTGACGGTTTAGAGGTGCCAGAGCAAACGTCTCCACTTGCAGGACAGTGCAGGAAACTCCCTCTGAGGCATACGCCTGCCTGACTTTCTGTAACCCTTGAAGGGAGGAACAGCAGGTGCTACACAGCAGGGGTCGGACAGGGCGTAAGGACGAGGCTTTCCTCACTGCAGACCTCTCACGGGTGGAAGGGACGCCCCAGAAGCAGTGGTCAAAGTCCCAATGGGTTTAAGTGATGCCTGGGGGAAATTTCCTGTCTCCCCTTTACTCCTCAATCTCCTCCTGCCATCAGGCCCCCTCACCTCGTCTCCACCCCTCCTCTTCCAGGGCCTCAATAGCGGAGCAGGAGGAAATCCAGAGCCGAAGAAACTCCCGTGCAGGGAGCAGATGGATTAGCAGTCGGGGGACGGGGTGGGGGAACACTCTGACTTTGTGCCAAGCTGCAGGAGGCGGCGTCCGGCGTCCTGGATCCCGGGGAAGAGCCGGGCTTGGCCAAGCAGGATGAAAACTTGAGCAACGGACACTTTTCTATACGGGTGCAAACAGGAATATTCCGTACATTTTATACGGCCTCTTTTTGTATATAATTGTGACAGGACTTGAACCTTGTTGTCTTTTGTAAAAGCAGCTCTATGGCCCCTTTCCTGTGTCCTGCCCGCTCGCCGGGGCGGGCGATGCTGGTCCCGGGAATGACAGAGTTTCTCTGCAGCTGGGGCGGGCGGGGGTCCAGCGAGGACAG
Source organism: Caiman crocodilus (assembly GCA_030014935.1). Classification (NCBI taxonomy): domain Eukaryota; kingdom Metazoa; phylum Chordata; order Crocodylia; family Alligatoridae; genus Caiman; species Caiman crocodilus. The sequence continues at coordinate 3,112,621 of JAGPOW010000145.1, forward strand.
CACCAGCCCTCAGCGCCCAGGAGGAGCTGGAGCAGCTCGCAAGGCTCTTCTTTGTGCTGTGTTTGTTTGGGGGGGCCAGCTGAGCGCCCTCCCAAGCCCCGGCTCCGCGAGGCGCGGGCTCCCACGGGATTTATTGTTCACGTTGCACATTGTTACAATAAAGGACCTCGGGTCTTATCTGTGCCTGGCAGCCTGGGTTTCTCGCCGTGCCCGTGCCTTGGCGCGGAGACCTTCGCGGTCACCCCGAGGAGCTCGGGCGCCGAGCCCAGGTGATTTGGGAGCAGCAAACCCCCTCCTTCAGGCCGCTCTAGTCTCCTCCCGGGGCTCAGCACCGCGGCGCTGGGCCCCGGGAAGCGGCGGCTCCCGCAGCCGAGGGCGTGCCCCGCGGGCCGTGCGCACCGGGAGGCGCGAGCCCGGCCGCGCTCCAGGTGCTCGGCGCTGCACGTGTTGCAGCCGGCGCTGCCGGCCGCCCTCCGCCCCGCTGCACACGGGCCCGCTCCGCTCCGCTCCGGAGGAGGCAGCCGGGCCGGCGGCGGCATGGAGCGCGGCGAGGAGCGGCGGCACCTGCTGCGCGAGCCCGCGGCCGGGTGAGGACGGGCTCCGGCCCCTCCCTGCTGCCCCCAGTGCCCGCAGCGCCCCTAGCCCCCTGCCCCCATCTGCCCCACTCCTGGTGCCCCCAGCCCCCGGGTCTCTGCGCCGCTCCCCAGGGCCGGGGCAGCCGCTGGCACGGGGCGGGGAAGGGGGTTCAGGGCGGCAGGGGAGCTCCTGGCCCGCGGGGAGCCGGAGGGGGGCTGCCACGACTCCCAGGAGTGACTTCCTGGGAGCCCGGCCTGGCCGGGGAGAAGGGGCTGGATGTCAGCGGGCGGGCGCTCTCCTCTCTTGGGGCGCTGCTTTGGGGTGGGCTGGAGATGAACCCGTTGTCCTCCATTCGCGGGCCCCCATTTCGGTTGCAAACCTCTGCCCGCCTCCCACGGTCTCCCCTCCCCAGCCGCCCGCCACCCCCGGGGCGGGCAGTAAGGGCAGCTCTGCACTTCAGGCCCTGCCTCAATGTGTCGGGGAAGGATTTCCACAGCTCCGTGCTCAGGTACATGCCGGACCTGGCCTCCATCGAGCTGGGGGTACAGGGCAGCCAGCACTGCCACTCGCAGCGGGTCACCGACGACCACGGCGGCTCCGATAAGGAGCGGGCACGAAGGAAACTCTACCTGGCGTCGCTGATCTGCCTGGTCTTCATGACAGGGGAAGTTATAGGTGAGGCGCAAGCGGTCTCCACTTGATAAGAGCTGAAACACCTGTGAAAAGGACTCGTTCTCCTCCCACTGCCCTGTGTTACGTGCAGCTGTTCTTCCCTGCTGTGTTCCACCCTAGAAGCAATTGCATTTGAGCACGGTAGTGTGACTGTGGTAGTATACCTGCAGGTCTGGCCGAGGGCCCCATCCCCGCAAGGACCGGGCTAGCCTGGGGCACCAGGCCAGTCTCTGCCTCTCTTCCTACCCACGAGACGGAGCTAGCGTAGGGGCAGGACTGAGCGGTGAGGGAGCCGCAGAGCTGAGGCTTCTCCGTGCTGTAGTAGAACAGGGGGGAGCACCTAAAATCACAGCCCTCCCCAGGCTCCCTTCCTGCATCGGGACAGGCACAGCGAACATTTGGCTTCAGAGAAATCCCAGCAGCCCCAGCATGTGGCCTGCAACTTTTTGGGGGCTTGCCCCCTGTACCTCTGAGCTTGCACCCTGGCACCTCCCTCACCTGGGGCTGAGCGTGCTGGGAGGATCCCCTGTGCAGCGTGCCCCACGTTCTCCACCCCGCAGGGGGATACCTGGCCCACAGCCTGGCCATCATGACGGACGCGGCCCACCTGCTGACGGACTTCGCCAGCATGATGATCAGCCTATTTTCCCTGTGGATGGCGTCACGCCCGGCCACCAAAACCATGAACTTTGGCTGGCACCGAGCAGGTACTGTGGACGGGGGTGGTCTGTAGGGTGGCTGGCTACCTCCCCGTCCGCCACTGACCAGCTCTGGGGATTGTGGAGGCTGGTTTCTGCCGGCACAAACCATAGGCTTTGCTACTCCACTGACAGTTCAGGTCGGGATTGAGTTAACTGTTCAGCCCCGTACGGTGGCTGCAGCCCTGGCCTCTGGATCCAGAAGGCCAATGTGAGCCCAGAAGCTGGGCTGTTCTCCCTGAAACCACTGAGGCTGGGTGCACGCTACACAGCCTTGCCAGTGTAGCTGTGCCAGGTAGGAGTTGGCATGGGGGCAAAATTGCCCACCATAAAGAGCGCCGGGACAGTACAGAGTCTAATGGAGATGCAGGGATACCAGTAAATAAATGCCTCTTTAGCCATCCCAACTTTCTGCTGCTCTACGGAGTTGCTATATGCCGTGCAGCAAGAGTCCTTGGGCTGGCATAGCCCCTCCGTGGTGCTAGCAGGGGTGCCAGCAGCCCCTTTAAATGCGTGGACCGTGGATACTGAGATTCGTAGAGAGGGGCTGGCTTGCTAAGAGGAAAGCATCGCCGCAGCTGCTGCAGAGCCAGTGCAGGTCTTGCGAGGGGGAAAGGACACCATGCTGCCTCTCCCTCGGTCGTTTGTGACTGCTGTGTGCACCTGCCTTATGGCGTTGATGCCAAAGGGCCTAGACTGTCTTAACTGAGCGCCCTGCCTCCTGTGCTGCTGTGGTTCGTGCAGTGCCGGTGGGCTGGACTTGCAGCCTTTTAGCCCTGGGGTCTCGGAGCTGCTGTGATTTGCCTCCAGAGGGTGCAGGGGGAAGCAGCGGGGCTGGAAAAGCAGCTGGCCCTGGAGGAGCAAGTTTAAGCTTTGTGTACAGGGTCCTCTCCGAGTCCCCGTCCTTAGCTGTAGTTCCAGGGGCTGGTACGGACCATCAAGGAACTAGGAATAGCAAGCACAGGCCTTCCCCCAATGCTGCCGGCTTCACGGTGCAGGCCGTAGAGGGGGCGCTGGAGCCGAATGGGGGGAGCTGCTTTGGGAGACGAAGGGAGGCTGCCGTGGCCACTCCAGGTCCCGGAGAGGCTGGGGGCGTGGGGAGAGCTCGGAGGTGAAGCACTCGCTCTAACCCTGCCCTTGCCCCGCAGAGATCCTGGGGGCCCTGGTCTCAGTGCTGTCCATCTGGGTGGTGACTGGTGTCTTGGTCTACCTGGCCGTGGAGCGGCTGCTCTCCAACGAGTACGAGATCCAAGGGGAGGCCATGCTCATCACCTCAGCCTGCGCCGTGGCCGTGAATCTCATGTGCGTGGCTCTGGGGGTGGGCTTGGAGAGAATGGGCGGGAGTTGCTGGCTAATGGCAAAGGCTAACTCCCTCCTGTGGGAATGCCCCGACTGGCTGGTAAGCCTCGGCCACCCCTGGGGATAATTAATCCAGGGACTGGGAGGTCTTCCAGGGCTGGGAGCTGGGGGATCCCTGTGGGTTTCCAGGATCAGGTCTTGGTCAGTCAGATGCCAGCAGGGATTTTGCTCATGAATGCAGAAGCTCTGGGCACCTCTCTAACCCACCTCCCCATGCCACAGCCTCTTGACATGTGCCCTGCAGGGGTGAGGATTGCCCCCTCCCCTCTCCTTGAACCCCAGCTGGATGAGAAGGGGCTTGGGGGTGAGACACAGGCCCCTGCCTCTGGGGTGCAGCTGCACCGATGGTGCATTTAGAGCAAGCCAGGCCAGACTAGGCCAGCCGTGCTGGTTGCTGCAGGCTGCAATGGCAAGCAAGGCCTGTTCCCATGAGCTTCAGGCAAGGGGAGAGGCAGAGGCAGCTCCGTCGATGCCCTGACACCTCCGCCTCCCCCGTAGGATGGGTGTTGCCCTCCACCAGACCGGGCACGGCCACAGTCACCACGGCCACGAACACGGTCCCCACGGCCCTGACGCACAGCCCAACCCCAGCGTCCGCGCCGCCTTCATCCACGTGGTCGGGGACCTGCTGCAGAGCATCGGTGTCCTGGTCGCTGCCTACGTCATCTACTTCAAGGTGCAATGCAGAGGCGTGGGGGGGACCCAGGGGGTCTGTGCCATGTGGCTGCCGGGTGCAGGTCTTGGCAGTGCAGGGTTATTTTGGGGGGACCCGGATTTGTGGTGACCACTCTCCTCCCCTCCCTGGCAGCCAGAGTACAAGTTCATGGACCCCGTTTGCACCTTCCTGTTCTCCTTCCTGGTCCTGGGCACGACGCTGACTATCCTCCGAGACGTGGTGCTGGTGCTGATGGAAGGTGAGGTACCCAGCTTCTGCCGCGGGTCCGCGCGACACCTCCCTCCTTTCCCAGCTGGGCTGGGGACGCCAACTCCCTTGCCCCCTTCCAGGGACCCCGAAGGGGGTGGACTTCAACAGCGTGAAGGAGATCCTGCTGTCCATCGATGGTGTCAAAGCCCTGCACAGCCTCCACATCTGGGCTCTGACCGTGTCTCACCCCGTGCTGTCCGTCCACATCGCCATCAGTGAGTATATCTGCCCCGCGGGCTCCCAATGCGGGGGCCTATGGAAGTGTCGGCCTCGACCTTGGTCGTACCTGTTGGCACTGAGTGCCCAGGTCGAGGCCGAGGTGCTTTGCAGCCCCTGTGCTCCCTTGGCAGGGGAGAGGCCAGAAATGCTGCTGGAAGAGGTTTGGGGGGTGACTGTGGGAAACCCACAGAACGGACCAAGGCGGGCACTTGTCGCGATGCGGCCCCGCGGTTCCTGCCTCCAGTGTCTCTCAGCGAGATGTCAGAGCAGAAGTAAAGCTTTGGCCCCTCCTGTGACCTCCCCCTCCCCTGTCCGCGTGCCCCCCAGACGAGAACGCAGAGGCCCAGGCTGTGCTGAAGGAGGCCAGCGCCCGCCTGCAGCGCGAGTTCCACTTCCACACCACCACCATCCAGATCGAGAACTACTCGGAGGACATGCAGGACTGCCAGCAGTGCCAGAGCCCCTTCGACTGAGGGCTCCTTTATTCTGGAAATAAAGCAAATAAAACTTCTCCACCCGGTAGCATGGAGGGCTCCCTGAGTGCTGGCTGCTTGCCCTGGGACTCGCAGGTGCCATGATCTCCCCAGCACTGGAAGGGAAGGGTTTCTGGATGGAAAAGCTATGGAGTTACTGTATGGCTTCACCTACCATGCTCGTCACCCCACCCCAAAATTAGCTGCCACGCATCAGCGTTTCTTTGGATTTGGTTTCTGATCCCAAACAGTTGGTTTAAAATGGAAAATCTTTTTTTTTTTTCCCCCTTCGTTCCATCTTCCCCGGACACGGCACCGCTCTCGCTTGTGGGCATGTGGTGTACGGATAAGTACGGCAGGTCTCAGAGGAGACCCTGTCGCCTTCTTGCCAGGGAGCTACGCGGCTGTGGCATGCTTGGAGCCCTCGCTGTTGGGACGGGGGGGTTCAGGGTTGTGCACCTCCGTCAGGGCTTGTCCGGGAGGGGACTGCAGAAACCGTGTCCTTGTTTGCTGCAGCTGTCGGCCCTGCGGCACGGCTGCGATTGGACTCCTTGGGAAACGCTTCCCACCCCTGTAGAGCTAGCCGCAGGTGGCAAAAGAGGTACGGAGGCGGGCACCCCCTCGTGCCAGCGCAGCTCTCTCCACGCAGGAGCCCTCACGGGTGAAGCACTGATTGCGGGGGGCCTCCCCATAAAGCGGTAGGTCCCTCACCGCTTGCTCGCATCCTCCTGGGACCCGACCCCCCTCCAAAGACACCGGCTCTCAGCTTCCGCTTGCGGCTCGACTTTGCAAGAAGACTAGAGCTGCTGTGTTGGCAAAAGGACTCGGCGAGGTCCAGCCGGGCAGGATGGTTGTGGCGCTCCCAGTTCCTCTGGGTTTCGTTTGCAAATCCTGCGTGGGTGTTTGCACAGCTAATATTGCCCAGCCCCCTGAAGAGGATCTCATGGCACCCCGGGGGTCTCTCGCTGAGAGTGCCTTTCACAACGGCTAGCTGAGACCTCCCGGCACCTGGTCTGTGGGAGACTGGCAGAAGTGGCATGGCTGGAGGGGGGAAAGTCTGGTTTCTGGTCCCAGCTCAGCTCCTGCATCCTGTCTCTGCCACGAGCAGGGGAGGGCAGGTATCACCCCCGCTCCCCTCCAGCGGTGTGTGCATGGCCCAGATCCGTTCTGCCTCCCTTTAATCAAACCAGTTTGGCTTCCTCTTGATTCTGGTGCTGGCTGGCGTTCCTCCCCCTTCTCTCCATCTCCACTCTTCCTGCAGTGTTTCCTGGCCTTCCCGACTCCCCGCACCCACCCCTCCACCCCCAGCGTGGGTGATGGGTGCAAAACAAGCGGGGAAGGGCCCGGGCCCGTGAGCAAAGGGCTCTCCCACCCTCGGCAGTGTTGACTCAGGGCCGTGTCCTACAGAGGTCACGACGCCCAGCGCCGCGCTGGGAGGAGGGAGCCGTGTGCAGGTCTGCCAGCCGGGCATGTTGCTCCAGCAGCGACTGCAAACGTCTGTCACCGCTTTGAGGGGCAGGAATCACGGCCCGTTTTAAAGGGAAAGGGATGTGGGATCTGGGGCCCGAGCAACAGCATCTCTGCTCCAATACGCTGCTGTGGTCCTAACCGGCCTGCAGCCCCCACGCTTGTGCCTGTGCCGGCTGCAAGCCCGGCGCGAGAGGCTCCAGGGAGGACGTTCCCTCTTCTGCCGCAGGCACGAGGCTCCCACGCGGGCATTGCCAGCTGTTAGGCCAGATGTCGTCACCAGCCTTCCCGGCACATCAGCTTTATGGAGAGGGCCATAGCACCATCCACACCCAGGAGCACAGAAAAGGGGGGCAATGGCCATCGCTTCCAGCCACCCAGAGGTACGCACCATGGCCGTGTGTTACAGCGCAGCTGTGTCCCACCCCAGAGCTCGCTGCATTGTGCTGGTGGGTGACATGGCTCCTGTCTAGGAAGCGCGTCGGGGCGGGGGATTACAATCCATCCCCTAAAACCCATTGGTGTCCCCTAAAACCCGCTGGGTGCCTGGCGGATCAGGAGAAAAAGCTGTAGGGCTCCCAGGGTCCAGGGAGCGAACACCGGGCAGGGTTGGAGCAGGGGGATTTCTTTCCAGCTTCATTCCCCCTTGCCTCAGTTCCAGGCTTACTGATGATTAAACACTGTTTTCCAAGTCCACAACCGCAGGCCCATTAACCAGATCTTATCCTAAGAGCCAGCAGCAGCCTGACCGTGGCGCTGGCACCTCGCTTCCCAAGCAGCTGCCACGGCTCATTTATCTTCCAGCTTGAGGCTGATCCAAATCCGGGTTACGGCTGCTTAATTAGCTGCTAAAAATTTCCTCCTGGACTTTTTTCCTGCTTACGCAGGCAGGACTTGACCTGGAGCACCGCAGGGTATGCTCTCTCTCTCTCTCTCTCGCAGGGTGCTGCAAGCTTCCCTGCAGCAGTGCCCAGGGAGCGCAAACTGTGAACTTCCCTGCAACAGTGCTCTGCTTTGCCCAGCCTGGGTCCCTGCACAGCGTCTTTTCGTGCCAGGGTAAGCAGAGCTAATGCCTTCCGCTGCCTTTGCTCCACAGCTTCCCGAGTGCTTCACAAGCCACCGGCCCCCACCAGCCTGCCCAGTCCTCCCAATGGGGAAATTGAGGCACGCAGCGGTCTACACTGGGTGTCTGCTGGCTTTGGGTGCCCCTGTGCCCAGGGCCCACTGATCCTGTTGGCGCCAGTGTGATTTGCCAGAGATGAACTTAGGTGGAAAATCAGGTCAGAGGGGCCAGGTACCCTGGGTCCGCAGGTGCCCAGCTCTCGGTGATGCCACGGGGAGTTAGGTCCCCAGCAGCCTCAGCTGATCGGAGCCCAGGGGGTTCTCAAGCCAAAGCAGCCTGACACTTTGCAAAGCCCTCCACCGAGTCCCTTATCCAAGGTCACCGTGCATGTGAGCCTGAGGCCGGGCTCCCAGGTGCGCTGTCTCCCAGCTCCGAGCTCTCCCTAAACACAGCGCTCCCTGCTAGAGCTGGAAGCAGACCCCAGCTGTCCCGGTTCCCGGTGCTGCCAGCCTCACCTCAACCCCCCGGGTTGCGACGAGGCTGGCTGAAGGTTGGCTTTGCTACGGGGGGCTCAAGCTGAGCTGCTCTCGGGGCAGGGCAATGCAATCTCTGCAGCCTTTCTCCAGGTGCCACAGGTCTGGAGCCAGCCTGGCATTCCCCGGGGTGCGCATGTTCCTGGCGGAGGCTGCCCCCTTGCAGCAGCTCAGCAGGGGACGCACCCTGGCATACGTGAGCGTGTGGGGCAATAACAGACCATCACAAGAGAAGCGAGAGGCAGCCTCTTCCCCACGGCTGCCTGGGGCAGGCCCCAGGGGAGCCCAGCATCCCTGTGAGCCTTTATTTGTACTGGTAAAACCCAATAAGACGGAAATGCCTGCCAGCGTCCAACAGCGCGTATCGGCCCTGCTCCCAGTCCAGCCTGAGGGGACCCTGCAGTGCTGCTAATAACCGTGCCTGGCTCAGTCCCTGGCCTGGAACTGCAGCCGTCTGGTCCCTGGGGCACCGCCAGCCGGGTGTTTTGCCTGGCACCATCCAGCCCCCACCTGGGGATCCCAGCCAGCAGCCGGCTGCCCTCCCACGGCCCTGCTCTCCCTCCCGCTATTGCTTCTCCAGCTGCCGGTACTTCTTGCGCAGCACAGAGACCTGGTCCTTGAAGAGCACGGGGTCGAGGCGGAGCTGGGAGTGCACCAGCGGCATGTACCCGAACCCGGCGGCGAAGCGGTTGACACAGGCCTGGCGCTGGGAGAAACGGAGGGGCCCGCCGGAGATGCCTGCGCCCTGGGATGCCTGGGGAGACACGAGCGGAGTGTGAGCTTGGGGCTGGGGAGCGGGAGCAGAGCCCAGTCGGGGCAAGGTGTGAGGATGCCACCTTAGAGGAGCCGTTCCCACAGCGCTTTGGAAGAGGCAGCTGGAGCCAGGATCTAGGTGTAGCCTGTTCTGCTGTGGGGGTTTCCACGCTTCGGGACTGTGCTGGGGGGGGTAAGCCCCCCACCCAAGGCACTGAGTGTTGGCAGCAGCCCCGGCTCGGGACTTTGACTGAGCTGTGCCAATGCTCCTGCTGGGACCCCAAGCTAGACGATCTTGCCCCTCTGCTCAGGGTCAGCTCGATGTCACGTTTGGGGTCAGGAAGGAATTTCCCCCCGTGCTCCGACTGGTACTGACGGGAAGGGGTTTTGCTTTCCTCTGTAGCGGGGGCACGGCCCCTGCTTGGGATCTCAGCCTGTTACAGAAGCAGGACGCCGCTTTCCCCGTGGCAGGTTCGGGTGTGATGTCTGGTGCTGTGTCACGGCTGACTGTAGTTTTACTGAGCATTTAGGCGATGGCTTGTGCGGGACGGTTTGGACAGGGCTGATCCTGCCCCTGGCCGGGGCTGGACTACATGACCTTCCAGCTCCACTTCTCTAGGATTTGGTGGAAGCTGACCCGGGACTAGACAGAGCCCTTGGAGGGTCGCTGCTGGCAGGGGGAGAAAGCATGGAGAGGGCATCTCCATCTTCGCTTCCAGGGCTCAGCTGCACCTCCCCCTCACCTTCTCCCCATGCCCGGGGATGGGACCCAGGCGTCCCCACCTGCTGCAGGGCAGCCTCCTTGTGCTGCTTCCTCTGCGTCACCTTGACGGGTGGCAGGCGGGTGACGGCAGAGACAAGGAAGTTCATCAGGATGTCCTCGCAGTCGCCCAGCTGGTCGCTCAGCTCCCGCAGCCCCGCGGGCAGGTAGTGGGTGAACAGGCTGTGGTAGTACCTGGGGGGCAGCAGTGCAGAGCCAGGGTGACCCCTGGGCAGGGGCTGGGCTGCCCTGTGGGTACAGGGCACAAGTGGGGGAAGAGAGGGCTCAAGGGGCCTCAGGTGCAGGGTGAGAAAGGGGGGGTGACCGCAGCCCTGGACCCCCGAGCCGCCTAGCCCCGCACCCTCCAGGGCACTGCAGGGCACCCAGCCCCTCCAACACCAGCCCACCCATGGGACCTACGCCCCGATTCCCCCCCTCCGCGAATCCGCCCGGGGCCCTGGGGCAAAGCCAGGCGGAGGCCGTGAGGCAGTGCTGGGGCTGGTACCGGTGGTAGAAGGCAGCGGCCGTAAGGACCATGGAGAACTCGTTGGTCCACTTGGAGGTGAAGCCCCAGCGGCGCTGGCCGGGATCCCAGAAGTGGCTCCGCATGGGGAAGCCGACGATTCGGTCAGGGAAACTCCGCCACACCACGAAGGCAAAGTCCACCTGGCACCGAGGAGAGGGGGGGATGTCACTGCCTGGCCAGGATGACTGGGTGGATGGACACAGCAGGGCTGGTCCGACATGGTCTGACACGGCAGAGGGCAGCTGGATTTGACCCAGGCACCCCACCACATCATCTCTGCTTCCCGGGGGAAACAGACTCACTGCAGAGCATCCTCCAGGGACATCCCTCTGCATTGAGCTCCTGCTGCAGGCCCAGCTGCTGGACAGCCGTACCCACTGCCCACCCTGATCCTGAGCTCCTGGACCCTGCCCAGGATCCAGGAGCCACCCAGGGCTGGGCGTGCGTGCGTGCCGGGGGTCTGCAGGGTGAAGCCAGGTGCCTCGGTAGCAGGCACAACTGACTCGGTGGCTGGCCTTCCCCACCAGTCTCTGATTCACCAGCTGAGCTGGGGGCCTGTCCCTGGGCCTAGAGAGACTGCTGCAGCATTAGAGTAGACTATGTGCCTTCCCGTGGCCCATGGAGGTGGGTTCCAGCAGTCTCTGGTTGCACCCCAGAGATGGGTGCACGGCAGGGGTCCCGTGGGATGCCTGGCTCTGCGGCAGGTGGCACGGTGCCCTGGGACCCCCCTGGCCTCACCTCGCTGGTCGAGAGGCTGGCGTGCTCATCCAGGCTCAGCACGGCGTCCGTCCCGATGGCCGGGTAAGGGAAGAAGCGGTCACTGATCTGGGGCGGGGGAGAACAGAAGAGTCAGGGGTGCCCAAAGCCCCCTCTCCCCAGCCCCTGCTCACCCCAGCGGCCAGCACGGGTGAGACGGTTGCCAGCAAAGGCAGCAGTCTCCGGGCTTGTCGCTGCGATGGGGAGCCCCCTTCTTACTTTCCTCCTGCCATGAATGACCGTCAAAGGCACTGGGGTCTGGGGCCACTTCCCGCTTGGCGGCGGTGACTTCTCGCTGCTCCACAGGACGAGAACCTACGAGGAAACCGAGGCAGGAGAGTCGGCGAGGCAGGGGCGAGCGGCTGGGGCAGCACTGAGCCAGCCCGAAGCAGGGCCCATCCAGCCGCGTGTCTGTGTGCGGGGACCCTGCAGGGCACAGGGCTTGGAGGTCCCTCCCGCCCCTCCAGGTACCCGTGTGCCTGGCATGGGGGCAGGCGGCGGGATGCAAGCAGCAGGCCGGGGGTTGGGCTGGCCCTTGAGGCGGTGCAGGTGTTCCCCAGCACGTGCACATCCCGGCCCCGGAGCCAACGTGCCTCGTGCCCAGCCCGCCGAAGGCAAAGGAAAGCAGGGTGGGAGCTTGCACCCTTGCCGGGGGCCAGATAGCTCCTTGGCTCCAAACTCCCTGAAACTGCCTCTAATTGAGACCGTAGGGGCTCCTCTCCTTTCAGGTGGGTGGTGGGACGCACAGGGGGGGTCCTGCCAGCAGGAAGGAGGCAGGTATTTCACCTCACTGGGATAAAAGTCCTGTCCTTTTGCATCCTTTTGCCTAAGCCAAAGCCCTTGGGACCTGCTTTTTCAAGGAGCCGGGTGCCAGGGGGCTGGATTCCCAGCTGGATCTCTGTCTGCTGTAGTCAGAGAGGGCAGGACGCCCCGTCCCAAACCAACGGCCGGTCCATTCACTTCAGCTTTCCAGAAGCCCCAGGTAGGTCCAGCTTGGGCCCTTCACCCCTGGCCTGCAGCCCCCACTCTCCTCTCACCCCCCAGGCAGGTTTCACCCCCTCCCTGACCTGGGAGCAGTACTGGGATGCAGAGACAGCCTGGATGAGCTTGAGGATGGGCTGAGAGGGGGAGATCCCCGGGGCCATCGCCCGGATGAGCGCGGTGAACTTGCTGGAAGGGCTGGAGCCTGGGGCAGGAGAGAAAAGAGCCGTCAGCGAGGGCATCGGGCCGGTGGTGGGGGCGGCCGGGGGCTGCGGTTCCTACCGTGCTGCAGGTGGTAGAAAGGGAAGTCTGGGATGTGCGTGGAGTACTCGGGCTGTGCCAGGAGCCCTCCTGGCAGGGCGTTCCAGAAGAACTTGGGCCGGGACTGCCGCCCGAACACCCGGTCCTTGATGATCTGGGGGGAAGGAGGCATGGTCCTTGTCAGCCCCACCAAGGCACTGGTGCTCCCAGGCCCAGCTGCCCGTCCGGGACTAGAGGACCCAGCCCAGACCCTTTGCATGGCGAGAACAGAGCATGCTGCGGGTGCAGCCCCCCAAGGCGCCTGGCAGCAGGGCTGCACCCCAGACCTGCCATCTACGTTTCTAAACCAGGATGACACCAGTTGCACCCACGACAACGTGGCTATCTGTGCCTGGAGCATTACCACGAAGCAGCCCAGCACTGGCTGCGGGCTGTGCCAGCCTTCGGGGAGCATTGGCTTTGGGGGGAAGGTGAGATCTGCCCCCCCAGGTGTTACTCAGGGGCTCGAAGCTACATGAAACCAATGCCAACGCAGCACGTGCCGTCTCCTGCAGCGAGCCGTCCCTGCTGCTTCTGAATGGCTCCCAGCCTCTCTGTGCAAGCAGGGCTGCGGGTTGCAAAACCCAGGCTTCCTGGAGCTCCCGTATCCGGGCCCTGCTAAAATAACTGGGCCCGCTGGCTTCCAAGGGAGCACGCCAGCCTCCCCCAGTCCTAGCCTGGCAGGCGGCTTAGAGCTGGTGACCCCGAGCACATCAGCAAACCCCAGTCCATGTCTGAGGCATCCTGTTTTTTTGCCTCCAGGACAAGCCGTTTCCATCCCATTCACAGCTTTCATAGACATGAGGGCTGGAAAGGCCCTTGGGAGATCATCGGGTCCAGCCCCTGCCCCAGGAAGTCAGCAGGGGTCAGATCACCCCCGCAAGATAAACGTCCAAACGTCTCTTAAAGGAGCCCAGAGTAGGTGCTACCTGCCTGCCTGTCCTTGCTTGGGGGAGCTACCTGCCCCCCAGAGCAGCCCTCACCCGGGCTCCAGGGCATGGCAGGTGCAGGAGAGATGCCCGCAGGGTGGCACTCACCTCCAGGGTGGTCTGCACGATTTTTTCCACGGAGGAGAAATAGGCTTCCCACAGGAACTGGGTGTGCTGCTGGAAGGCCAGGACCTTGTCCCTGTGGATGCAGCGCACGGTGGAAGGGATCTGAGAGGGGGAGAGAAGGTAGATGCAGCCTGATAGAAGGGCCTCGTCAGCACGTGGCTTTGGGGAGCTGGTTCCTATCCCCAGCCAGAGGACTGTGAGCCTGGCCCCTGGAAGGGGCACCGGGGCAGTGCTATGCTGTGCCAGCCCGCCCGTACCGCCCCCGCCTTCACCTGCAACAGCAGCCGCTCGTCCCCCACGATAGCTGCCTTGCTCCAGTCGATCACCTCGGAGAAGGGCAGCTCCCAGCCATTGCTGAGCAGCACAGGGATGCAGGCGGCCTGGGCAAGGGGAGACAGGCCACGATGACTCCCAGGGGCCCGGCACCCCCCGCCAGGACCTCGCAGGGGCAGGCCACAGGGATGGAGCAAGCCCAGAGCAGGGCTCCACGCAGCCTCCTCCCACAGACGGCCCCGTGGGGGAGCTGGGTCCCTGCCCTCGTGCCCTCGCAGGTACCTGCAGCGCCTCCAGGAAGCGGAAGGAGCCCAGGCGCCGACCGCGCGGGATGATGCAGAAGGTTGAGTTGTGCAGCAGCTCCCGGTAGTCGAACCTGGGGCCAGAAGGCAGCACGGGTCAGGGCCTGAGGCTGGAGCTTGCCAGCTCTCCCCACCCTGTGCCCATTGTTGGGCATCTGCACCCCAGGCAGGCACGTCAATCCCAAGCAGTTCCCTCGCTTTCACCCTCTGCCCCAGGGCCCGTGAGACCTCAGCGCTCCTTAGCCATTCCCAGGCACGAAACAAGCCTCTCCCCCCCCGCCAGCCCCTGCAATGAGGGAAACTGAGGCTGAGAGTCCAAGCAACGACCTGCACAGCCCAAGACAGGAGATCTGCAAGAGCTCTATGGGCTCAGGCCCCCCGCCCAGGGCTCAGGCTGCCAGCTGCACGACCTCCGCAGTGCGAACGTGCCCTCGGCTTTAACTCAGGGGACTGTTCCCCCGTTGCTGGCTCTGCCACTGACTCGCTGAGTAGCCCTGGGCAAGTCTCTTCATTTCATCTCCTGTTTAAACGGGGAAGTGTCAGGTGGGCCGAGGCAGCAGTGCTGCCCAGGGGCCTGGAGGCGGTGGTGACAGGGTCACGTAAACAGAGCTGCTCTGGGCCCACCTACTTGGGGCTGGAAAAGGTTAACTAAGGACCTCGTTACCTGCTCCAGCTGCGAGCCAGCTGCCCAGTGCAAATAGAAGATATGGCAGCTTGGGCTGGGCTGGCATGGGATGGAGGAGCTGTGTCAGAGGTGAGTGATGGATGGCCTGGGTTCCCTGATTTTCTTCCCTGTGACCCTCCGGGGCGCATCTGCGCTCTGTGCTGCACAGGAAGGGGCTGGGTGCTGGGAGGCTGCGGGACAGATGCTCCACGCGTGTGCTGTGACTACCCTGCTTTGCTGCGCAGAGGCAGGGATGCGGCACGTCTGCCGTGACCTGGGGTCCCACTCTGGGACTCCAATGGATGCTGGCTGCGAACGTCCCCTCCCTGGCTCGGAGAAGCCTCCGCTTGGGAGATGAGGCCAGGAGCCTGGTCCCTGCTAAGCCTGAGCTCCTATCTGCCCCGGGTTTGCTGGGGTGACTAGAGAACGGGCTTGTATTTGTGCTGTTTTGATCCACTCAAGGGCTGCATGCGCTTTGCCTGGAGCTGTGGGCTGGTGGAAGGGGACCCTGGGGACGGGGGCCCTGTGTGTGCTGCGGTGGAGCATGATACCCTTGCATTGCTCTGGCTTTCCCTGTCCCCTCGACATGCCTCCGCCCTGACGTGGAACAAGGCCACCCCCTGAGAGCGAAACGGGGAGCTCAGTCTCTGCGGTCTGAGTCCTTGGCCTCGTGGCCGGGCCCTGCCAAGAAGCAGGGGGCCAGCCGCTGCCAAAAGCCTGGTGGTTTCTGCGGTGCAGGGGCTGCAGCCAGCGCCGACACCAGGGCATTTCGCCACTCCCATCCCAAATGCAAAGGGCCGGGCCTTTGCGACTTAGAGGCCGTTAATTAAGAGAGAAGCACTCCTTGCATTGTAGCGCTGTCCCCGTGCAGCATACGCGGGTCTGGTTGATCAGAGCCCAGACCCTGCATTGTCAAAGCCCAGTAATCACGGAAACATTTCCTCGTGTTCGCCATGCCAAGAAAACGGTGCTTTTGTCTGAGCAAAACGTTCCTGGGCTGCATCGTGGCAAGCCCCAGAGACCGCAGCCTTGCGCTGCCCAGCCTGGGCGTGGAAGGGACCGAAGCAGGGAAATTGCCAGCTTCCAAGTGGGGCAGGCTGCAAGCAGCAGAGCGGGCATGGTTTGGGTAGGGCAAACATGGGGACGCTGGACTGCAGGCATCTTCCGGGCTGAGCAGGTGAGATGGGTTCAAGAATACACGTGGCGCTTTGGTGCTCGAGCACTGAACCCTGTGGTGAGCTTGCACCTAGTGCCTGGGTACGGGGCTGGGATGCTGGTGGGGGGGGTCCAGAGGTCTGCGCTGTGCCTCACTTGGGGCTACAGCAGTGCCGCCGGGGGGCTTCACCCAGGGATGCTTCCCAACTGAGAACCGCCTGCGTGCGCCGAGAGCCAGGCTCACTGTCTTGGTAGCAGATCCCCCTCCAGCGCCCGTGCGCGCCCCAGACTGTGACTGCAATATGAGGCCTCTGCATTGGAAATGAAGGCATCCCGCAGGGTGCCGCAGCCTTAGGAGGAGACGACGGCTGCTTCCCCCGCTGCACTAATCCTCCTTGGGCAACTTCCCCCCAGCCCCGAGCACCCTGTTCGAGGGCCCAGACCTTGGAGCTGGCTTCCCTTTTTGGGAGGCTCCATGCCGGGTTATGAAAGGGGCTTCTGTGCCACCGGCCTGTGAGAGGCACATTCACTGCCGGGGCTCTGCAACCGCACAGGAAAATGCAATATTTACACTCACGCTGGACAGCCCCGCTCCTGTTCCTGCCCAGCGCCGCGTGGGGAGGGAAGGGGCAGCACAGACAAGGAGCTACTATTCGCTGCCTGCACGCCGCGCTCGGCTCCCCGCGCCGGGGGAGAGGGGAGCGCGTCACCGGGGGGCGGCCGCGGCCGTATCGGGCTCAAAGGGCTCCTTGAAAGCGGAGGCGGCTGCGGCTGTTCTGGCCTCTGTGCCCATCGGCGCCTGTCGGACCTACAGCCTCGTGCTCCAGGGGACCGAGCTGGGGGTTGGCGAAGGCCCCCACCGCCCTCAGCGCGCCACGGTGAAGTCATCCCTGTCCAGCCAACCCGCAGGCACGGAGTGGCTCTGCCCTGAGTGTGTCACACTCATGACGTCATCCTGCGAACCCAAGCATTTCCAGTGACGTCATGCCACGTCAGCATTAAGGGGGGGCAGAGGTTGTGGTAGTCGACCTGTGCGGTGTGGATGCAAGAGCGTCGCTGCTCACCCTCATCCTTCCTCTTGGGTGGGCTACAGGGACCCTAGCCCCTGCCTAACCCCCTTCTTCCCGGGAGCCTGCCCTTCTTGCTCAACCTCAGCCC
>JAGPOW010000145.1:3134576-3311632 GCA_030014935.1 Caiman crocodilus
TTGGTTTTGGGGTGGTTTTTTTTTTTTTTTTTTTTTTTTTTTTAGATAGTGGGGCATTCAACCTATCAAAGCATTAATTGATTCCTCCCCTCTTTCAAGTGCTTTCTGTACAGTATCTCCATTTGAGAGCTACAACCTTTTGTTCACACAGGGAGTTTGAATTATGCAGCCTGTGTTTATATCCCTATGACTATTCATTCAGGTTGTTTTTTTTTCCCCTCTGGTTGGTGTTTAACTCAAACACAAGCAGAGGCTCCTACACAACAGAATGGAGAGCTTATTTCTTCTTTCTTGTCCCTTTTGTTATTTTGAAAGTGTAATTTACCCAGAGGGAAAGGAAGGGAAGAACTCTGAATCTGATTCTTAGTTACTCTGCTTCTGTATTTGGGAGAGGGACACAGGGATGAAGGGCAAAGATAACTTAAAGCATCCAGTGAGCATCCCTATTATGTGGCTGTGAAGGTGCCCAATTTGCTTAGAGTAATTTAGAGCAGCATCAAGGCTTCTCTAACTCACACTCTGCTTCCTATGGCCTTCTCTGAACACAAGGATAATGCACTGCCTCTAGCCATGCCTCAGAGGCCCTCTGGTTCACCCGCTAATGCTGCCATTCTGGAGCAGACCTGTTGTAGACCCTTTATACCAGTTTCAAACCCATTGGAGAGAATATCTTTTTGCTGGGATTGGGGGACGGTATTTAGGGAGTTGCATTATACTAGACTAGCAAAAGAGCGTCTAATGTAACTGCAAATCAGGCTCTCAATCTTTTCCCTTCCAGCTTCCTAAACAAGACACCCATAGTAAGCACTACAAAAGGTGACTGTGAGAATTAGTCAGGTTCAACAAGTTATTTAGGCAAACTGGGAGGATTATGTCACTTTGATAGGCAGGGTTTCATGTCAGAATGATACTATTGACATTTCCTTGCTTTGAATCAATAGCTCCTAAAGGATTTCAATTCAAATTCTGAAAGGGTAATTCAATCAAGAATTTGAAAACACAGGGCGTTCTTAAGATTAAAGTTTAAACAGATTTTTTTAAATGTTTTTTGTTAAGAAAGCAGAATAACTTCCAACGTTTTCCTCATGCTGGACTTCAAGATTTAATTGGTCCCAGTGCTATTAATAAAGTATCTAATTCTGCACCCCTTACTCAATTCAGACCTGATTTTTCTCTAATACAAACTTTATATTGATATGTTTTCATTGGTCATGTCCACACAAGCACAGCCATTTATTTCCCCAGGCACAAAAAGCACAAGCATACCTTTTGCCACTGCTGCTTGTCCCCAAGGAGTGCCTGTGCCATGCATACTCTGGCATGAGGCAGGTTACCTCGAGTGGGGTAGGGGAGGCTGGAGCCAACGACTGTGCTGGCCCCGGCAGCCTTACCTGGGGGCCTTGGGGAGCTGCAGCTTTGGTGATCTTGGTACTCAAAGCCCGGCCAGAAGTTGGAGTGTGGTTCTGGTTGGCCAGGCTCTGATTTTGGGTGGCACACACTGCTCCCTCCATATGCCACCCCTTTTTTTGCAGGTTTTTTGACCCCAGGATCTCCCAAGGTCCCCTGCCTATGCTTTTACCTTGTGGTGCAGAGAACACCTGAATATGCAGCCTGTGGCGCCACACACAAAGTCAGCACCACGATGTACTGCATGAGCATACTCGTCTAGACACAGCTATTGGCTTTATGGATGGACCTCTTTCAGGAAGCCCTGACCCCCAGTGAGCAGCTCCTATATGGACCCCCCTGACTGCTGACTTCAGTGGATCTCTACAATACCAAAGAGTGCATCTGAGCATAAAATCTGGGCCCAAAACAGACACCTGCAGCCTAAGAAAGCCTGACTGCTAGAAAACATCTGTTCAAATTTCAATACAGTTTAATGGAGCAGTTCATTGGAGCTTTTAATTGGGAAATATGGAGGAGAGTCTGGCTACTGCCTTTAATTGCAAAGAGAAGGTCGCTGGGATTTTCAAAGTGGCCCATGGAAAACAGGAACCTAACTCCCATTGAAAGTCAATAGGAATTTGATACCTAACTCTTAGGCCCCTAGGAAAGTTCCAGCCTAAGGCACTTAGGTATTTAAACATTGCTTCCTTAACCACTGGAAGATCAAACAACCAAATCTGGAAAAGCTATTAGGTCCCTAAAGATTCAGGCAGGCATTTATTGAGACTTGGGGGAGCTCTAAGCAGATTAGATACCTAGGTCTAGATCTGCCCTATTCTACCTTTCATAGATTAATCATGTGATTAAATGCTTTATGCAGCTATAGTTGATATAAAACTGGGCTTGTTTCTGCTGTGCATTCTTGGAAGCAATTCAATGCCATGCTGCAGGCACTTGAATCAACTTAGGCTCTATTGCATTTAACTTCTGTCATGGATGCAAAGAAGCACTATGAACTTGTAGCTGACCAAAACCAGTGTTGGCATAACATGCGACTGACCTGTTCCTCAGCACCTTAGTGATTAAAGAACCTTTCCAGGACAGGGTAGAGCTAGGGACAAGGCTTCTAGACTAAGTCTGAAGAGAAATTGAGCCCTCACCTCTTGCATCTTGAACAAGCAACCTAATTGCAGGCCACAGGCCCTTCTTGAGGGTAGACCACTGTCCAAGCAAACTGAAAAGCATCCCAGGGCAGAAGGAAAGAAAACAAGCAGGAATCTAATTCTGTGGCTCGGGAGCATATCTGTGGGAGAAAGTCCCTCCTTCTTTCCTTGTCCATGCATTTTGCAGTACAGTGTAAAGAGCATTAGGGCAGACAGAAGGCTTTTTCATGAAGTTCTTCACCTCTCTGAAGCTCCCAAAGGGGCCGGCATTACTGCCTAGACTGCATTGTTTGGAAAGCTTTTCAGTGGCAGGTCTCATTTCTGTACGGTAGGTGAGGCATGTTGGAAGGCCTGATCCAAAACCCATAACAATAAGGAACATGTGCCTACGGTTAGAGAAAGGCAAAGAAATCCTGGTGGACTGATCGGAACAAGCCTCACACTCTCACATTCTTTTAAGAAAAAAAGGAAGCTGGCATTTGTACAATACTCAAGGCCTTCTCCAACCCTCCGTCTGTAGACTGCAGAGCTAGTGGGATGCTAACCAACTCTTTCCCTGGTCAAAACTCTCTCGCTATGCATCCCCATGCAGGAAGGTGGAGTGAGCCAGGGGCAGGGGGATACACCCCGGTGTACTTGCATCCCACTTTAATTCCTGCTTCACTTCCACTTTAATTCGCAGCAGTGTTTTCAATCAGGCGGTGCTGAGGAAATTCCTGCCTCATTATAATGTCCCTACCTGATCCCCTCTCAACTCCTCATTCCACAGACGTTAACGGCCCTCTCTTCTGAGAGTCCTGATGTCCCAACCAATCAAGCTAGCCTTTGTTCAGCAAGTTGATTGCCTGTTAGCTGCTCCTGGTAATGAAGCTCCTAATTTCACAGCCCTGCAGATTGTTTTTAACTTGTTCCAGTAAAGATATATATCTTTTTACTTCAGTATTAAACTGAATAATACAGGCCTATACCCCCCGCATGAGTAAAGCTTCTGCTTTATTTTTAACTGGAGAAAAATGTTTGTTGTATTAAGTGTGCCCCACCATGTGCACCCCACTTCTCCAAATTCTAGATCTGCCCATAAAGTGAACACACCAAGGAGTCGGATCAATAATGTCTCTTCAGATCACTCTGCACGCTGCAGGTCAGAGTCTCCCCCTATTTCCAATGACAACTCCATTTGGCCTGCCCCTGGCGCCTGTTATTAAATTTAGAAGTGCCATGACTCCTGGTATCCACTGATACGTGAAATAGGAGTCGGCATCTTCGGGCACCTAAATGTCTTTGAAAAAATAGCCCACGCACCTGAGTTGTGCAGTGTTCCTCTCACAGGTAAACCCATCCTTTTTCCATGGAGTTCCTTGTGTGAACAAGCAGTAACCAGGCTGACTAAGGGAAGCAACATGTGTCCAGACTTTATTTCACCCATGGGGCACCTAAGTGGATTTAGGTACAGATGTGTGATTTAATCTCAACCTGTTCAAGCCCCAAAGATTTCTCAGTGCATCTACTTTTGTCACACATCGTCATCTGAACTTCATAACCAAGTCACAAAAACACACTGAGGAAGAGGTGGCCTCACCCACCTTTTTCATTAACTGTTTTTCAGAGACCCAGGCAGAATGGACTAGATGGCAACGTCCCCAGATGTGTCTAACAGATGAAATAGAAACTGGCCCCATATAACCTCTAGCTGCATATAGCAATCAAATAGGAGCTGCTGTCTTGACAGCCAGTTGACATAGAGGAGGACTTCAAGGGATGCAGATCTCACCAGAATAGGTGATAGTGAGTGAAGGCGCTCTTGCTAAGTTGCAAATAGCTGCATAACCCCCCCCCCCCAACAAGCCACTATTTCTTGTGAAATTTAATTTAAAAAACTTGTCAATTTAATTCTAGATCATTCACTTTTTGTTATATTTCCATGAAGTGTCTGTTTTTTTATTACCTGTCCTAATTTTAAAAACAGCTGCGTGTCACCTGTGACTCTCGGGACCTACGGCCCTGTTGTTAAAGTCAGCAAGAGTTTTGCTATTCAGCAGCAGAAGGACTGAGCCCAGTGGAATTAAAACTAATCACAACAGTTTTCCACTTAGCAAAAGTCATGCCGGCACTGCAGAAGGCAAAGGATGATATAGTGCTGGCTGTAAGAAGCCTTCATTTAAATGCAGCAAGATACATTGTTCCAAAAACAATGATTCCTCCACATTTCATTACAGACCCCCATTAATTGAACCTTGCACAAAATAACAGCTACTTGACTCTCTTCATCATCTAGTCACAAATTTAGCCCAGGTGGATTAGGTGAAGGGTGAAGCATGGCATAGGGAAACAATAATGGAGATCATTCTGAAGATAAGGCCCCGTGGGGGAACCGTTGTATAAAATTATCCTCTGAAAATCTGAACACAAGAAGGACCACGTCCCACAAATTTTATTGCTGCCAGGAAGCATTCACACAGTCTATGCATGCCAGGGTTAATGGTACTTCCTACGTTATTATTGCAAGACAATGAACAATTTCTAAGCTATTGTTTATGTACTAAAGAGCCATTGAAATTTTACCACAAATAGAATGAATTGTATCTTCATAAAAATGTAATAAACACCTTTACGACTGAAATTTGACTAGAAAGAGACCTTTTAAACTTTTTTTTGTAATTAATCACTGAGGAGGAAAAAGAAAGGAAAGAGAAAATGCAAAACACCAAATTGATTTATGCAGGATTTGACACTTCCACATTAGCAAACAAAACTGCGGGATAAACAGCAGCTATGGGGAACCATTTGGCTTAAGAAGTAAACAAAGACGACCAAGTCTTAGAGGGCACAGTCTTAGGAGCCTTAGCACAAAAATTGTATTAGGGGAAAATTACCAAATGTGTCTAAGCAATTTAGGTGTTTCAGTCAGTTTCAAAAGGCGGGTGCTTTCTTATGACTCGGTTCCAGGACGACGGCAGAGTGTTACAAAAGCGATGGCACTAGTGGAGTTTCAGGATCTGAATAGGGTGGGATAGGAGTGCACTTCAGCAGCTCCTTACACGTAGACATTTAACAGGTGGACTAGAACCCCTCCCCAAGGGTGCCGTTCTATACTTTTCTGACCATCTAAGTGGCATTTCTCAGCTATCAATAGGGCATTTTTGGTACTTGCATGCCCAGAAGTATTCTGTTCCTAGAACAGATCCATGTGGATGGCTGCATATGTGCCCAGACTGGCAATAAAAGACTGTGAGAGAGACATACCTCCCATTTCCACCTCCCCACACCCTCCCAAGGAGCTGAAATCTAGGAAGCTGGAAGTCCTGGGTTCCCTACACCCAGCACAGCACTCCAGCCATCACATTACAGGTCAACCATTACCCAGTAGGTCTGTGTGAAGTGGCTGGTATTTGCTTTGGATTCGAATACAGCCGATTTGGGAGACAGCGATTCGATTTGGCCAAATCTGGTTCGGACATTTGGCTCCTGCCAAATCATCCATGCCTATCTCTACCTGCCCCAGCTCTCGGTACATGGAAAGAAACCAAACCCTGACTCAGCAGGTGCTGCTGGGTTGTGGGGGGGTCATCCCCGTTGCCCTGCACCATCTCATGCTGTGTGGAGGGCTCTACATGAGCCCCCCGATCACCTTGCTGTCCCAGCTCCCCCCATGGCTCTGGACCTTTTTTTTTTCTATTAAAGTAGAAAACCCCTGCACTCACCGTTCATGCGGACAGTGGGTGATCCCTGCTGCCCCCACTGCCCCTTGCCATATGGGGGGCTCTGTCATGACCCCCCTGAAGCCCTGAGGCTGCTGCAGGAGCAGTAAGTCTGGGGGCCTTTCTGGGTTTTTTTTTTCTTCGAAGGGCCCAAGCTAGCCCAGGCGGGACACCTATGGGGAGGCTGTGGGAGAAGGATGGGGTTCAAGGGGTTGTGGCAGAGCCCCCCATGCAACATGGGGAAGTGGGAGGGCAGTAAGGATTACCCCCCCTATATCCAGCACCATCTGGTAATTGGGCCTTTTTTTTTTTTTTTTTTTTTTTTAAGTATCAGGAGCTGGCAGGGGATCCCCCATGGTCCCCTCTCCCTGCTGCAGGCACTGGGGACTGTCTGAATCATAAAAGCTAGCTGAATCTTTTCTGAAGATTTGGAGAG
Organism: Caiman crocodilus; assembly: GCA_030014935.1. Classification (NCBI taxonomy): domain Eukaryota; kingdom Metazoa; phylum Chordata; order Crocodylia; family Alligatoridae; genus Caiman; species Caiman crocodilus. The sequence continues at coordinate 3,141,263 of JAGPOW010000145.1, forward strand.
CTTTGAATTGATTTGGATCTTTTAGTTGGTCCCCCGATTCGATTTGGATTCAGAGATTCGGCCACTGAACTGGGCCGAATCTCCTCCAAATCAAATCACCACCTGAAGGTTTGCACAGCCCTATTACCCAGACCCTTCTCCAGCACTCCTTTTGAAGTTGGTCTCCTGGGCAGCTATGAGTGGGAGGTATGTAAAGCCATGAGGACGGGATCAAGCCAAAGAGTGCATGACTCAGCGATGTGGCTGCTGGCCTGGAAAGGAGAGGTTTTGTGTACTGGCTGAAAACCTTACTTCCAACAAAACAGAAGCATCCCCCTGCACTGCCTTCCATCTGCTTTCCCCCCTGAGGACTGTTACTGATGCAGCTTCAAAAAGGAGCAGTGGAGAAGAGCATGACCTGTAATGTGGTGATAAGAGCACTCTGGTGTGAAGCACAAATAGATCCTGGCTTAGCTTCCTCCCTCCCCACCCCACCTTGGATGAAGGGACCCAGAATCTCCACGCTTCAGGATGAGTCCATTTTAGATGTCTAAATCTGCCACGCATTCACAAAGGGTGCATGTACAGGTGATGACTCCTACTGTCGATGCTGCATTGGCGTAACAACATAACCCTGCATGCATGGATAACAAAGAATGACTGTGTACAGGAATCAAATATCCCTGGATATGCAAGACCAAAAATCCCCAGACACTGCTCAAAAAGTGTCAGCTTAGAGAATTAAAAAGAAGAGAATGCTACCCTCGGGCTAGGGACAGACATTTAAAAAGCCTGAATTGATTCAATCTTTGTAGGTTAGTCTAACCTGGCTTGGCTAAACCAGTTTGTAACTGTAAAGGCATCCCCTCTGGACTGAAAAAATCCAAGCACTTGCTTGCAGTGGCTCAAGCTAGAAACTGAGGGCCGCTAGAGCAGCCCTCCTTTCCCTTCCACATGCTGAACTGAGGGGTGTCCATGGCCCAGCAGGATGCTCTGATTAGCGAGGGCCCCCCCCCATCCCAGCAGCGAATTGATAACCAAGTGTTTATCACCCCTAACTCAGTTTTTATTACTCCATTAAGAAAAACATCACAGCAACATTATCAGATATCTGTTGATTCTGCCCTTATGCTGTCTGCCACAGCAGGATCTTAGCCAGCATATGGTCTGCTAGCTAATGCTGAGAGATGTCCATGTAAGGCAGAGGGGAGGGGGCAATTCCTGCTTAGTAGGGAGTGGTGAGGGGAGGGGGCATCCTTCAGTCTCTGCCAGAGCTGCAACCAGGGAGCAGAGGGGAGGGACCAACCATACTGTGAAGAAGAGAGCCCCACCCAGCCCAGAGAACATGTGGGGATGCTGGGGGAGTCTGGTTTAACTGAAATCAGCAAAAGGTCTGGTACGGACATTGCATTAACTGGCTTGAGCCAAATCAGTTAAGTTTGATCCTACATTCAGCCAGGTTTATCTCAAACTGGTTTTCAGCCATTTTCAAACTGGTTTATGTGTTCTGAACATCTGTTCTGTTACAGGTTTAAACCAGTTTCTGAACACTTAAACCGGTTTATGCATAATGTTGGTCCCTATCCACAGGGTCTGATTTTCCTTACAAACAGGAATAAGGCTGCTGAGTCAATTTAGGCAATTTCTAAATTGTTTATGACAGACCAACACACAATTTCTTCAAAGTAGAGAGCATTTAGGATGGAAAGAAAAGAAATGGAAACATGAATTCTTTGGCTTTTTGAAGGAAGTGGGGTGGATATTCAGCAGCAGTTTCTTTTTTTCTTTTTCTTTCTGTGCAGCTGATATTTATCTACCTTGATATAAAAAATAAGGAAGTAACATGATCAGGTTGTGTCTTTCTTGTGCATTTGTTTCCCTCTGATTATCAGTCTATAGTGTCGATTCCTAGCTACAGGCATTGGCTTGTCATAATTCTTACAGATTTTTTTTAAGAAAAAAACTAGGAATAACACAATACGAATTCCAATGATCTCTCTTTTTCAATTAATGGCTCAAATAAGCATTTGATTTACATTCCTGGAGACATTTGCTGCAGGCTAATTAAAATCAACGTATTCCTGGCAGATCATTTATTGAGGGAAAACAAATTGACAAAAGATAAATTAAGTTGCTATGTAATTAAGTAAAAAATACACAACTGAAATAGTAAATTAATACATACATTTATCAATATCTCAACAGGGAGTGAATAATGAAGTTTAAATGTCCTTGTAAATAATCGCTGGGGAAAGGTAACTAGTATTTGTTCTTGAAAAAAAAAGCTTCAGTTTTTTGATGCCCCAGATTTTCAGCCAGGTTTATGGGTACCAGTCTAAGAAGAAATGGGATTTCTTTATCTGGGTGGGACAATTAACTCTTTCTAGCTCTACTTCCTCCTCCATGTAGTGGCCAATATCAGATGGCTCAGAGAAAGGTGCAACTATAATTAGCATGACTGTGTGAAGCTTCGGTTGCTGTTTCGATTCGGCGGAGATTGGGCCCGATTCAGCAGCTGAATTCCAAATCTGAATTGAATCAGGAGACCCTTTAATCTCTCAAATCTATTCAGAAATGTTAGGAAAGATTTGGCGATTCGGACATAGACACTAGCTTTAAATGTTTTTTCTACATACCCTCAAGGTATGAGGCGGCTCATGAATGGTCCACTTCCAGATCCACTGCCGAGCACGTAGGGGATCCAGCCCTTGCCCCCTGGCTCAGCGACTGGGGTGTCTCCTGGGTGTGGGGGGGGGGGCACTCAGGGTCCTCCCATGGCCAATCATTGATCATACTTCTGCTCAGGTCCACCACTGAGCATGCAGGGCCTTCTCCCCCACCCCCCCACGCTCCTGTGGGATGCTCCATCTGCCGCACCATCACGGCGTTCACAAGCCACACCTGGTACTTCGAGGTTTGTAGAAAAGACATTTAAAGCTGTGTCTATGGCTGAATCACCACTTCTCTGAATCAGCATCCAATCTTCAGATTCCAATTCAGCCAAATTGAATCAGGACAGTGATCCGAATCAACAAATGGAATCACTGTCTCCGATTCAGGCTGGATCCAAATCACATACAGTCTATTTCTCACACCCTAATTAGTAGGCATATAAGATAAAATCTTCCCTCAAAGAACTTTTCTCCCGACTCCCAGGAGTTACAGATTACGTGTAGCCCTGAAGTATGAACACTTATATGAAGTATGGATAGGTTTTTAATTCTGTCTGTAGTAATTCTCTGTGTGTACATTATCTAGATTCGTGGTTCTCAACCTTTTCAGACTCAAGGCTTCCCTTGGAAAATACTAGCTCTTAGTTTTCACTTGTGTTTTGACTACAGAAACTAGAGCAATTGTTCTGTTGCAAAAACACTAAGAAAGACCACAACAAGTCAAAATGTTTTTGACACTGTGGATTTCTATTTGAAATCTCTGGGTGTATCTTGTGAATCACATTTGCACGTCTAACAGTGGTGCCATTGCATGGCTCCCCATAGCACCATTGGAAAGCTATCAAGGCACGCCAGACTGTCATGGCACCCTGGTGGAGAATCACTGATCTCATAAATTTCCATCTTAGTCTCTATTCTGGTCTCTTCTATTATGCTCTACTGATATGTGCTCTAATCCTACCCTTCCCGCTCTAATAACCAAATAACCCACTATGCTAACTGAATGCATTAAGTGATGTGGCAAGCATCTGTCCCATATTGCTCATTCCTATCTCCCTTCTCATGGGGAGAATGCACAATATCTTACCCACAATGGTATCTTGTGGCAATGAGTATCATAAGCTACTTATGTGAAAAAAATGCTTTTTATCATTTTTTACATTTGCTGCTTTCAGTTCACTGCTAGAAGCAGTTCATTTCCAAGGTGTGCTCTTGATTTCCATTTGAAATAATTAGCCGAGACAAAAGATTTCTGACTGTGTGAGATGGTTGTGGGGTTTTTAGCCCAGTTTCTAAACAGCCAGTGTCCACATCAGACAGCACAGCCATCAGCACATGGGCCTTTCCAGCATAAAGAATGAAAATGTTAATGCCTGTGCCGAACATCTGCTACGCAAGCAAAATAAACCTACTTTGATATGCAGGGAAAAAACCAAACATTAGGGGGGGAAAAAAGTCCCATGTTATACATCTTTGCGTTTCCTAGGAATTCTAAGTCCCAAAGTACCGTAACAAATTATTTTCTCTGCCAACAAACCAGGAAACATTAGAAGTCGTGCTAAAGAGACCACTCCTATGAGATCTTGCTCCGTTTAGCCTGTCCAAGAATTTTTAGGAAACACCTGAGCTTTCACAAACCATAGATCTTTTTTAGATTTCACCTTCACTGACCTACGCTACAGCATTTGCTCTCTTCTCGGTTTCATGTTGGTGCATAAAACTGAGCAGTCATTTGACTGTGAAAACCCAGCATTTCAAAAGGACCACAATTTAGTCATCAAGAGATTATGATCCAGCTCTGTGGCCTTCCTCATCTTAGTATGTGACCATCTCCCTAGTATTTATGGCCTTTTTTCCCCTCTCACACAATATCCCGGCAAGGTGAAGAAGTATTTCCATCTATCACTCTTTTATGTATTGGAAACTGCTGCACAAAGAGCTCGTTGGCCCCCTTGTGCACCACTGAAATCAGCAGTGTTTGGGAACAAGTACTGAGAGCCATGTTTCCAATGCATGCTAGACACAAAACTTTGTGAAAATCAGGCTTGGACTGTGGATGTGAAACACTTGAGAATATATTCTCACCTGGCTTGCCAAAGGTCAAATTAAAATCCTGGAGCAGAGTCAAGAACTGAACCTTTATTCCTCGACTTCCACACTAGCTCATTGGTGGCCAGGCCATAAGTGGCACGGGGAGCCGGTACATTTGGTATGTGCACCTTGGCTGCTGTGTTAACAGGACGGCCGGGTACAAGAAGGCCGACAGCAGTCAGGGAAGGGGCAGGGTGGGAATCAGTGGCATCTGGGGAGCAGGGAGGCAGCTGGGGGGTCCCTGGCTCAAGGGTTTGACTCTGTGAGAACTACCCGGACAGGTGCCACCAAATTAGTACTGTCACATCCCACTGATGATGGTGTTTTGGCAGCATTGGGCAATAGCAGTGACTCGTTTTAAGAGAGTGACACGGTCTCACATTTTGGTCTGAACTCGTGACACATTTGCCAAAAAGCCTGCCACCACTACACCACTTTGACATTCAAACGCTTTACTTCTACAAAAATAGTTCTGTCTATTACTTGTTATCTGGGGCCACAGGCAGATAATACAAGGGTTAATTAGCAATTTAATTGTTTATGATTTAGGAAGAAGAACATAATTTTTAAAAACTGTTATTTCTGGACATACCTCATCAGGATATATTAGCATTAAAATCTGGAAGGGAAAGACTTTCCTCACACCAAAGACTACGAGTTTTGAATATCAGAGCAAACCATTTCTGCTCCATTGACTTTTTTATGCTCCGTTGCTTTTCTTTGGTCCTTCTAGGTATGACCATTACTGACATGGCATAACAACTAATACCAGGGATCCCTCTTCAAATGCATGTTCATGCAAAAGCAGTTGCTTAACTCTTGGCTATTGTATATAATTTTTCCAAAAGGGGAGAAAAATAATTTGTTACACTTCAGCAGGCAAATAAGGATATAAATGTGGATGGCTTTATAACAGTACGACAGGCAACTTACTTGGTAACCAGCTAAGCAATGGACTCTCTCAGTGAGGCAGCAATGCGTTCTGACCCCAGTCATTCAGATAGGACAATGCTATGGGAATATAAATTATATTGGATGGAACTAATGCCAGCAGAACCCCTCTGGGTTAAGAGATCAGCTCTAGAATAATTTGGGTGGAAATCTGAATTGCTCCATGGAGGCAAAGAACTGATTTCAGCTTCCCATTTCAAATGGAAAGAAAATACAGGGAGTTGGTAAAAAAAATACTGCACGCGCAAGTGCCTGGAGATAGAAGGGACTTTATGAGCTCTGCTCTTGCATTAAAACATTGTGGAGAGGAATAATTTATTTATACACCCTGGCTCTTTTTTCCTCTGCACAGAGCTGGCCTCAGCGCTCCACAGCTGTTAAAATACAAGTGTGCAGCCTCTAAGCCCCATCTAAATGTAACTGATACCTGTTCGCCCTGTTCCTACCATTAGCTGTACTTCTACACTATGCATACACTACGTGCATGCTAGTGACAAGCACACATACAAGATTTATGGGTCTCCTATTGCACATTCACTCTTGGTGAAAGTCTCCTTTAGTTCACATAGGCTCTGTTTTTTATTATTGCAGGTCCTGGATTCAAACTCTGATGTCGTGCTAGGTGGGACTGGTTAGACAGGATTTGGGGTCTGATGGAAGACTAGTAGAAAAAGTTTTCAAAAAGAGTCACAGCTGTTGCCGATTAGTTTTCAACAGAAAGGCCCTGATCCACAGTGGGTGTGTGTAAAGGAGATGGCACTGGTGCCGTATTTCAATTGCAGTGTTATGACACTATTTTCTTTGTTTTGTCTTGCTCATCAGTTTTTATCCCCAGGGTCAGACTTTTTTCCAGGTTGAAAATATACCTACTTGGATCAATAACTCTGACATCCCCAAGGGCATCATTTAGGCTGGGGACTTGCATATCAATATACCTAGACAAGTAGAACAAAGCTGCCTTATTTAGAGATAATCCTACCGTCTTTTAACAGTGGACAAGATAGATCACATCTCATTTTACAACAGTCTTTATTCTGACAAAATAGTGAAGGGCCTTCAGTAAAGTGTTGTTATAACAGCTCGGAAATTTCACTTCCCTTCAGGTCATCCCTGTTTTCTTGGCGTTTAATCTCCGAGAGCCCTGTCAATGCGTAGTCCATGTCATTTCACTCAAATCCGGTATCTTTCATCAAAGGGGGACATTCTTGCGGTGGCAATTAACAAGTCCAGCAACACTGAGTGCAACATTTTGCAAAAGCACCAAGAATACCAGAAGACTTTTGCCAGCTCTTTCATCCACCTCGGCTGAAGGCGACTGGCAAGTTGCCCAAGACAAAGTGGCTCTAAACACAGCAATATTATCACGTTAGGATCAAGACCTCGATTTTGATCAGAGCAGTCGCTTCACCACCTGGGTGACTGTGCAAAGGCAAACACTGAGGAGGTAGCAGTTGGGGAGGTACAGGCAAAGATCAGGCTTGGGGAAGGTTTGAGTCCCGTCAGCTCTCCTTGATTTCCCCTTGGATCACGGTTTGATATGCAACTATAAGGCCAAAAGTGGTAATGAGCCATAGTGACCCACACAGAGAAAAGGCAATTTGGGATGGGGGGGGGATTACTGAGGCTGCTGGACACTGAGAGAAAACCCAATGATTCTCCATGTCCATTCTTGGAAGTGTTCAGGAGCAGGTTGGACAGACTTGGCTGGGGTGATTTAATCAGGAATGATCCTGCCTTGAGCAGCAGGGCTGGCCTAGATGACCTTCTGGGGTCCCTTCCAGCACTAATTTCCTACGAATATCTCCTATGAATAGCACATATGGATGAAAGCCAGAAAGAAAATTCCCATAACAATCTTGTAAATATTGGAGATGAGACAACAGGTTGGATAAAATTAAACAGAAGCAGCACCGGGTATCAGCGATATGGTCAAGACGACTATAAATTGCAGTAGTGGTGTGGCCCATAGTAGAAAAAGATGCATCCAAAAGTTACACTGCTACAGATGGGTACTTTCTATAGAGCAATATTAAAGCAGAGAGTGAGGCAGTGAAAGCTACCCTCACACGCTTGAGGGTAGAGGTGGGATGTGCTCTTAGGACAGCTTCATGTCTGGGTTTCAGCTTACTGGAACAGGAGCGATCTGTAGGCCACTTTGTTCATATTTCACTGATGAGCACTACAGTAACTGTATAGACAAACACTTAACTTTTGCACCTGGTTTCTAATACAGATTGCAGCCTCTAATATTTGAGAGTCTGAGTAAAATGGGGGAAGCTTTACCTACATTAGGTGAAATTCGCCCTGAGCAAATGTGTGGCTTAACTGAGACTTAAAGGAGGCTTTATTCTGGCTTTCTGCCCAGGGTAAGTGATATGAACTCCATTAGAAACCCTATGGAAGTCTCTGAGGTCACCTACCGAGTAAATACAAGACAACGTGGGCTAAGATAAACAGGGCTGTTTAATGATACTCAGCGGAGTTTGAAGTCAGCCAAAACAAATTCACCCAGCCCTCATCCAGACTCTTATGAGGCAAGATAAAATGGTTCAAGTTTCCAGGGTGGAAGTGGGATATAATCATCTTGATTGTGTAGAATTACACTGAGAGCCCTATAAATTGACTGCCTGCATTTCTGTCAGTTTAAAGCATCTCATTATGAAGAAGCCGCCAATGATTTATAAGCATTGCACCCAGACTGGGAACACTGAGCTTTGCATATTGGTCCAAGCATATTTCATCCTAATACCAAGCAGTCCTTCCATCTGTGGGCTTTGAAAAGACATTTCAAGCAAAGTGCAGATTTGGTCCATTTTTGGCAGATTCTTTGCTAATTGAACACAATGGAGCAATTACTTTCCTTCTTCACTGGCCAAACACATAAGGCAGTAATAAATCTTACAATAGCACAGCAGGAGAAGGAAGGAGGTATCATTGTAGCTGCAAAGGAGAAGGAACCAAAGGTTATATATATACCATGCCACTCCCAACAGGAACAACATAGGCAAGGCCAGATAGGTGCATAAAGTGGACAGGTGCATAAAAGGCTTATCTACGTGCAGTTCCAGCCCACCCTGCTGAAGCGCCTGATGACAAGTTAATGCAAAAGGTAGGTGAGCCCTCCTCCTCCTCAATGCTTATTATGACTCAGTCTTAAAGGTCAAATAAAAGTGTTATAAAAGTAGATTCATTTTCAGGGCTTGAACAAAGTAGAATAAAATCATATTTAGGCACCTAAGTCCAGTTACATGCCTAAGAAGTAGGATAGGATCTGAACCTAAGGGTCTCATACCCCAAGTCAAGTTGACTTCATATGGGATGTAAATATAGGAGGAGTCCCAATTAGGCTCTGCTAGGATCGGCATGTACACTACCCCTTTCCACACTTGCCTGTCAGACTGGCACAATCCCTCCCACAACTAATTATACAATAGTCTCCATTACACAGCACTCAACTAAAGTTATTCCTTGAATTGGTTACAAATAGGATTCTCTTTCTGCTTCTTTTCGTGCCATATGAGTGGCTGTTCCAAAAAAATAACTGTTCAAGGTGTTGAGAAATTGCTTTGCCAAGTCACTGTCAAGGTGGCATTTGACCTGTTAATAGATGGGGAGTTAAAGTTGTCGGTGTTGATTTTTTTATTAGATTCTGCGGCCTCTTTATTTTTTAACACTGTTCTCTCACTATCGCCATTCTGATCCAGAGGCAAAATATAGCTCTGCTACTACATCTTGAGCGAAGAAAGAAAGGATCAGGAGACAAAAGCTGCATGCAAGTGTGCTTAGTTACATAGGGATGGGTGCACGCACTATACTCGGGGACTAACAATATCAGCATCCACAAAGCCCAGTGCAAAACAGGTCACTGTGACCAATTACAGCTGTGTACAGTTTTTTCATGCAAGTTGTTCAGGAAAAAAACAAATTGCTTGGAGTACAATGGATACTAAAGAGTCTTTGCAGGCCCCCCCTTTCCCCCCATTACTAATGGTCATAATATTAGACCTGGACTTGACCTTTGCAATGTTGGACAAGGCTGCAAAAAATCATCTCCTCACAGAAGCAACCCTTCCCATGTCCAGTGTTGCAGCCATTTTGTAGGTTCATCCCAAGGATCTGAATGGCAGGAAGTCTGAGGATTGAGACGGACCTTACATTTACATTTAAGGACATAAATGCATATAAATGCTTTAAACCTTTACATTTAAAGACATAGCATAGGACTTAAAATTAATCAAAGGTTGATTCTTATATGCTTTTTAGGATTTGATTCCCCACTCTGTTGCACTGCACTGATTCTGCTGTCTGTGGTGCGACGATGGAGACTCAACACATCAGAGTGCAGAGCAAGGCCTCCAGATTCCCAGGCTGTTTGTCTGCTGGCTTTAGTTGTCTTCTGCTTCTGAGAGGGAAGGAAAATAGATCACACGGCATTGGGCGCTGTAGTTTGTGAGTTAACGAAATTTTTGCAAATCACCAAATTCTGCAATTCTGTTCATACGTTTCAGAAGATCCGGTAACAAAGAAAATCAGGATGCACCTCTCTCATTGCGTTTTCCGTAAACCGTCTGGTTTGATGCATAGAGCTCCTTGCTAGACAGGGAACGAACCCAGGCCAGGCATCACAGAGCTGAGATGACCGAGTGTAGTACTTCTTTTGTTGGATCCCAAAATGTTAAAGGAAGGCATGAGACTTGAGCAGGTGCTGTAGATGGTAAGCTAATACTGAAAAGTGGGAGCAGCGCTTGCTCTGTTGACGTTGTTAAAGGTATCAGTGGCCGCGAGTGCATTTTGTAAACCACCCCCTCCTGTCAGCATAGGACGAGCATGCTTTGAGAATGTCCTTTGGATTAGACCCATCAGGGGACTTCAGTGGGAGAAATGCTCAGTTCCTGGACTTTGGCAGGGCTCAGGTGTGAGCTATGCACGGAGCTACTCGGACTACTGAATACTCAGGCCTTTCTGGCCATGGGTGGAGGCAGAACTGTAACCATCTGGAGTGCTTGGAGGTCATAAAGAATGTACTTCTGTGGAGCTTAGGTACCCATCAAGAGTTATATGGCTGCTGACCAAAGTCCAGTGTTATGCCCTTCCGTTGTTCTTGGATCTGGCTCTTGCACCTTATCACAACACGTTAGTTTTGCTAGAGCACTAGCCATGATCCAGTTACAAGAGCCCCTTTCTTTGTGTGTGCTTTGGCTAACAAACCCTATCACCCCACTCTTCCTACACCTGACTTCATATGTAAATGTCAAAATTATCCCACAAATCTTCTACTATAGTAATCTCTACTGAAGTCCCCTATTGAATGATTCATCATTATGATTTAATTCACTGCTGTTCACATTCCCCACCAGCAGTCGCTTCTGCTTCAGAATGACCAACTCCTGATAAGTGGTCCCTGCTGGAAAATTCACCACTAGTTGCCTTATTTGATCTTGGGGTGGTGAATTAAGCGGTTTATATTTAGCTGATTTGTGCACTTTAGTCTTATTAGTTACACTGACAAAATACAAGCCTTGAGTGTATTTGTTTAATATGACTGGGTCAGTGCAAACTCCGCTTCAAACTTTGTGAGTATTGTGTATAGCAAGGACCATACCCATTAGTGAAATATAGGCCAATTTTAGCATTAAAATTCATAGTTGTGATGCATGCCATATTTCCTTGCTATAGCTGGCAGTTAGATCATTGCTTACCATGTCTATTAAATGCCGTACACGGATGTATAAAGCCACCACTAAAACTTAGTTATTCACCTTTGAAACCCTTAGTAAAATAAAAGCATACCACTATACTTTTCCACTTATACAGATCTACTAGATATTTGAAAGGTAGCAATAAGAGAAAATACTATCGGGTTTTTTCCATCTCTAAACTTACCATGGGAAAAACAGAGTATCAACATTTATTTATTTATTTACTTTTTTATGTTTCACAGCAAACCTTAGAGTGATCTGAACGTAAAAAAAAAAAATCAAAGGGGTGCCTTGATGTGCTTATACAATTGCAAAGCCATAAAATATTCAAAGGGGACCAATAACTGCTCTCCTCGCAGAGGATAGCTGTTTTCTGTGTAATCAATCTTCAAAGAAAACCCTCAGCACTTTGTTTTTATTGGCATTTATGGTTATATTTATTTGCTTGCTGCTGGGAGGACTGAAGGGTTTCTGGGCTGCAATGTATGTGCAAACTTACACACACAGTGTAGTAGCTCCCAAGTATCAATTCAAGAAAATTGCTTTCAGTTCTGAAACGATAACATTTCAGACAAGCCTGAAATAAGATAGAACATTAAAAGCGTTGTGAGTTCAGACAAGTGCACCTCGACCGGGAGGGCCAAGAATAAGGGGGAGAGAAACCGATTCTTTTTGCTTTCCCAGTTGATGAAGGTTACAATCTCATGGTGCCTTGTTTTCTCAGCTTTAATGTATTTTGATATTTCTCCAGTTGCGTTATAGGCAAGGCTTCAGACATATGAAATAGCTAGTGTAATCAGAAGGAGCAAAAGGGCAACTTGACCTTGTCTTTTGTCCCTTTCCTGCTCACGCAGGAGGAGACAACACGGTGCGTTCAGTCACAAAAGTTTACAACAGGATGGATCAAGGAGGGATAAAAGGCAAATATGTACCTCTTTGTGATTACAGCGAGCCGCTCTAAGGACTGAGGAAATACACAATAGGATAATATTCCTTCGTTGTCTGCCTTCTACCGAAAAGTATAAGAAATTGTGATTTGTCCCAAGTAACTCTATCAATGCAGTGCTTCAATGAAATCCACTTACTCCTGGTTTGAGGGTTGAAGGAGCTGAGATACATTCAGGGCTGAATTTTTTCTTTTCTCTCGCATAATTTTACAGCGTAGTTTAGCTGATGCAGAACACCACAGCCATCTTGGCTATGAAAGAAGATGAAAGGAGCTGGGATACATTTATGGAGGGCATAGGAAAATAGAAAAAGGATTTCTGGTTCCCGGTCAGGGTATGTGATGAGTGGAGATGTGTTCGCAGTCTCCAGGTTGCAGTGCAGAATTGCAGGTGTCTGGTTATCCCATGCTTCTGAGTTTTGCTGGTTATTGTAGGGCCAGGAAGGATGCTTTTTCCCCCTCCTGTTGCTACACCCATAAGGAGGTGGCTTGTTACCTTCCTAGAAGGATCAGGTGTTGGCCACAGGCAAAACTGGGAATTCTGACTGGGGTGTAATAATCTTCCTGCTGGGACTCAAAAAAACCTTGGCTAAAGGGTCTTGCTCCTCCACTCAGGGTCAGACCAATTGTCACATCTGGGGTCAGGAAGGACTCTCCCTCCCAATTAGATTGGCCTGGCCTCCGCAGGTTTTTGCTTTCCTCTGCAGTGAGGGGGTAATGTTCTTCGTTCTTGGATGTCTTGCCTGTATTTTCAACAAGTGCTTCCTGTCCTTGTTATGGAAAGGTATGGACAGTGCCCTCATCCCACTGCTTTACGTATGGCAAGTTCAAGGGTGTTTTTGATGTGTCAGCCATTAAGTATTGTAGTTATGCGTATGGGTTTGTTCTCAAAAGACATTAAAACAGGTTACATAAAACACCTGCCGAGGATGGCTCATATAGAAACGAACTTGCCTCGAACTGGGGGTTAGATGAGACCACCTGTTGAGGTGCTGCCAGCCTTGCTTTCCTAGGATTTTGCAAAGGGAAACAGCGCTCCAGGAAGAGGCATATCCTAGCCAAGGACAAGGGAAAAAACGAGGGCATCTCATATGCAGCCAGGTTCAAATGAATACTTTTTACTGGGATCCCCACAGTAATTAGGCAAGCACTCATCACCAATTAAAGGTTTATATTCACTCAGCTTAAGACGGATTTTCAATTCCTGGAACACTGTCAGCTAAATATGAGGCATGTTAAGCTGAAAGTTTCAGGCCACCCTTAAAAATATAGAGGCTGAAGAGATTTAGGGGCAGAATGGGGTTTTGTGTGCTGGGAGGAAAGGATTATTGATGCTATGTTTTCCTTTGTGACAAACATGTAGGGAGAAATGTTGTTCCTTTTTTGAACTCAAGGAGAGGTTTGCCACTGGCTTCAATGGGGCCATGGCTTCACCTGTAATGAAAGCTTCTTTTAATGCCCTTCTGGGCTTATGCGTCGTTCTGGGAGCCTGTGTGTTTGAACAAATCAAAGGTAAGCATATATTAGCTTTGCATATATTAGGTAAGCGTATATCCTTTGCCTTGCAAGCCAAGCATTTTAAATTCTGTTCACTATTTGTATCATGGTTATAACTAAGGTCTTCATGGTGTGTTGGATTTTGTGCTGCAAAGCAGTAAAGAACAGATCCTTTCCATGCCTGGAAGAAGGGGGCCCTGGAGAGGAGGAAAGATGAACATCCGATAAAAGCACAGCGCTGGTGTAATTGGTGAGGAGGAAGGAGAGGCACCCTATCCCCCTTTTAGCAGTGTCCAGGGCTCACTATCTGGCCCCAGAAGGGTAAGGAAATTCTATAGGATGTAGCTAATGTATATCACCAGCAACAGTCCCCCTTTTAGCAGTGTCCAGGGCTCAGGCCCCCATCGCTCACCCGTTGTTACTACTGTTCTGCAGACTTCCCGCGCAACCTCTGACAAGTCACTGAGGAGCAGAAACTCAAAAGGTATTGAGGTGCTAAATTCCCACTGAAATCAATTAGAACTACTTACCTGAATACTTTGAAGAATTTGGGGCCTTAGCCAGAGAGCTGAGATGAACTAAGCAAAAGCTGTGAAATTAAAGTGTGGAAATTAAAAGTTCACCGAACCACTTTGTGGATGCTCCAAGCAATAGCAGACTAAGGCTACTTTACTTCTGAATGAAAGCATCCATGTGGCTCTTTAATGCACTTTAACTTCCACTCAGCGACTGCATGCTTTTAATTAATTTGGCTTCACTGTCCTCAGTGTCCCCATATAGACGAGCCCTTAATCTCTTTGTGCTTCAGCTTCTCCATCAGTTAAATGAGACTATTAGCATGACAGGTCTTGCTCTCGTGGGCTTTTTGTGGCTAAATTCATCCGTGTCTGCACACTGCCTTAAGACCATCAAATAGGCAGCTTCATAGAAGGTTAAGTATTACAAGTAGCTTCCATAGTTACACTTTTACACAGAAAGACCAAATATCAGTATACATCTACTTCCACTCTAAAAAATTATTTTAAGACTAAAGAAAATACAAAAGAACTAAAATCAAGTATCCAGGAGTGATAATTTTCATATAACAAGCTGTAGAGCTGTGGAAATACAAAAGCTGTTGAATTCTTCATAGAGAGAAACTGTCTAGAAATGTAAAAGCCCAGTACACAGATGACAAAGGTCATCACAATCTTAGAGCTACATGCACTGCCCCTCTATATGATTTGGCATTTCAATTAAAGTGATGTCTTTTTATAAAAGCAAGAAGTTATTCTCCACCATAATTTCTGGTAGCAAGTTTTCTTGGAACACAAGAATTAAAAGAAAACAGAAGGGAAAAAAGGCATTTTGTAACAGAGCTTTTAATATTGGGAATACCCGCCTTGCACCCCGAGGCTACTGAAGTTTGTATGCTTTTTTGTGCATAAGCAAAGACACATGGATATACCTACTCACACGTATAGATACACACTCAAACTCTCTCTCTCTCACACACACACACACACACACACACACACACACACACACACACACGTTTCACATTAGAGTCCCGATTTAATTAGTCGACTCACCACAGGCTTTGAAAGAGGCTTTCTTCAAAAACTCTTTTCTAGGCTCACAGGGACGGGAAATAAAAATAGCTTTTAAATTGGACCTGGGGAGCTTCTGTTTAGTTTAAAGGTATATTTGAAAACCTCCACTAATGAACTCTAATGGTGGCCTTATTCCAAGACTGCCAGTCTGAATGACTATCTTCAGTCTAATAATACACATTTTGCATTGCAATCCCAGATTCAACCTACTACTTTCAGTGGGGTTAATCCAGGTTTACATCAATACAATTGGGAGCACACAGAGGCCTGTCTTTTCAGCAAGACCTGGATATCCCTTGCCCTGATGCAGCAATGGGATAAGGAGTATGGTGTTTCCTCCTCATTTACGCAGCGCATATAAGAGCTGGGCAGGACTGAAGTCTCTGTGTCCAGTGCAACATCGCACTACTCATAAGGATCTGAAACAATTAGCCCTAAAGGTGGCTACTAGAAGACATCCAGAGTCATGGCTGGCCATAACTGGGGAGATCATGCTTTATTCCCTGAAGTGCCCATAACACAGTGTCTTTACACATTCATGAAATAAGCAGTAGGCTAGAGACACGGAAACAGAATATGGGTGGAGGTATGCTAAATCAGATACCATTCGCCAAATTTAGCTTTATCCAAGTGGCACCGACACAGAGTTTAGATTCTGTTTCCAACTGGATATCTACACCTGCCCTTCGCTTCCTCACTGAGCATGCTCACGAGGCTCCACTGTGCTGCAAAGGCTCCAAGACAGCACAGCATTACTGTATGTAGTTATATGCCCATGCCCAAAGCTTGGTTGGAAAAAGCACAACTACTGACAGCTGGATCCTGAAAGCGTAGTAGTTAGGCCACATCCCAAAGCAGCAGAAGATCCAGGGTCCAGGCACCCCGTATCTAGAGGGGAGCTGAACCTGTATCTCCCACTACCCAGCAGAGTGCTCCGACTACCAGCCCACAGGCTAGGCATTGCCCAGAGCACGTCCTTGAAAAATGGCTCACTAATAACCAAGTGGGAAAGATGGGTAGGGGCAGGTAGAAGAGAAAAAAACTAAAGGAAATGTGGCTTACTGAGTGGAATAGGCATAGAGGAGGGCCTAGGGAACTGCCCTACTACTGCTGGTTAATCAATGTGAGCTAAAAGCGAGGGGCAAAAAAGCCCTCTTTTTTCCCCTCTTCCTTTTTTCCTTGAGGCAGCTGCCCACCAGCGGTCCCTCAGTCACTTGGGCAATCCTATTCTGCTGCAGGTGGATACCAATTCCAAACTGTATTTGTCCCTATGTCTGGTTCCATCTATTTTATTGTGGACCTAAGAGATGTTCACAGGCATAGAAGGTAATGAGATGCCCCCTAAAACGGTATTGGGAGCAGGAGGCCACACTCCCATTTGTGAAAACTGTCTCCATAAGTGGTGAAGGGGAGCATTATTACATTAAAGCAACCAACCCCATGCTCTCACAGCCACTTCAGTGCTGTGGCAGATGGGTGTCAGCAAGCAGGAAGCTTTAGTATGCACAGTGCTCCTCTGAGGCTAAATTCCTTCCACTGCCACCTTTCATTCATCCTCAGTTAATAAAGAATTGGAGGTTCTGATCCTTCAAAACCTTCGGTATCATCACAAGCGCAATCCTGGCCCCACTGAAATCAATGGCAAAACTGATACGTGAACTATATACAGTGGGGAGAGGAGCATGTTGCATCATGTTTCCAAAGAAAAACAGCACATTCAGTAGAAATTTCGGGAAAACTGGGCACTCCATTAGTCCAGTTCTTAGTTCACAAAACCAAGGGTAAAGGTGCCTTTCAATCAACATATTCTGCTGAGCCTTAGCAGAGAGACAATTCTTTGCTGCAAAAATGCCGGTTTGCAAACAAGACGCTTGCAGGCAGGGACAATGTTAGAAGTTTTCTATTTTTTTCTTTAGAGTACTAGAAAAATCTAAAACCCATAGAGATAATATTCCCATAAAATAGCAAGAGAACTCAATTGCTGGTGATATAGCCATTAGCTATATCCTACAGAATTTACTTACCCTTCTGGGGCCAGATACTGATCTCAATTATACCAATGCAAAGCTGGCGTAATTCTATCAAAATCAGTGGATTTACACTCACGTATGATGCAGCCCAACTCCTCAGCCAGTCTAAATCACAATAGCTCCATTAATTTCAATGGTGAAGTTTACACCATCTGAGGAACTAGTCCCAACATTAGAATCTGGCCCAAAGAGAAAAGAACGTGATTCCGTTTAGTAGGAGGTTAATTTTTTTAACCAAATTTGTAACTAATAAAATTAACTGCGTTGATTTAAAACACAGTCATTTCTGACCCTTGTTCCTGATTGAATAAAATATTACCCAGCACAGTAATATCACTCCCTTCCCCCCGGAGTCATGTAAAAATGGATATTACAGCATTTATCACGAATATGGCTCGAGTGCACCTTACTGCACTGCCTGGATATTGAATTCCAGAATCAGGGACAAGGACTGGGAGACTGATGATTACATGAAGCTCATCTTTTAATAAGATATGGGGATTTCAAATTCATCCCTGGTAGATCAGTAACAACCAAATGAGAGTCACAGTGTTTCAGCTTTGGTTTGATATAGTGAAGAAGGATGGGTATCCATCGCTGGGAAAAGGCAGACGGTACTCCAAGTCATACTGGTCCTAGCCGATTCCTCTTCTTTTCTACATTAGTTTTATAGGCGTGTTGCTCTCCTTATCTACAAGGAAGTTCCTTGGGTTTTACACTAATGCAGTTAAGATCAATTTGCCCCACTCTGTTTTGGAGGAAAATCAGATGTTGCACAAGGTAGAATTTCACTTGATAAATGGCCTTAAAGAATTGGGCAAGTGACGCAAAATACTTTAGGTGATTGCTACCTCACATTTTTTTAATGAACTTGCAGAGGCTGTGTTTGAGACCTGGGCAGCGATCATGGCAGCAATGAGGTTTGAGTGACACAAATGTTTATGATTATGGAAAGTAGAGCTATGAAGAGAATGAAAAATAAAGTCCTGGAAAGATTTTACGGTTTTGAAAGTTTCTTCATTCCCAACCAGAAAGAAAAGTCATGAATTTGAAATTCTCCACAAAGAAAAATTCCTTTCAGGCTATTCAGAACATTGCATTCCTTTTAACTATTCTTTTCCTTTTTTTTCAGCCATCTGTAGTTTGGTATTCTTATGTTTGAGTGGATAAAAAATAAAATAGATTTGAAATGGAAAGGTAGCTAGAAACGAAAAATTGAAAAGCATTTTAATTTTGATGGAACAAAATTTTGAAATGGAATACGGTCCCATCAATGCTTTTTCTGATTAGTTGCAGTGAAAAGCACATCTCACGTTGCATGTTATATGAACGTAATGTGCATTACGGCAGGAAGAGCCACGGGGCAGTCTGCAGAGCTGTGGTGACTGTTAATGTGGACTGTAACTCCCAGAAACCTTAAGGGTTGGGGGCAAAGGATAAAGGAAAAGGAAACTTGAGGCTGGAGTAAGGGGAAGAAGGAGCCATGTGCACATAGAAGTTGGTCAGCCCTACACAGAGTGCACAGTGGAACTGGAGATCCCACTGGCTCGGTCAGCCAGGACTGTGGACTAAAGGAGTTGAACTCAGATTTAAAGGCTGCTGTTTGAGTGCCCTAGGGACTAAAGGCTTGTTTGGGGACACCTCCAGAGGTGTGTGGTGAGGCAGGAAGGGAGGGGGTAAAATTAAGGTGCTGAGTGTATGTTACTACAGTGTTGATTTTTCTTTACCTTTTACCTATTCCTTCCCTTTGGACCACTGGCTTGTGACCCTAATTTCTGTGATTTTTCTATATAAGAGTGGGAATTCCTCCTTGCTTCTTATGCCAGGTTCTGGGACTGCTGGAATGGCACACATGCATACAAGTATTTGTGGAAATCAGTAGCAGATTACTTCTCTGCTTGCAAAGAAGAGAAATTAGTGATGGCACTGTGACTCTAATAACATTAGGCATGATCAGAGTACACCCAACTCGCATCTACAACAGTTCCATTCAGAAACAACACTGCTGAAAAAGAGGGCATATCAGGCATCCAGCACATGTTGTGCCTGAGGTAAAGGGCCACCTAGTTCATCCTTAGAGACTTCTGTTTGTTTAAGATGATCACTTGCTTTGATTCTTTCTGGCACCAGGCTCCTGAGAGGCAGTATCTTGCCAGCAACAGTCGAGCTATTGGACCTGATGTTGTGAACCAAGAACACTGTGCAGACCTGTCACCAACATGGCTGGCATGTGGATGGGGTGTAGGGGAGGCAGAGCCCCAGATCAATGGGATCTTGTCTTGTGGAACACCTCAGATTGCATAGTTGGCTCCTCCCATCTTTACTGTATCATCCAAGGCACGGCGGGTGAGTGGGAGGTGTCCCTGCCAAGGGGGAAGTAGAGCCTTCACGAGGGTAGCCCATGACACAGTTCTATTCAAAACCTATCTAAACACTTGATTAAGAGCCACATTTTCAACCAACCAGTCTCAGTACATAAGTACCATGCCCTACCCTGGGATGCTTTAGCACTAGATCTGTGTGGAGGACAGAAGTTCTACTTCACAAAAAGATTGAGAATTTGGAATTAAGTTTCGTTATAATTAGGAACAAAACCTCAAAAACACTGAAATTCTCTGCAAAGGAAAATTCTGGAAAATATTCAAAATGTGGGTGAATTGAAATGTTCCCTTTTGTCAACATCCCAATATCAAACTTTTTTTTAGAATTCAAAATTGTAGTATATTACAATCTGCAATAAAATAGTAAAAAATGACAAATCACTTCAAAACTTCGAATTATCTATCACAATCCAACATTTCAACGTTAAATCAGAACTTTGTTTCCAATTTTCTTTTAAAACTCAGTGCTGTCAATATCCACCCAAGTTTGTGAGAGGTTTTGATTCTGATGGGATTGACTATTATGGACAGGACAGTTTCACTGAGCTATATCTAACCAAGTCCACTCACCACACCACCACTCACCATATGCTGAACTTCTGAAAATCTGACTATTCACTTTCTTGTCTAAGTGGGAACCAAGTTCTTCTGGAATCATAATTCCTAGAGCAGAAGGATGGTCTTTCCACATGGTGCACGACGGGTATATTTAACATGCCCACTTCTTCTCCTGAAAACACGTATCTAGTCCACATCAATTGGCCTGATTCAGTATGCTTAAAACATTCCTTTTAAAAGGAGCCTCACCCCTGGAGCTCTGCTCCCTGCCACTTTGCTTCTTTTTTAACGTGAAACACCTTTAGTGCATTAAACAGTTTTGACATGCAAGTCTTGTCACTTTATGAGGTGGAAAACACTTGCTGTCACCAGCAAGTGAATAATCACAGCAGTGAAAAATTAGCCATGAAGAGCAAGGCCTATACATTACTGTGCTAATTATAAACATTGGCACATTCATACATCAGAATTAATTTCTAATAGAAAATAGGAGATGCTCTGTTTCCTTCGTCAGTGCTGTCATAGTGAGCAATTTGCAAGCGAGGAATCATCATCCACTCCCTTATCAAAATAACTAAGTAATATTAGGAACCCCCACCCATTTTAGCACTCCCTCGCATGAACTAATTGTTTAGGACTAAGTTTAACCAAGATTATATATCCCTGCAGCAGAAAAATAGGGAGTAGGAATCTTTTTTCTGGCCCTACATTGTCTACGTAGACCCTAGATTCAGTCACACAACAGTAAGTAACTATTATGCATCTGCTAAAACCTTCCCAAGAGCAGTCACGATGGGAATGGACAGGAATGGGCCAGAACTTTGGCAACAGCTTTTCCATTTGGGAGCTGTACCATGAGCCAGTACGGGAATAGGAAGCAGTGGCTAACATTTGTAATGTAATATAAGCTAGTAGATGGTGCATTGGACCATGAGTTAAGGAGATCAGGAGTTTTGGTCCTGTCTCTGCTACTAACTTATTTATGACCTTGGGTTGCTCACTTCCTTAATAGTTCTCTTTTTACCTCCCATCTGATTTGCAGTCTACACAGATTGTAAACTCTGACCTTCTAAAGGAGTACAAAATCTAATATACCTTTAAAAATCAGTTTAATATGATTGAGAGTCATGAAACCTGAAATTCTTTAATCACAGGCATGTGACTATCATGTAGTATAACTACAGAGCAGAAATAAGGATTGCCAGTTGGGGGGGCGGGGTGTTCAGGCCTAGTATGTTTGGAAGGTAAGTGTAGCTTTAACTCAAAATCTCCTGGATTTTCAAAGCCTGGTTTGGGTAAAATTACAACATCCTCATACTTTTTCTATCTGAGAAATAAATTATCAATATATAGTCACAAACTCAAGTTTCTTAATGTAGTTGACAGACATAGATAACATTTTTACAGTGAATAATTTATTCATACAAAGTGTGGTTTTGTATCAGCCAAAATTATTTGTGAGTTCAGATCAAGAAATAGCTTTGGGAAGGCAGACAGGCAAGGAAAAAGTCGAATTTTTATTTTGAAAATACAGTACTCTTGAAATTTGCTTAAATTGACTATTTTTTTTAAAAAAAGAGCTCAAATTAATTATTTGATTGACCCAAACTATTTTTTTTCTGTTATTTTCATTTAAAAAATGAGAAATAAAAGCATTTTCATTTCAGGTCAAGCCATTTGAAAAAAAAAGCTGGTTTCTCCAGTGAACCAAAAAAAATCTATTATCATTGTAGATGCAGTAACTAAGTCTCCAAGATGCAATGCATCTTGAGGAAGGGCAGTTTAATGTTCTGTCCTTTGTTCTGCTCTGTGCCTGAAACCACAGTCAAGTCATGTATTTATTTTACCAGCCTTCTTGTTTGTTAGCATTCAGAGGAGATACAACCGAAGTGTCAGCTGTGGACAGAATATAGCTAAAGGCTAGGCCCCTGGCTTCCACTGGAACACAAGATCCATGTGGAATTACCTAGCTTAAGTGTGCTAAGGAATAAAATGTTAAGTGCAGGTCCCTTTTCTCTCGGTTTAGTTGGCTGGATAAGAGAAACTCCACAGGAAGAAAGAAAAAAAAAAAAATCAATAATAAAAATGTTTTTAACCCTTTGCTCTAACTTTATCTGGAGCTTTGCTTATTCTAAAAATCTGTCTCTTTTTATAGTGTGTTCACATCTCATTACATTCAGCGAATCAGGAGAGAGTAGTTGGACCGCTCGAATTAGTTGTTTGGATCAATTGGAAATTGGTCGGTGAGACTGATCTTCAACCAGTTTGTGGCGTCTTTAACTTCGGTGTGTAAAGGATCTCCTTTCAGCCGAAACCTTCAGGGTTTTTGCTTTGTTTTGTCAAAAAGGCCGCGTGCACCCAAAATAAAGTATTTCAGACAAAACGTTTTTGACTCAGATATAACCTAGTGCCTCACAGGAGTTGAGATGCTATTTCCAGTGTCCACATTTTCTTTTTCCAGCTTCTCCTCCAGATTTCAGTGCCCCCAACGCACCACAGCATACAGCTCTGACAGCACGTTCCAGCCTTCACCAACAGTAAGGATGCCATGGTACAACATGGGGGAAACATCAGAACAACCAATCTTCCCCCAGCACAGTAGTGACACGGTGCGACTCCCAGCATAACCCCACCGAAGTCAAGTGTGGTATAAATAAGTCAAGCATGACCCTCCCCAACATGCCGCCGGTCCGCACAGCAAAAAAACTGCCCCATCCTAAGTGGTGCCAAGTTGAAGGCCAATGTCAGAGTGGGCTCCTACCAATTGCCTGTGTCTTAAGGTCTGTGTAGACCTACCCAGGATGCCTGACTGATTACTGGTGAATCACTGACGCCTGGACCCTCAAAAGGTCTACCATCTAGGCAACACAGAGGCTCAAAACTGCTCAGCTGTTATAACCTCTAGGGGCTAAGTCCTATTTCCCTCTATGCATTCAAATGGCATGTTTGCAGCCACTTAAGTACAGTTTTTGGCACATACAGAGAATCCTCAGCTGTCTAGCTAACCAGTGTCATGGCCTTTCACATTTTCACTGATACCCCAACAACTTCACTTAGGTCTTCTGGCTGTGCTATCATTCAGCCATAATGCCCACTTGGTGATTTTGCATTCAATGTCTACAGCAAGAGACACTGGGATCGTAAGGAGGTTAACAGGGTTGCTGCAAGGAAAGCTGAGTTGTGAAGAAGAAAATTCTTGTTGAAACACAAGTGTGATTAGGAAGAAGACTGAAAAGCCCAAATGCACATGGAGCATACAGTTGGACTTTTCAGTTCTATCCAGTATCAGAGGCAGGATTTAGGTCCAGATATCCTCCCCTTCCCTCCAACCGTCTCACTCAGATACATTTTACACCTTTGACTTCAATGGAGTTAGCATTACCAGAGATGGAAAAAATGTTTCACACAAAGCCTTTTTGGTAAAAAAAAGGCAGATTTAAAACATAGAAGTATTTTGAAAATGTATGTAGCTATTTTTTCATGGTTTAATTAAGCGGGTTGGAGAGGACCTTTAAAAACATTTGAAAAAACAGAAATCTGTGTTAAACATTGAAACATTTTAAGTTTTTGGTTTGAAATGGCTTCTTGTTTTGAAATTTCATTTAATCATATTTAAAGACATCGAAATTATTTTAAATAACTCCAAATATAAATTAAATCTTTCATTTCAGGTCAAAGAAAACAGTTCAATTTCTTTAAAGTGTAATATTTCCTTTGACCCTACACTTAGTTCTTTAACTTTTTACTTCACCAAAATGTTTTGAAATTTTACATTTTTGGTTCCAAGCCGCTCTTTTAATTTTTTTTTTAAGTTTGCTTTAGCTTCTTCAACGTGCCGACGAACTGAAAAATCCATTATTCACCCAGTTTCACGGGGCTGTACCAAAGCTGAGAACCAGGTGTAATGTCAACCACATAACTTGGAGGATGCAACTGTCCTCTCCTTCGCCTAGATGGAGCTCTATTGCCTTAAACTCCTGCATCACACTGATGATAGAAAGGAAAGAATCAGTTCCACTGTGTACTACTAAATATTTACATACAGTAGAAAGAGTAAGGTGCTTTTGAAAATACATTGAAATTAAAATAAATTAAAATACATTGCATCTTAGGCTGGAAGACAGGATGGTGCAGTTGAGGTTCCACGGTACCAATTTCATTAGAAAAAGTAAACGGTAGAAAAACCATAATGTGCCCTGACAATCTGTCAACAATTTCCATTCAAATATTAAATTAAGTATGAAAAGCCAGTGACTATATATCCAAAGCAAATGCGATGTGTGGGAGAAATGTATTTAGATGCAGGCTGATGTTCCACTCCATTGGCAAATTCCTCAGTATTTTTAAATTTTACTTAAAGTGGCAACTAGTTGGGGAAGTGCTCGATGTGGACTTCTAGCCAGATTCTCAGCTTAACTTTCTGAGATATACGAAAGGTCATGAGAGACTCTTATGCATGTCCCTCTTCACCCTTTCTAAGCTGTGAACACATATGGCTGCAAGCAGCTGTGATTTTGCTACTGAGTTATGACAATCCCAGCTCCCTCTATTAATGGCATCTGCTGCTGCACTTTTTAATAACAGCATTTACTTTAAGCTCGTATTTCACCTATCAACACATGTTATAGGTGTAAGGTTGTGTGTACTGTTGCTTTAAAACTCTAGCAGAAAACAAAGGCATGAGAGCCTAGAGAGCTATCTAAACAGAAGTTCTTCGTGAAAGCAGAAAAGGACAAAGCATCTTTAGGGAAAACCCCATTTTCTTTATTCTAATAAAGGTTTTTTTCTTTTTTTTAATGTTAGATGAAAGACTCTTCCTGCAGTCATTACTCACCTTGCATGCCCTTGCTAATGCATTCACTGATGCTAAACCCATACTTCTAACCTTTATGGTGGACACATTTTGTCCTCAATTATAGGAACTTAGAACAAGAAGGGACCTTCTGCTAATCCCTTGCTGTAATGGGAAACTATGTTATTCAGGGCTCTGGCCCATAAAGAAACTGGATTTGGCCTGTGGCAGCTCTGATGAGCCACACCACGCTACAGCCACAGCAACATCCCCAGGGTCCTACCTCCTGCCCTTTTCTATCTAGTCTCTTGGCAGCATTTGCTGATCACCAGATGAGGGTGGGTTCAGGAGGGTGGCCCCTGGGTGGGGGGCAAAGAGCGGGAGGTCACAGGAAGCAACCCATGATGGCAGAAGTTTGACAACCCCCGATGTGATTTGCATCCATTCATAAACAGATTGAGTTTAATGCACATCTAGAGTATCTCCATAAGCTTAAGCGGAGTGATTGCAGACTTACAACAGCATAACAGAGATCTGAATCTTGCCCTCTAGCTGGCATTTTGAGATCGTCAGGTACCATCCTAAGGGATTCAGGAAATCTGCACTAGGAGAGTATTCTGTTACTGTGGTAGACTATCCTGATGCATATCCATGGACCATTAACTGGCATTTACCTTTGATTCTTTCCTTAATGTCAAGTTTAAAGACACAGACGCATCCCTTGTGGCTGTTTGCTCGCTGTAAAGTGTATTTATACACCTCTAGGAAGAGCTGATCCCATGAGGAATAGATTTCAAATTAGCGTCAGTGAGTTACAATACCATCAACACCCAGATGGAAAAAAGCTTGCCCAAGGCTGCACTCCTTGCTTTCCCCAAGTCATTTCATAGTCAAAGTCATTTGTCTCCTCTCCTCCCCACCCCTCCTTCAGGATCTAGTGTTACTGAACAGACTGAAGAGCAGCATCTAAACCTAAATGAAGGAGCATCTTCAAGAAACAGCATCTCCAAGCTGAGAATGCAAGAAGGCTGGGCCAGAGATCCAAGGGTTACTTTCACTCCCGTGCTGGATTTAATTCGACTTGGAGAAACCTGAAGTCTGGTTGCTCGGTCCTGTAAGTGAGCATGTTTTCCCATCATTAATTCACTCACTAGCATAACCTTGCGGGGACACCAGTCATGGGCCTGCTTCAGAGGCGGCACCAGAAACCTAGTCCCTCCTGGAAGCCTGCACTGTCCAGGGAGCTTGTGCAGAGGCAGCAGCAGCCGCCCACGCCATAACCACAACTGCAGCAATCCAGCATGAGGAGGTGAGCACTTGTTTCTTCCACTGCACCTCTCTCCTCCACCCCAGCACTGCTCTGGGTGCCAACATTTTGTTATAGCCTGGATCCCTCCAATTAGGCGAATCTTGGTTATACAGTAGAAAAACTTTGATGTCAAGCTCGGGTGGCCAGCAACCAGCACAACTGCAAATCTCCAGTGCCAAACAAAAAAAAAGGCTGTTTGAAATGATGCTCGTTTCTGGGTACCTACCACTAGTCAGAGCTAATAGGCAGCACAGGGAGGGTTGGAGAGATTGCGATATGCTCTCAAACATACGCCAGCAAGCTGCAACTTAAAACCTTGCAAAGAGAAAGTGAGAAATTAAAGTAGCTCCATGGCTAGATGGGAGAAGAAAACATCCCCCACGTCTCAACTGCAAGGAACCCCCAGAAGGAGCCTAATATGTTTTCTGTCAGATGAATGCACTTTCATCTCTCCCCTGAAGGAGGTGTGAGTTCAATTAATCAGTCTCACATATCCTCTAGCAAAGCTGTTCCTGACATAAGAATGAAGCCTGGAATCAGTGAATACATATTTCATTGCATAACCGACACCCTCCATTCATGCAGCAATTCAGGACTTTTAAACAAACATGGGAGGGGGGGGGGGGAAGAAGAAAAAAAAAAAGGAGGTATTTGCAGGAGAGAATAGAGCTCTTTGTGAAAACAATGTTGTTTTCTCATAAACCTGGAATGACTACAGACTACCTAGAAAAGAAATCAGCAGAGAGCAGTTGAGTTTTATTAACCTCCTTTGACAGATGGAGGGATTGAGATACAGAAGGCTACAGCCAAAGTAGTCAGTTTTGGGTGCTAAGGCAAGAAACTTCCATATTTTTTATGGATGCTACTGAAATTCAGAGATTTGATACAGCACCCAGTGGTGCCAGGATAGGTATTTTTCCCTCATCAACTTGGGTGGGCTTTGAGATTTTGCCAGAGAGATGAGCAATCCAAAACATACCCTATTTAATGGTATATTTGTAATTATTTTAAAAAGGGCTAGATTTATAAGGACTTTGGTACCTGCTGAGTGCTTCTTCAGTTGCGCAAATCAAACCATTGATTAGTACTAGGATTCACAAAGCCCTTTCCCTAGTGCTGTAGGTGCTTAAAATCCCCAAATTTCTGCTAGAAATGTCCTGTAGGTCATCTTTTTCAGCTGCTGGTCATACACAGCAGTATGTCAGCCTTAACTACTATCCTGCTCTGTGACTATCAGGGTCACAAAATAGGCATTCATAAGCTAGGCTATTGGTGAGGCTTGATCTGTACAAAAGCTACCTCTGACCTGATGCAGTCTGTGAAGGATGTATTGGTGGCAGTTCTTCTCCTTTGACTCACTAGCCTAGATTCAGGGCTAGCACCTGGAACGTGAGAAACCCAGAGCTAAATCCCTTTTCTTCCCCAGGGAACTTGAATCAATGCATCTGTGAACTGACAATGCTCCCTACCAGCAGCTGGCTTCACATAACCTACAACCATACTCTTTTCAAGCTCTCAAGCTGGTAATTTATTCTGAGTACTCCTTAGCAAAGAAGGTCAAACAAACAAATAAATAAACACATAGACTTTTCCTTCAAACTAACAAACAGCCCTCATACCCCTCCACCAAACATTCAAACTTCTGTCTGCTCTCATTCAACTAACCCTTTTAATAGTCCCAGCTGGGGATCTACTCAGCAGCCTGATCCCCTCCACCTGTGCCTCATCAGCCAGCAGTGCTAGCCACACCTCTTAAGTTCCTAAAGGGCCTGTGCCCTGTTATAGCATCCTATAACAGTGTTCAAACCAGTCCTAGGGCTGCCCCTGTTGAAACTAGCCCCGTTTGCACAGAATGCAGCATAACTCTTCAGTGAAGCAGGGACTTATTCTTGAGTCTCCCACATCAGTGCCCAAACCACCAGGATCCAGTGCATGAGTCACCTGTTTTGTGTCTCTTTCTGTTTGCATGAGACCTGATGTGATAGGCATTCTCAGGGCATGCTTACTGGTTTGGGCTCCAGAGGCAAGATAGACTGAGGAGGTGGACACTGATGGCAGATCATCTTAGAGAGGACCCTTTGGACAGGCCAAAGGTAGATCACATTCTTGGAGTATTTTACTAGTAAAGTTACTTTCTAACTTTGCTTGGAGTTAGAAAGCTAGGCAATGAAACACTGCTACATGATTCCTCCCTCAGTCTGAGAGAAGTGGGTGAAATGGGCACTGATTCAGCAAGGTTCTTGCTAGAGCAAGGCAGAGACCAGTGCTTTCACTTAGGGAGGATGTTGATATTGCCAAATGTGATTTTTGTGCAGATCAGGAGTATACAATAAGATGTTTGGAAATTCTCCACACAAAGCAATAGGCTCCAAGCCTTGTAGCAGCCCTGGAGCTAATGCCCCTGAAAGCTTTGGAGTCCCCTGACTTGAAGTAGCTTACCTGGCTACTCCAGAGCTGCAGACCCCAGAGGGCACAGCAATCACAGCTGACCATTTAGCAGAAAGACTCCTCCGGTGCAGGGTGGACCAGCTGAGAAGAACCAGTTTCATCCAAACTTGGGTGAAGTTGGAACATCCTTGTGAAACATTTCAATTTTGCCCCCGCTGAAAAATGCTGACACAACTTTGGTTTGTTCTTCTGACCACTTCCGATGCTTAAACCGGCACTGAGTGCCAGTACAACTACTCCTTTGCTTAAAGTTGCTTAAACATCTTGCTCCCCTGACATCCTGGTGGCTGACAAGACGAATTCAGTGCGTCTGTGGTTATAACCCTCTGAGAAATTGCCCCAGCTAAAGAATCTGAAGGAATCTCATCTCATCTTGTATTATTCTTTGACCACATATACGACGCTGTCAATATCTAGCTAAGAACCATCACAAGAATTTGATGTACCGCACGGCTGATTCCAGCCACACTATACAAAGTCTCCGAGCCCTGACCTTGATTTTCTTTCATCCCTGCCTGTGCTTACAAGATAGCGGCTATCTCTTTTCAACATGGGCTTGTTACACTCTCCTTAAATGCTTTCATTGCTAATATTTTCCAATGCTGAACTGATGTTAGGAGCAGCATCACAGGGCTGTGGATGCTTTGTTTATTCTGCAAGAATAAGGCTGCCCTTTCCCCAAGCAACAGGAGGAAGGCAGTTTGCAGAAACCACACTTCCGCGGGGAAGGGGCTCTCTTGATAGTAAAAGCTTGTACTCCAGCAAAATAAATAAATAAGCAAACAAATAAATAACTCGGGTCATTACATGCTTGAGCGGCTTCTGGAACAAGGAGAGGCTGTGCATGAATATTCTGGCAAGTACAAGAAGGGCAAGATTGATGGAACCGGCACGTTCCCCAGCTTCTTATCATCCATGTAATTAATACTCACCGCCCCGTTTTAGATTGGAAATTGTGGGCAAATTTTGCATACTAAACAGAGCAGGGAGTTTAGTCCCATTGCCCCCCCAGCAAATTGGCCTACTTAAAGGTGTATCTCAGTGGAATATTCTCTGGATTCTCCTGGGTCCTGAGTCAATGGGAGCACTTTGAATCACTGAACCAGGACAGCAGGGTGTGTAAGCTTTATTGATCTGCACTGCCTGGGTAATAACAAAGAGCTGATGAAAGCCCCAAATCCTTTACCAGCATGCTGCGGGATCAGAATAAAGCCTGGGAGGGCTTATCTGCAGAAAACTGCTTCTTTGTTCGTTCCAAAGTCCTGGTCAGGAATCTCTAAGAGCATTGTGTGCTCCGAGCTTTACTTAGTGTATGTATCCAAAGGCTCAGAACGGTTATCTGACCTGTATGCAAACTATGTCTGCACCGGCTGGGAAATCTCATGAGAAAAGAATTGTGCGCCATGAAATAGAATAACTGATCTGGCTGGTCATGTGCTATGCTGACAATTCGTAGTGTCCATGATCACTGCTCTGGATCGCTGCTAGAGTCATTCAAAATAGCTGGAACAGATGGGCAGTGACCCAGAGCAAGTGGAAAAACATGGCTTTGATGTCCAGTCCCAGGTGGGACTACTAAAAGACTTTGCATGCAAAGGTCCCATGGGTTCTCTTTCTGTGCCCAGGTGGAGAATGGATGGGCAAAGGTGCAACAAAGATGGAAAATAATAATTATGCAAACATTTCAGAGCTTCTCTTAATGTTCAGTACAAATTCTGCACATGGATTAAGGTGCTGAAGGTCTAGAGGTGAGTTGATTCCAGTAGAGGAATATCTTCACAGGGACAAAATCCTGGAAACTAAAGGGCTTTTTTGAAAAGAGACAACAAAAAAAGCAAGGTCTGGAAATAAAAAACCAGATGAGTTCAAATTTAGAAGGCCTAAAAATGTTAATAACTATCCATCAGAAAATTACCGGAGTAGATTTCCAACTGCTGACATCTTGACGTGACGACTGACGACGTCTCTGGAAGTTGCTTCAGTCATTCACAAGCGAGTGGGCTCAGTACAGGTAGAGCTGGATGAAAATCTGCCTGTAATGATCAAAGTGGTTCAGCGATTGGCAACATTTTGCAGCGGGGAGGTAGCCTGACCAGGGTTTAGCTCCTAAAACTGGCTGCTTCCAACCTGGCTTGCACTGAAGCCAGAGTCGCAGATCCAGCCCCGTCAACGCTGCTGCCGCCACTTTCCCATCACTAAAATGCCACTAAATCCTCCCCCGATCACCAAAACACCACAGAAGCCTCCCAGCTCCATGCACCAAATAAAATATCTCTGCAGGCCAGATCTGGCCCATGAGCTGTAGGTTGCCACCCTCTGTACTAGAACTTTTGGTGACCCTTTTTCTCTCTTAAAATCTCTTTATTTATTAATACAGAGTATTAAGGGGAAGAGTAGAAAAGAGAGTTCTGTTGTCCAAACTAATTGGTTTCAATCTGTCTGTCGAGTTAGATACAGGGCCTCTTTCACTGGAGTGTATCAGCATCAGTAATGACATGGAGCAGAGACACAGGTCACAAAGATGAGTCACAATACAACCCTGTGGCATGCTGCTGGAGCACCCTGCCACTTATTATTGGCCATATACCAATCAAACACTCACACCCTACTTTCTTATCTAGATAATAAAATTAGGTAGGAACCCAAACGTGCCATCAATACTAAAAATGACAGGTGCCAGGACTGAACCAAACTGTTATTGCTCCTGGAAGACACATTTTTTGCACTTGCATTTGAATTTTTCGAGAACTGCAGCAGAAATCAATATGAAACAGTTGACAGATGTAATCTTATCAGGGTTTCAGTGTTCTTCATGGAATATGTCCCCATGTACAAATTACAAAATGCTCCATCTGTGCTAACTGGATTGAAATGTCAACCACACTCTTAGTGGAGTGAGGCAGGATTTGTGTACTGCGTTTGAGGGTGTGTTACATTAGCAATGATCATGTTCTGGTTTTAAATTCTAATTTCATTTTCTTTTACTGCAGCAAAAATACAATATTCATATGTGTAACTGCATTAGATCAAGTGCTATATTAGCAGCATTAGAAAAAATATTGACTAATGCAAATTAATATTAGATTCATAGGGTAATGCCACAGAATAGTATAGGTAAACTATGCTAGCAGCCAGAGATACTTGGTCCTTCCATGCTTCAATATGTAAAATTATAAATATGCATATACATAAATACATACATATACATAATAAAATATCTACTGGAAGTGTGTAATTGGTCAAGTATAGGGACAGATATTTAGATTAAGATAGGACTAAAAGAAGTGCTGAAGTAATACAAAAAAAAAACAACCCCTCTCCTCTCTTGCACAGAGGTAACCAAGTCAGCCAGTTGCTATTGCTGAATGTTCACTCACCCCTCCGGCTTTCTGCTTCCCATGTAGATACTAGGGCCGACGCATATTATGTGTGTCTGTGAGCAATGTCTCGTTCAGTCTGTGTGCACCTTTGCAAACAAGCCACCACAAACAAAAGCAAAGCTTTTAGATACAAAAGGACCGGTACATCTATTGTGCACGAATGGCTTAAACCGGAGATATTCCTGACTGCAACAGAGCCCCTGCTTCTGCTGTCACTCATACACATGAAGATTGTCTCAGTGCAGGTACTCCAGGCTTTGCTGAGATGTAAGTATGGTCAGTCTCATCCCCGGGCCTACAAATGCAACTGGCCTTTCAAACTATTTATGTTTCCCACTTGAATCACCAAAGTATCTTCACAGTCTTCCATTTTCTAAAGACAGATGGCTGGGAGGCAAATGTTGAAACCCTATTTAGTACCTAGACATTATAAGCAATAACAGAAGACCCTAGATCCCTATGTCCATGATAAAACACAGCACAGTTGTTGGTCATGAATAAACGGGGGAGCACAGTGTCAATAAAAAGAACTATTTGGTCTCTGGGGGCTTATATAGAGACCATCAGTATAACTCTGTTCTTCAGTTTTCTGTGCAACTATTCAGCCCATCCAGTTACTTTATATTTTGTCTGGCTTCATGAATATTTAAAGTAAGATATCCAGCCTGATTTTTTTCCAGGAAACGAATGCTTGCAAACTCCCCTAATTTATGCAAATACAGGGGCTGAAGAGTTTCGCTTCATTGTTACAAATTAAAAGTTCTCTGACATTTCCAATTAGCTGGAGAGAAAAGCAACAAAACTATAAATACATCAGCAAGCCAACCAGTCCCTTCCCCATAAACACTGTGCTCTCATCGCCACTCCAAATGGGAAGGCTGAAAGACGTGCTTATTACAAAGAAGATTAATGACACCGTTGCATTGTAGCCATTGCTCTGGGAATCTAATAGAGAGTTTGTGGCGGGGCGGGGGGAGGTGGAAATCCTTACACAATAAAATCTATCAATTACGCCAACCCACCGTGTCTGTTGCATGGATCATGTAAAGCGAGCGTGTCCCTTATCTGCTGATCTAAACCTGAAGCTAGAGAGAGGAGCTTTAATATAGCCAAGTGGCATTGATTGACACTGCCCTGGTTTGTGTCAGGCAAAAGACATGTGAGGACTGAAACGCCCTTTGCTGCTATCAGCAAAGCTGATGATGGGGAGCAGGGAGCTGGCTGAGGTCAGGTTTGCTTTTTGCACCTCTGTCAGATACTTGTGCCAGTGGGATAGCAGATTGCATTACAGTAAAGAGGTGAGGACCCATTGGCAACATGTAGGGGGTGCACGTGGGTGCATGTGCATCCCCTGAGCTTGGTGGTGCACCCCTTGCAAAGCGTGCTGCCGACGCTGCCGGTGGTGCCTGCAGGTGGTCACCGCTTGCCACCACCCCCCTCGGAGCTCCTCGCCACCACGTTCCAGCCGCCACTGCCGCTGCCGCCTGCGGGCAGGCACTGTGCCTCGCCGGCCTCCGGGGGCATGCGGCGTTCATGTGAGGACCAGTGGTTAATACCCAATTCTTTCAGCAGGGGTGGGGGTGTACAAAGACCCCTTCCTGGCACTGTCCTAGCTGGTATTACACAAACTTTTCATAACCAACCATGCCCCCTTCCTCTGTCCTGAAATTATACGTACTTGGGGCTCAGGAATGACTGCATAGGGAGAGACTGCATAGGGAAAAGAGATCTGAATAGACCACCCCTCCCTCTTTTGTAAAGGGGGACAGGACCAGGTAAGGCCCCAGCAGGAATGGATGAACCAGCATTCAGATGCCAACGCTGCAGGTGCTAACAGTGACATTTAGTGGCACAATTGGCCACTGATAGCACTCTACAGCCATGTACTGACAAAAGTTCAGATAGGTTCAGGTGAAGGTGCTCCAAAGCAGATAGAGAAGTACGGCTTAGTTTTGGTTTTGCAAATACAAAGCCTATTGTTGAGGAGCTGCAGCCAGCAGTCTTCCTCCTTTACAAATCTATCGAGGTGCAGACACGGTCAGGAACAATGTGTCCAGACACCAAAAGCAAGAAAAGCTAATAATAATACCAGCGCTTTTATTGGCCTCACACACTGCACATCTCCTCCCCAGAGTCAAATAAAAGTTTTGTGTTGTTGTTTAAGAAAAAACCCACTTTTGCTTGATAGCTGACAGCAATTTTGAGTCTTTTATTCCCCCCCATCCTTGCCCGTTGTAATCTTTGATAAAAAAAAAAAATAATGTTCTCCAAAAAAGGTTATGCTAATTAACAATTAATTCTTTTATCTTATAGTGTCGACACAGTGGAACCTGAAGAAGACTTAGAATAAATATAGTAGTAATTAGCTTTTTACAGCACTAAATAAACAGGGGCAAGAATGATAGAGAATTAATGTTATGCATTTATTTTTAACAATATTTATACAGGCAGTTTTTGAACAGGGCCCTGTGGCATTAGTTTTTACTAATACAGGCAAAACAGCAATGAGGAATAATTACGTTTAGCCTACATTAAGACAGCAGTATGCAAAACAAAGGAATAATGAAGAGCAGACTGTTAATAGGGTTTGGGTAGACTGTACACTTGAATATGGCATTAGGGCCTGGGAAACCTCAGAGGGATTCAGATAGTAACATCCTTCATCATTTCAAACCACAGCTATGTTGCTCTCTTTTAAATATCACTAGGATAAGCCAGATGTAAGGGTCACGCTGAAGATTTTCAAAAGTGACTGGTGATCTTGACTGCCTCACATGCCTTAAAGGAGACAGGTTTTTGGAAAGCACTGATGGGCAGCAAAGAGTTTTGAGCTGGGCACCCGGGAAGTTCGGTCTCCAAAATCTTGGCATGCATGTTGGCACAAATAGCAATTAATTGCCTACAATAGGTGTCAGATTTCCTGGAGTGCTGAGCACTCGCAGATTCCCATGACTACAGCTGAATGAACAGTTCTTAGAGAATGATTTATTTGATAAACAGACCTTTACAGATTCAGTCATTTTTCACAATATTTCGAAGGAAAAAAAAACCACACTGATAAATGTCCCTTTTCAAACAAACTCTTTTGTGGTTTCTCTATGACATCCCTCATGGAGGGGAGGAGCTCCACCTGAGCACCCACAAAACTACCTCATTATCCTCCACCAGATGCCTTCTGCAATCTTTCTTTTGCAACAGGAGAATGAAACCTGGTAGGGGGGCATGCTGAGGATTCAGTCTGATTCCTTCTCTAGCTCTAGTTACCAAACCAAGAAAGCGTCTCCCCCTCCAGAAAGCTGATGTCTGGTCATAGCTGCAGATGGCAAAGACAATAGGAAGCAGCACTTATTTGTTAATGACTTCTAAATGCTCATGGATTAGTGGGACAAGGTGAAATTGGATTGGGGGTGGGAGAAGGACAGACGCATGTATCTTTTCCTATGTATTTACCGTAACTTTGATTACTATGTAATACAACTTTTAAGATTTTGAGACTTATTCTGTGATTTCTCTCCCTTGAGATGTCAGCCATGTCATCTTCCAAACATTTCAGTGCACAGCCATGATCTCTGCTTTACTGTAACAAATGCACAGGAGGGAGAGGAGCATGTGAGAATCGTGGAGCAGATTTTAACTTTATGTAGTGAAAGTAGAATTTCAACAGTAAAGCTACACCTTCAGTCTAAATGAACACTTACTCCTGCATAAAAGGTTTCTCTTTTTGCTATAAAAAAATCTAAAACATGTCCTTCCTGTCAAGGGGTAGGAATGGTCGCATCATGCAGATCAATGCCTGGCTGCGTAGATGGCACGGCCAGCAGGGCTTTGGCTTCTTCAACCATGGGGTGTTGTTCTAAGAAGGATTGCTGGGAAGAGCTCAAATATGCCTGATAAGGAGAAGGAAAAGCATTTTTGCAGGCAGGCTCGTTAACCTAGTGAGGAGGGCTTTACATTAGTTTTGCCAGGGGATGAAGGCCAAAGCCCTGAACTAAATGGGGAAGTGAGTTTCCTGGAGAAAGCACAAGCCGGAGGGGCAACAGAAGAGGTCTTCTCAGTCTTCCTGAGAAAGTAGGTGATCAATCTATAAACGAATGCATGGAGCCTGGGAAACAAGCAGGAAGAACTGGAAGTCCTTGCACAACCACAGAACTATCATGTGGCTGGCATAGCAGTGACTTGGTGGGAGCTTGCATGACTGGAGCACTGTCATGGATGGGTGAACACCGTTCAGGAAGGACAGGCAGGGGAGAAGAGGAGGAGGAGTTGCACTTTATATACAAGAGCTGTGTGATTGCTCAGAGCTACAGTAAGAAACTGGAGATAGGCCTGTTGAAAGTCTCTGGGTTAAGGGAAGAGGGGAGAGGAACACGGGTGATGACATGGTGTGGGAGGATGAGGTGGATGAGGTTTTCTCAGTTACAGTTCCTGGTTCTCACCGGGGTCTTCAGTCAGCCTGACATCTGCTGTGAGGGCAACACAGCAACGCACAGGCAACGCAGGACATTTGTGGAGAGCGTTGGCGACAGCTTCATGGTACAAGTGCTGGAGCAGCCAACTAGGGGCCATGCTCTTCTCTATCTATTGCCCACAGACAGGGAAGAATTGGTGGGGAATGTAATTATGGATGGCAACGTGGGCAGCAGCGACCATGAGATGATTGAGTTCAGGATCCTGAGGAAAGGAAGGAAGGAGAGCAGCAGAGTGAGGAACCTGGACTTCAGAAATTCAGACTTTGACTCACTCAAGAAATGGATGGGCAGGATCCCCTGGAAGCCAGTCTGAAGCGGGGAAAGAGTCCAGGAAATCTGGTTTTATGTCAAAGAAACCTTACTGAGAGCACAGGAATGAACCATTGTGAGGTGCAGGAAAACTGTAAAGTATGGCAGAAGACCAGCTTGGCTTTGCAGGGAACTCTTCAGTAAACTAGATCCCAGAAAAAGAAGCTGATAAGATGTGGAAACTTGGATAAATATCTAAATGCAGGGATGAAGTCAGAAAGGCCAAAGTGCAATTGGAGTTGCAGCTGGCAAGGGATGTGAAGGGTAACAAGAAGGGTTTCTACAATTATACCAGCAACAAGGGAAAGGTTAGGGAGTGTCAATCCCTTACTGAATGGGGGAGGCAACCTAGTGCCAGATGATGCGGAAAAGGCTGAAGTACTTAATGCCTTTTTCAACTCAGTCTTCACCTGGCAGCAGTTAGGGGAGGAGGTGAACAGCCAACAGTGGTACAAGAACAGGTTAGGGACTATTTAGAAAAGTTGGACTTATACAAATCCATGGGGCTGGATGTGCTGAGGGAATTAGCCCATATGATTGCAGATGCACTGGCCATTATCTCTGAAAACTTGTGGCTATCATGGGAGGTCCTGGCCAATCAGAATAGGATGCAATTTAACAAGGATAAGCGCAAGGTGCTGTACTTGGGGAGAAAGAATCTCCAATACACCTATAGTCTGGGAAATACTATTCTGAGTACCATGGCAGTGGAAAGAGATCTCGGAGTCTTAGCTGACACAAAAATGAACATGAGTCGCCAATGTGATGAAGTAATAAGTAAAGCTAACCGCACTCATTCTTGCATTAGTAGGTGCATCATGAATGGGTCTAGGGAGGTGATACTTCCCCTCTATGTGGCATTGGTCAGGCCGTAGTTGGAGTATTGTGTCCAGTTTTGGGTGCTGCACTTCAAGAGGGATGTGGATAACCTTGAGCGGGTTCAGAGAAGGGCTACTCTCTGATTGATTGGGGGCTTGCGGGTAAGATCCCATGATGACAGACTGAGGGACCTGAATCTCTTCAGCCTCCGCAAGAGAAGGCTGAGAGGTGATCTCATGGCTGTCTACAAACTCATCACTGGGGTCAGCAGGGGATAGGGGATACTCTGTTTACCAGGGTACCCCTTGGGCTTACTAGAAATAACGGCCACAAACTAAACGGGAGTAGAGTTAGATTGGCTATTGGGAAGAAATTATTTACGGTGCGGGTTGCCAAAATATGGAATGGGCTTCTAAGGGAGATGGTGCTTTCCTCTACCTTGGAGGTGTTCAAGAAGAGATTAGACAGGCACTTAGCTGGAGTTATTTAACCACAGTGCTCTTTCCTGCCTAGAGAAGGAGGCAGACTAGAAATTTAAATATATGAAATATATGATTAGAAAAGAGAAAATATAACACCTATCTTTAAGAAAGGGAAGAAGGAAGATCCAGGGAACTACAGACCAGTCAGCCTCACTTTGGTCCCTGGAAAAATCATTGGGCAGGTCCTCAAGGAATTCATTTCTAAGCACTTGGAGGAGAAGAAGGGGATTAGGAACAGTCAGCATGGAATTTACCAAGAGCAAGTCATGCCTGACCAACCTGATTGCCCTGAGATGTCTGGCTGTGTGGACGTAGGGAGAGCAGTAGATGTGATATACCTTGATTTTAGCAAGGCTTTTGGTACAGTCTCCCACAACATTCTTGCAAGCAAGTTAAAGAAGTCTGATTTGGATGAAAGGACTGTAAGGTGGACAGAAGAACTGCTGGACTGTCAGGTTCAAAGGGTAGTAGTCAATGGCTTCATGTCTACTTAGCAGCTGGTATGAAGTAGAGTACCCTAGGGGTCGGTCCTGAGGCCCATTTTGTTTAATATCTTTATCAACAACCTGGAAGATGGGATGGAGTGCACCCTCAACAAGTTTGCAAATGATACCAAGCTAAGGGGGAGTAGCGGATATGCGGAGGATAGGGATAGGATTCAGAGAGACCTAAACAAATTGAAGGATTGTACCAAAAGGAATTTCATGAGCTTCAATAAAGACAAGAGCAAAGTCCTACACTTATGACAGAAAAATCCCATACACTGGTACAGGCTGGGGATCAACTGGCTAAATAGCAGCTCTGCAAAAATTGATGTGGGGCTACAGGGGACAATAAGCTGAATATGATTCAATAAGATGCCTTTGTTGTGAAAACGGCTAGCGGCATACTAGGCTGCATTGATAGATGTGTTGCCAGCAGGTGAAGGCAAGTGATTCTTCCCGTCTATTCAGCACTGGTGAGGTCACATCTGGAGCACTGTGTTCAGTTTGGGACCTCCTGCTACAGAAAGGAAGCTTTCAAATTGGAGAGAGTCCAGCGGAAAGCAATGAAAATGGTGAGAGGCCTGAGGCACATGACTTCTGAAGAAAGGCTGAGGGAACTGGGCTTATTTAGTCTAGAGAAAAAAGTCTGAAGGGAGATTTAATAGCAGCCTTCAACCCCCTGAAGGGTGGTTCCCAAGAGGATGGAGCTGGACTATTCTCAGTGGTGGCAGATGACAGAACAAGAAGCCATGGCCTCAAGTTGCAGCAAGGAAAGTTTAGATTAGATATTAGGGGAAAAAAACCTGTCTCACTAGGAGGGTAGTAAAGCACTGGATCAGGCTACCAGAGAGGTTGTGGAATATTCATCCTGGAAGGTTTTTAAGGCCTGGCTAAATAAAGTCTTGGCTGGGATGAGATAGTTAGGGATGGTCCTGGTTTTACTACAGGGTTGGACTAGATGACCTACTGAGATCCCTTCCAAACTTAATTTTCTATGGTTCTATGATTCTATTACATGAATGACAGGAGCTCATTGACACAACATTAAAGTGGCTTCTTCTGTCCACAAATCAAGGTCAGAAAAATACAAATGTCTAAACACCAGGAAATGAATATGTGCAGCCATACAACCCTAATTCCTCTGTCTTTGAGCCATGCCCCATTATGTGCTTAATTCATGTTTTCACTTTCTCTTTGAACTTTATTGAACAGGAGAGATCTCCACTTGTTCTATTCTCAAAAGCTGTGCCGGACAACAGTGTTAAGGTTACCAGGGTGAATATTTTGGTTTTCGCAAGTTTGAGAGTTGCTGAACTCACTGTTCTGGAAGGGAGCAAGGTCATTCTGGGCAGCCTTACTGTTTTGTTCATTGAATATTATATTCTTTGCTACCACTCTCGTGACTGGTCATAAAGCACCAAGTGGAATCTGTTCTTATTCACCACAACACCTAAGGCTATGTGAATTTCTACTGAAACCATTCAATCAATAGGACATACACATGAACACTGTTCATTTTTCATGGTCATTTACATGGGCAAAATTTGCACTCAGTCAGACGTTCATAACATACAAGCAGGCAAGGAAGGGAACGTGGAAATCTGGCATCTAATTTGCTGAAATGTTCACAAATAATTTGTCTTCCATTATCTCCCCAGCTCCACAACAAGTGCAAGGAAAGAAAATGAGAAGATACATAAAACCTTGTTTGTGTTGCACAGTTTTACTGCTAACAGGATGTGCTAATTAACAAAGGAAACACAGCCGACACCAGCCCTTGAAACAGCTTTTAATTAACACTCTTTCAAAGGTAAGACTCAGAAAAGAATTATGAAACCAGTAGGCAAAGGTCTCTCTCCCTCTCTCACAGTCCAGAGAGCGCACTAGGAGGTCTGCGCTTGCTATTATTTGAGTGCCCTGCCAGATCACACATAAAGTTGTTTTGTAGGCCCTGCTTCAAAGGAATGGGTTTCAATTAAAATATACGAGATGTCAGTGACAGTCTTTAATCAAGTGGTTAATGAATGCTTGACAGTTGCATTGCTTAATGCCACTAGTCTATCATTGTCTCTATGAAGTGACAGCAGGACATATATTTACATTATAATCCTGATTTTAAAGGCTCTGAGAAAGTGAAAAGGGCTTCCATGAAAATGCTGTAGTGTTGTGCCACTGCTATACTCACTCCCTTCCCATAGACTGTATGGATACACCCAGGATGGCTAGGGACCATACTCAAAATGTTAAACAGTATAGTTCTTTGTCCTTCTCTAGTGGCTAGACTATGAATTGAAGGATGTGCTACCACCACACCATATCTATCTGATCCTTCAGTTAAAGTAGCAATGATCCATACCTTGAGGTCCTTGGCTCAGACTTACACGCGGCTCATGCAGTCCTATAGACTAACTTAATGTAACAGTCCCTTCTGACCTCAGAATCCATGGAGATGCTTATGAACAAGATGAACAGAATCCATGGAGATGCTTATGAACAAGAAACTCTGTATTTAGAAAGTTACCTAGGCATTATTTAAATTATTAAGTTTATTTCTAGTGACGCAACATATAGGAGTCTCCGTCAAAGACTAGGACCACTAAGCCTTGTAGAAACACAGCAAAAAAGCCTACTTCGAAGAGCCTCCCCTCTAATAGCTTGTACTTCTTTTCATTGTAATGCCTCAT
This sequence comes from Caiman crocodilus, assembly GCA_030014935.1. NCBI lineage: Eukaryota > Metazoa > Chordata > Crocodylia > Alligatoridae > Caiman > Caiman crocodilus. The sequence goes on from JAGPOW010000145.1 coordinate 3,182,836, forward strand.
ATATTTTATACCTCTCTGCAACATAGCAACATAGTGGGTAGCACAGGCTGCTTTCAGCGATCGGGTGTCACCTACTAAAATTGCATCTGCTCTTGGTCACTGAAGGTTGGACTTGTAAGTCTTGTACTCTTTTGGTCTAGTCAGGTCATTCCACATTAACTGCATGTAGGATGATCCAACATTGCACAGATGAGCAGTAAGACGGTTATTTTTCTTGAAATGTCTGATGCGGTAAAGAAGGCCTGCATCCTAAGAAGTGGCATTAGAAGTTGCATTCAGAAACATTATGTTGATAGTGTTGCGTTGGTCCCAAAGTCAAGGACTTGAAAGCCAGGAAGTGCCAGTCAAAGTTGCCTGTGCTGCTGAAGTAACAAGAGTCAAAAGAGCTGTTCATTGCGTGATGCTATCAGTCAGCTGCTATGCTCTATGGCGTTATTTATTTTTTTATTTGTATTGCAGCAATACATGAATGTCCAAGTTATAGAATGGGAACCACCTAAGCGGAGCACTGAACAGGTAAAGAATAAAAGGTCAATTCATAGAGAACCTAAAATTTCTTCTATGACCATCACCTTCTTGGTTTTTCTTCTTCTCCTGAGGAGTCCTAGACCAGGGGTTCCCAAACTGTGGTACGCATACTTTTGGGGGAATGCAAAACATCTCTGGGGGGGTATGTGGGAGAAATTGTATAATGGAGGATTTAATTTTCATTATATTAATACTTAGCATTTAAGGAGTTAAAATATAAAACATATGCTGGTAAATGGGCAGCTGGTAATATCTGGAAGTGGGTATGGAATAAGAAGAAATTTGGGAACCTCTGGACTAGACTCTTAGTAAAGCGTGTGGCTGTACAACTGTAGGTTCGTGGTTCTGTTGTGACCTGATAAATGTAAAGCAGCCTCAGTGCCGGTCCAGTCACTGGATTGATAGGAACAATTTGACTTTTTAGACCCAACTCATCATGGTTTTAAGTCAATGGAAGAAAGTAAGCACAAACAGCAACAATGTAAATGTTCCTACCCTGCCCTGCCAGTCTACCTCCACACAGACTTAATGGGACCACAGTGGGCTTGAGTGTTCAGGCACCTCACCATAGATCCTTTGGACCTGACCTTTGCGCAGACAGCCAACAAGAGCATCAGTTAGCACAGACTGCAGTACTGGTTTGGTGATGGGGATACTCGCTCATCAGGAACTTGTCTGAGATTCACCAGCCTTCTTTTATGTGTGTACCATACCACTAGCATTGTACAACTTTGATCTTGAGCGAAAGAGTGAATTCTCAACAGAGAAGTTTCAGGGTTTGTGAAAGTCTTAAACTATTTGACCACCAGCCAGCAAGAGTAGCTTCATGGGTTCCACCAGAAAGACATAATAGCCATCCAGCATGTTCATAGGAGGAAAGGGGCCAAGAAAGGGGTTCATTAAGCATGGGGGATAAAAAGCCAAGGCAGGCTGATGCCAGGAAGGCCATATCTAAGCTGAGTTGGGTCAAAAGGCCCAGTCTTTCCAAAGAGGGAAAAGCCACAGACCCCATAGTTACATGAACAGAGAGTACAACTACCGAAAATATGGGAAAGGAAGTGGAGCTAGAAGGTATGCAATGAAGGAACAAGATGGGGGCACCAAGAGGAGATCCCCACATAGTGTTGCCAGCTCCTGGAGTATATTGAAGAAGTCCCTGGAAACTAATCCAAGAAAGACGGCAGCCCGAGAGTTGAATCTTTCTACGTATTCCCAGGACAGGAAGAACTTGAAGGAAGAATTATACTTCCCATTGCACCCAAACCTGACTTTGAACAACCATCCCCAGAGGAATAAGGGGAGTTTGAATCTCCAATACATTCATGACTTTCTTGTCAGCATGACCCACAGAAAAGTCAGCTGTGATGGTAAACAAAGATGACCAAACTCATATTATCAGTGAATCCAGCCACGTCCATTTCTAGATTTTTAAACTGCAGTGGTATCCTAGGCATGAGAGAGCTTCCTGGATTCAATCCCTCACCTCCACAAACCTCGTTGCATTGCTTTTTACTTCTCTCACTGACTGCATGTTGTTATTTGTCTGATGCACTTTTTCTTATTCCTCTCCACCTCCAGAAAAGTGGCTGTGCTTCTGCAAAGGTCACGCATAAAACACCCTATATAAAGAACAGGAATGGAGAGATCAGTTAATAAGTGGTTGCCATTCATTATATGAAATTATAGCTTTCAGCTTTTCAAAGAGTAAACCACTATTTGGGTGTCTCTTCTCCACAGTGCCAGGCCTCATCTTCCCTATTGCCTGTAAAAGTCCTGATTTATGTGGCCAGGGCCTGCAAAAAAGCATCCTTTTTTTTTTTTTTTCTTTGAAATGCTGGTGTTACGCCAAGCTGGTGGAAGCAGATATTGATGGCAGGGGAAACTGGGTTTCCTCACCTGTCCCCCATTCACTCCCTTTGCAAAAACCAGGTTTTGCCTAAACAATGAAGTGTCTCATGCTACAGTGTAAGGAAGCTGTATTCTCCAGCAGTGTTATCTTGTTCACCAGGGAATGAGATTGGCTGGTCAGCTGGGTTAAGCTCACCCTGGAGCACAAAGGCTTCATTGCAGACGGATGGAAGATGCACTTTGAAGTTTGAATAGGACAAAAAGAGACTATGGGAAATGGTGGTGTAGTTCTACTCTCCTTCCTAAGCCCAAAACACATTAAAAGCTGTATGGCACTCATGCAGTGTTTTCCCCAGTAGATCACAATGTGCTTTGCAAAGGAAGCCTGTATCATTATTCCTATTGTGCAGACAGGGGCAACTGAGGCAGTGGGAATTGAAACCACTTCTCTGAGGTTATACAGCGGAAGAAGCAACAGAACCCAACTTCCTGCCAAGTGCCTTGCTCATTGATTTAAGTTGGCCCCTCCAAAGGAAGCGGGGAGAATGGCACTCAAAGTCTGGGGACCTGAACAGAGAAGAGGTCAAGTGTTCATTTGTTCCCTGATCACCTCTCAAAGGAGGACACTGTTTGAATTGGTATAGCAGAGTTGATCACTATTGGAGCTACCTGCTATGATGTTAGTCTCCCTCACTCCATAGCAGTGTAAACCTATCCGCTTTCTAAGAGAGGAGGGATCAGTGGGCTCACCTCTATTGCTGTCTTCTGCCCACTCAAGGCAAATGCAGGAGAGCTTTCAATGGAAAGGGGTACCTAGGGACAGATCTTAAAATAACACCTCTCTCCTATCTGGTGGTTTTCATCTGCAGCTGTTAAAGTTGTTGTGAAAAGGATCAACCTCATTACACTGTGTTAAACAGATGGAAACTGAGGCTCATAGCAGGAAAGTAACCCTGGTAAAAAGACAGAGGCTATAATTTACGTCATCTGAGACCCAGTTCTGGGTTTGACACAGGACACAACTCTTTCCACCATGCGTGTGTAAATAGGCAGGAGCAGAGGTAGCACTAAGCTATGGCTGCATTAGAGTAGTCCTAAGGTTGGTGTAGCTTACACCAGTGGCTGAGCAAATCCCTAAATGTCCCAGAACAGAGAGGGCACCAACGTAGCACCAAGTCACTGCTCTCACAACCTTGGTCCCTGGTACAAGAAGAGGTAAGAATCAAACCCCAGACCTCTTTGCCAGCCATCACCCTTGTTTCAAATGCTGGTTTCCAAGATCCAGTCTAAACACTGGATTTTCAGTATATTTTACTACTCATGAGATTCCCCAGCCTAGAAGAGCATAAGTCCCACAAGTCTTCAGCTGTGCTCCATAAAGCAAGGACACTGAGGAAGGGCTTTGGGCAGGCAGCCTCAGTGCACCCAAGGGAACAGAAATAAATATTTACACCATAGAAAATAAAGCCCCAGATGATATTGGGAACCAGTGATTGCGTCTTACAACAATGTAAAATAGCCCAGCATCCCCAGGATGCTGTGTTGTATGTTTAACAACTTACGTGGTGTTAGAGAGATAGCAGCCCGAATACTAGGAGGTGTAGCTGTTGCTATGGTTACTTAATTACCTTCTGTGAGGCTACTATAGAAAAAAGCCCAGAGCTGTCCTTAGAAACAGTAGCACTTCCACTTTCTTTACACAGAGGCTTCGGTTTTCAAAGAAAACTACATGAACTGAGAATCAAGCCTTCTGCACTTCGGCTGGGCCGGGAAGAGGATTCCCATGCTACAGAAGTGTTTGAGTTCTCAACTTCTTATTTCCTGCTCCACGTCAGAACGAACCTAAGAGCTCTCTAAATGTCCATAGAAAACCAGGGACAAGGATTTTCTCAGACTAGGCCGTAACCTTTCGTTAAGCCACTCAGCTGGCAGGTGGGAGGCAGGGGTTCAAGCAGTTATGCAAATGAATATTAATACATGAAGAGGCCTGGATTAGTCCATAATAGGTGCATCCACACGTATCACTATGGCACCGTTATTACTGCACCGTCTTTTAGTGCTTCCTTTTGGATATAATGGGGGAGTGTGGTGCTATAGCACTGTAGATGCAGCGTCATGGGGTTTGCCTGCGTTGGAGCAATGTAGTGCAACGTCGTATCGTGTGTAGACATGCCCAGTGTCTCAACCTCAGTATGCTCAAGGCACACGCCTCAGGAAATGCCAGGGCTTACTTGTTTTTTGACTATGGAAATATAACAGAACAATTCTTCTGTTGCAAAGACCCTAGAAAGGCCCCAACGGGTCAGAATGCTTTTAACACCATGGATTCCTATTTGAAATCTCTGAGTTTCTCATGTGAATCATGTTTGCACATTTAACAGTGCTAACACTGCGTGGCGCCCTTGAAAGGATCTCAAGGCATCTGAAGGGTACCATGACACGCTGGCTGAGAATCAGTGGGCTATTGATTTCTCTCTGATATGATGTCATTATTCTTTGCTTTTGGCCAGAAATTCTCTTCTGGCGATGGATATCATCTTGAAAACAGCTTTGAGGAACACAGGTGCATTCCCACAAGGTGGCTTGGTTTTAAGAGACGACTATTTCCCAACAAGAAAGGAAAAAATGCCTTTGTGATAAAATTCACAAGCAGCTCCCATCAGGACTCAGTTCACAACCCTCTCTCTGCCTAAATACACCGGTGAGGGTTTGTGGGGCTGGAGTTTTTAGGGTTTTTAGGTACCTAAGGATCATCAGGGACTTTGTTAGCATAGTTCATTTGGAAAATCCTAGTAGGCCTCCATCTGTATCTTTAGACACCAAATTTCTCTTTACATTTGGCTTCCAATTTAGTCAAAGGTTAACCTGAATGTACTGAGCAAAATAATTGAGGTATACTAATCTCAGTGTAGCTAGAAGCACGTGGGGGAGCAGGAAGGCTAGCAACACACCCAGCAACCTTACATTTCCCAGCCCTAATTGCCTATTGAGTAGTCACAGCTGGGTTGACAGAGGGCAGCCTCTGGTAGAAGTCTGCAAAAAGGCTCAAACTCCTTTCCCCAAAGCCAGACCCCTTAACCACTGTACCCAAAAGTAGATTCAGTGGCACCAGTGAAAGCAGCTTTTGTGACTGTATTGATTTTAATGGGTACAGATGAGTTTACTGCATTTTCTAAAAAAAAGCAGTAGGGAGTCAGTTAATAAATGCAGTAAATAGTATCAATGGATTTCCGTTGGGTATTGGTCTGCACATCTGGACACCGGAGAAAGTTAAAACTCTTGTCTTCTCCTGCAATCATATGCATGACTTTTCACAACGCTGTCAGAAAGATGGAGAACGCCATACACTTTTTTGACATCAATAATATAATAGTTTATTAATTCTGCAGCAGCAAAAGTTAATTGGCTGAGGATAAATTATGAATGGGGAAGAAGGGAGGGAAGTTCTGTATTCCTCTAGTTTGCCATAAATGAATAAATGAAATAGAATATTATTAATACATAGCAAGATTAAAGCAATTTCCCCATGATTCATAGCTCCTGCATTTCTTTGAGAGATGAATGAGAAAGGATAGAATGGTTCTTGCCAGAATCATCTACTTCTGTGTTTTAGTCTCACGATTTATTTTATTTGTTTATTTATTTATTTTTTGCATGAAGTTTGCATTTGTTTTCAACTTTAACAGGAAAAAAAAACCACAGCCCTAGTGCCTCTCGCTCAAAAAAAGCGCCACAGGTGGTCAGAGAAGAAGAAAAATCTGTTCAACCCTGTATTGTTAGTGCTTGTTTTCCTTTTACAAGCAGAACTTGTTATTAGCTGATCTGCATTTCCTCTAAGAATAAATATAAAAAAGTTGCTTTGTATTTATTATGCATTTTTTAAAAAGTAGAACTCAAAAAAAGGTGAGGGGAGGCAAGGCTGTGTGAAGCTTCTGGTGGTGATTCAATTCAGAGGAGTTTCGGCCTGATTCAGTGGCCAAACCTCTGAATTTGAATCAAATCAGGGGATCAGTATAAAGGTCCAAATTGATTCAAAGCTCTCTGAATCGTCGGCAAAGATTCGGAGAGCTTTGATGAGTTGGGCAGCCCCCGGTAGGGAGCTGCAGGCACTCTGAGCTGGTAAGCACTGGGGAGGGGAGCCCCTGTCAGCCTCCTTGAGCCCCCCCAGTACCCAGCCCCCCCATGGCTGCCCCCATCCATCCCAGTTCCCAGCCCTTTAAGAAAAGCCCCAGGGTTCACCAGGTGCTGCCAGGCAGGGGGTGATCCGCACTGCTCCCCACTGCACCATGCTGTATGGGGGGCTCTGCCACAAGCCCCCCAACCCACCCTCACTCCCCCAGGCCTTTTAGTCCATTTCAGAATAAAGAAACTATTTAGTTGGTAAGCTTAGATGGAAAATGGAGAACCACAACCTAGCAAACAGCTTAAGTTCTTCTATGTTATACAAAAATGGGTTGGTAGGGACAGGACTGGTGATAGACTTGGGACTGGGTGAAGCCTTGTTAGAGGCTAAGAGATGGGTCTTTCTCTCACCTCACCCACATACTGGGGTGACTTACAGTAACTTACCTTAGCATGGCTTCCTATGGTAGCTCCCCTCCCACTCTCCCTCCCTCCACCCCACAAGCTATTGCCAGACCATTTGCTCTGAAAACTGGCTCTGGCTTGGAGAAGGGTTTGGAAGGGAAACTCATTTCAAAGGGGGCTCAATTTAAGGCAGCATTAGTAAATAATGGAGTGATGAGACTGGTAGAGAAGAAAGGGTGTTTGTAAGTGTGGGAACTATAACAAGTTTAGTTTACTTACCAGAATAATCAAAGAGCTTCTAAGGATATGGAAACATTCCTGATATTAATTAATGATACCACCTGCATTGTCAAGGCTGTGCCACTGTGTTTGTTTGCAGGCAAAGACTGACCGGGAGCAGATGTGAGGATAGTTGGGATTGCTTGCAATTCAGCCAGGTCAATGATCAGCTTTCACATGTTTGCTACTAATGTATATGCTTCACTGATTGTTTGGCAGGTATCACCGATACACTGCATGAAGTGAGATGGGCTTAGTGAGTGATGCAATGTCTCCCTCCAGTGACTACCCTTGGCAGCTACAATAGGCTCTTATTTGCTATCCAATAAAGAAATCCTTCTTTACCTCCTGGGTTAGAAACCTGTGGATTGGATGCTAATGAATTCAGGTTCACTTCTAGCTGAGAACTCTGCTGTCTGCACGCATGTGGTCATGGTTCATTACCCCAGCATCCCCCTGACTGGAGTGTGTGCAAAGAGCCTTTCTGCTAACAGAATTAACCTGATACACAGTGGGAGCGTCTACAAGAAACACTGTCTGTGCAATAGCCTAATAGTACTGCGTAGTAGTGCATCATGGCACAGACAATGTCAATAGGCTACTGTGAAGTATTATTAGGCTACTGCACAGTAGCATCGCTTAAAATATGTTTGCCGGTGCAACTGCACAGTAACTCCAGGTATGTGCTAATACAAGTACTAAATAAATGCACCGTAACCACTTCACAGTAGCATCTCCTCTAGATGTGCCCAGTTGTGAGTAGAGAGGGCCCAATTATCCCCTGCCTCACACTATCTCTTGTCATTTACACCACTGCAAAGTGAGAGCAGGGCAGCATGAGCTGTAAGCATTCAATTTGGAAGCACATTGCAGTAGCATTAATGATGCAAGGCCTTCTCTATACTACTTTCCAATACACTTCTCTATACAAGGTGTCCCTGTACTCACACTCAAGCCTCACCATCTAAGCATGTGATTATGCACCTTATTTCCTAGACCACCCATGAGTGGCCATTCCTATATGCACCTTCCCTTGAGAGTCCACTGGAAACCTCCATCTATGAATACTTCACCTCTTCCAACCTTTTCCTCCAGCACCCATCATCCCATCTGCCAGCATAACCCACGCTAACACAATTTAACTCTTTGCCATTCTCCTGCGGCACTGCATTTTATGTCCACATAAGGAGTTCTGAATTTTCTACAGCCTCTGAACTAATGAGTCTGGTTGGTTGGGTTTTTTTTCTAATCTCGGCCAGAACAGGACTATGCTTTAATAGCAGAAGTCCAGGGTTCAATACAACCAAAGGAAACACACATGCACACAGAGCGAGAAAGAAACACAGGGATGGAAATAAAGCCCAGGGTGCCTTACACTGAGATCTCTTGGTATGATTTTGCATTTTTTGTTTTAAACTAGAAATCGGAGCAATCCGTGTTTTTCAGCAGAACTGTAAATTGAAACTAAAAGGTAGATTGAAAAGGAACAACTTGTATCATCTAGTCAGTGACCTCCCTGAAGGACTTTAATGCCTAGTACATCCTAAAATTTGTTCTGAATCAGTTCAATATCATCCCAGCACAAAGCAATCTGTGCACCTGAAGCAAGGTTGCATGGAGGGATATGCCCTTTTCAGTTAATGCGGTAGCATCTGATGTAGGATTTTGAGCACAGTGGCATAGGTACCACTTGCTGCCTAATTGGGTTGATTAGTGGCCTTAAATGTATCATCCCCCACAGAGGGTTATGCACTTCTGCAAGGGAGGGGGATACTTTTTTTTGCTTTATGTGGCTTCATTATTTTCCGTTATATTTATTACACATTGATGTGGGCCCAGAAGTCAAAGTCACTCAATCATTTCTACTGCTCAGTTGTATTAGAGCTGGCTGCATTTCACCTATCGATGAAGAGATTTGTATGTAGAATGCATATTAGAAAGTGCCAGTCCAAGGAGCATCTTGTGGTAAGGGAACAGCTATCTAAGGGGGTAAAATTAAGTCCAGCACCCAGCTGTGCCATTGAGCCCCAGACATAAGATGAGACACTTTGTCTCTTTATCCCGGTTCTCCATTAGTAAAATTGGGATAAACTTTACTTACATCTCTTTCTGTCTCACCTGTTTTTATCATGACTTCTTCTTAGCAGAGAATGTCTCTCACCATGTCTTTATGCAGCACCATGGGGCTTACATCTTCTAGGCACTGTCATCATTCAGTCACAACCCGGAATCTGTACCCATCTGAATCTCAAAATGTGGAAGAGGCTTTAAATATAGCTCCCTAGGCTTGTACGAGGCATCTTTCTTTGGGTCTGATCTCAAGGTGGGAGTATGAGGTGGCCATCATAACGCCTAGGTTAGGCTTCTGAATATGCACAGTATGAACTAATGACTCACATAAGCCTGAGCTGGACTTCTCCTAGTGCTTGTAACTGCTATTAAGAAACCTGGTCCTGCTCTCTGCCGGTCTTGCTTCCTAAGCGAGTAGTCAGAATTACAAGCCGCTGGAAGACCAAAGATACAGTGTAATTCACTATATGCCACTCCACTGGATTTTTTATGGACATCTTAGAGAAAAATCGAATCATTTTAAGCAGTGGATGAAAGCTCTCAAACTTCAGACTGATCAAAAGTTTGCTGCTGATGGGAACATGTGAAAAGAGCGGATGGGCTCAATTAATATCAGGAGTTATAACAGGTCACCAACCAAGGACACAAAGGTCTATCTGTGTTGCTGCAGCATCCTACAACTCAGGGGCTTACTGCTACAGACCTCGTCATATAGAACTTGCAAATCTAGGGGCTGAGCCCCTAATTAAAAGGGTACTTCACAGCATCTCTGATGATGATGAGATTTTAGTTGGAGCTTGTCTTTAGAGTCAAGGATTGAAAGGGCAGTGTAGACTGAACTCCCCCTCTTGCCTTTAAATCAAATCCAAGACACGGGTCAAGCACTGTAAGGAAGCTTGTCTCTTTGTAGATATATAAAGATTCTTCCCTAAGCCTTTGTCCTGATAACTACAGAGCGGTTTGAATGCTTACAAATGATCTTTAGTGGTTCCAGTTGGGCAACAAGAGTCTGTTCTAGTGTAACGGCTATAATGATTTATTGGTTCCTGGAAATATTGGCCGCCCAAATTCAGCCAACAGAGACAGCTCTAAAGCCGTATACAACCAACTGAGAATAGCTGAAATATTGCAGTGCTATCTACCAGAATTTCACCTTTTATAAGCAATGAATTTAATCATAAAGGAAACCAGCAGAGGTGCTTTTTCCGTGGTGACATCTCCATATAAAGAAACCCAGGAAGAAGGTGATTTATCTTATCAGAATCACCTCTAACTCTTGGACTAAAAAAATGCTCTCCCCCTTGTCTTCCACTCAGTGTCGACAGCTTGTTATTTTGCTGCAGTCTCAGAGCATTTTTTATTCTGCCCTGGACTGAACACACCCTTGATGCATCAGTGATTGACATTTCTGTGCCAAGGACTGATGTGGAGTCTCAGGCAAGAGAAAACAGGCTAACTAAAGCTCTACCTTTGCACTGTTCTTCTAATGTTCCTGATGGTTATCACTGTCACTAGTCAAATACAAGCTTCATCTAGAATTTGATTTCCTGTGGACAGAATGAATGAAGTCAACCTTCACACCATAGATACGCCATTGCAAGTACTTTGGGATAGGGATCCTCTTCTCTCTGTTGGTTCAGCACCGGACGTAGTCAATCCTGGGTGGTGGCTAGGTCTCCTGGACTGCAAAATAACCTAAGTAAGTTTAAAATCTATGCATAAGTGGTAATTATTTCAGCAGATAACGTGCCTTTTCGTTTTCATTGTTACTCTGTTAGGTTGGAACGAACCCTATCCTAAAAGCACAATTCCATGACTTTGTGGCCAGAGAAGCTGACTAGGGCTCAGTAAATCTATGTTCTACCATTGCCCTGCTTAATGACCTTGAACAAGGCACTTTCCTGATCTGTAAAAGGGGGTAAGGCTCCTAAACTCCCTGGTCAAGTGCATTCAGATTGACAGATGAAACGTGCTGTAAAAGGTCTTGCACTATTGCAAGGTTGTGAAAACTGTCCACTTTCCATAACCTGAGTATTTACATTTTTATAAGTCCAAAGTAGCTAAACTAAAGTTTATGAAACATGGCAAAAATTCACTTCTAGAGTGAGATTTTGTGTCAAGCTTCTTCATGGACTGGATTTTTCTCACATATAAATAAAAAAGGACAAGAAAGTCCTATGCATTGTGATCTCCAGTTAGGAACACAGTAGTGCCATGAACTATGTCCACAAATATGCCAAAAAGAAAGTAATCAGGAAGCATGCACCCAAAAGACAAGTATGATTTTCTTGAGCTGAAAATGAATTTCTTTAACCGAGAGTAAAAAGTCAGCTGCTAAAGATCCCAGAGTAGCTGCTAGAAGAAGACATAGCCTTACTTAGAAAGAAATCCTGGTTTAGATACTAGCCTGGGTTCCAGGAGATGATAGTTCAATTTTCAGCTCTGCCACAGATTCCCTAGGTTATCTTGGTTTTATATGCAAACCTGGATTATCAAAAACAACTTTTTTATTATTCAACCTTTTCTACAACCTATCTATTTAGATTCTAAACTCTCTGGGGATAGTATTGTTTCTCACTCTGAGTGCGTACAGCACTTAGTACAATGGGTATGCCATCTCTGTTGGGGGCTCTAGCTACTACTGTGTTTTAAATTACGTATCATATCAGCAATGAAAGGTCTGGAAATATGACTGGCTGGTTTTGCTTGCTGTTGTAAAAGCAAAATTTATTCTTTTCCCTGAATGTTTTCTGAAATGTGGTAGTAAAATGAATACATAAATAATACAATTTGTTCTGCAAAAACGGGCAAGATTTTGAGTAACATGAGGTTTGCTTTTGAGCAGAGGTTATTTCACTTCTTAAAAAACAATAATGGTTTGTGTTTTTGTGATTTCAGTGCAAAATCCCTGGGAAAAAATGAAATATTCTAGACATAGCAAAACGCAACTGGGCACTGTTGGCTATTTGCCTATTATCAAATGGAAAGGTTGTGGTCAGTCTGTGGGTGGATTTCCCTCCCTCCACACCTGAACAAGGCCTCTGGGTCCTAAATCCAGAGCCAACAGACAGGTCTATATGTTTAGTTATATGCCATAAATACAATGCATTAAGTTTAGTACCAGTAATAACACGCACCAACTAAAAGAGCTATAATCAGCACTACTGCACATTAACGCAGATGAATGCTTTTACTGTGACGCTAATGCCCATTAGACTAAGTCTACTGTGCATTAGCCCATTAACACAGTTTTTTGCCAGCCATGCTAATGCACAATCAAATTAGACTTCTGCATTTTAAAGCTAGGGACAGACATTCAAAACGCCTGAGCCTGAATGGATGCAATCTTTGCAGATTAGTCTAACCTGGCTAGGCTGAACCAGTTTATAACTGTACAGACATTCTCTCTGGACTGAGGAAATTCAGGCACATGCCTGAATTGGCTCAGGCTAGAAACCAGGAGGCACTAGAGCAGCCCTCCATTCCCTTCCAGAGAACTGCGCTGAGGGCTCATGTCCAGACCCAGATTAGGGAGGTCTGCTTGCACCATCCCAGGCTTTTCCCCTCTGGCTGCTGAAGGGGCAGGAGTTTTGCCAGACCCCAGGCTAGCACTCTGAGGCAAGGGGGGTGGAATGTGATGCGTATGCATCTGTTGATGATACAGAGCTTTTCAATCTCCCTCGCCCTGCTTCTTTATACTGTCTGCAGCAAATTGACAGGCGAGCAAGCCAGCAGGGGTTTATCATCTCATCAGCAAAACAATAGGCTTGCTCCATTAATTCAAATGCCTCTTAAACAGCTTACCAACTGACCTGTTGACTAGCTCCAAACAGCCCTAAGCAGTAACTGTTCTGTCTGCCTGTCCCAGTGAAATCGGAGAGACACACAGACACCTCTCAACATTAGCTAGCATACCACATGCCTATGGTCCGTGGGGCTGAGATCTGTACTGTGAGAGATGGAAGGAAGGAAGGGGTGGGGGGGCGTTCCTGCTTAAGCAGCAAACAGCAAGGGGGATGGGCAGCAGGAAGTAAGGCAACCCCTGCTGTGCCTGCAAGTCTCTGCCAGAGATGCAGCCAGGGAGCAGAGAGGAGGGACCAGTCCTGCTGTGGCACAGAGAGCCTGGCCCAGCCCAGAGAGCATGCCGGGATACTGGGGGGTTGGGGGTAGTATCTTAAACCCGCAAGAGGCCTAGGACAGACATTGCATAAACTGGTTTGACCCAAATCAGTTAAGTCTGATACTACATTCAACCAGGTTTATCTCAAACCAGTTTCAGACATTTTCAGACTGATTTATGTACAGTGAACATCTGTTCTGTTACAGCTTTAAACCCATTTCTGATCACTAAAACTGGCTTATGTGTAATGTCTGTCCCTAGTCTAAGCATCTTGTGTAAAAGTGCCTGCTGGGATTTTGTCTTGGAAAAAAGCATTTTGCAGTTTCAAGCAGGCCTACTGTAAGAAAAGCCACACAATGAAAGTTTGCTTTCTTCTATAGGTCATCTGTAATTCTTACCGTTTTAGAAATTTTTGAACTGAGGTAGAACGAGAGAAGTTAGCTTGTCTAGGGCCACAGTGAGTCATAAGTAAAGCTTGCCTGAATCTCTAATAATTGTCACTCACAGCTAGCAAGAGAACCTGGGTATCCTGATAGCTAGCCTCCTCCCTAACCCAACAATTTCTACCTCTTAAGGTGACACACTTTCCAGAGAAGAGAATTAGACCCAGAAGTTTGGATTCCTAAAGCCCCAGTCTCTGACCAATAGGACTCACTCCCTCGGTGAGCTGGCAACAGAACTCAAATATCCTAACACCAAGGTCCTTTTGCTGTAACCTACAAGTACACATTCCCTTTTCAAAGATAACTACCATCCTCCTGTTTTAAGCACTCAATTGTGCTTCCTCTGGACACAAAGAAAGAAAACAAAAATTACAGTTGTAAAGGTTTAAAAAAAATCCTGGGTGGCTAAATGTATTTCCTGTTGCTTGCTTCATCTGTGGATGGAGTGACCCCTAGTCAGAGGTCACTATGTTTGAAAACAAGCCGAAATCTTTGCAAAGAAACTTCTTTCAATACACCCCCCTCCAATTCACAGCCATTTCTGAACCTTATGTGATGGATCATCCCTCTAGGCGGCTAAATAAAGTCCTTCATTAGCCAACAGAGTGCTGGTGGCAACAACACTTGTCAAAGACAGTGCAAGATACCTGAGGCTATTCTAGCAACAGACTTCACGATCTGCCAGCCGTGAATGTTCCCTAGGAGCTTAGATGATACTTTCTATAAAAGAAGTGTGTGTGGGGGGGGATTTGATTAAGAAAAGAAGCATATTTTTCTCTCCCCCCTTCCCCCTTCTATTACTAGCATTTTAAAGCCTGGCTTCATATTTCTCACAAGTTATTGGTGTTGTGGGCTGTTAGAACAGATGTAAAGCCATCTCTCCTGGGATTACTTTTGCCAGTGGAATCCTGATGGGATGAAATGGGACTGCAAGCCCCAGCGGGCAAAATCCTATCAGAAAGTATTCTCAGCAGATGTGCTTCCCATCTCGCTCTCTTCATCCGAATTAATGATTATTAATATTATTCTTTTTTTTCTCTCCCTCACTAATGGGAATTGATTTTTTTTTGCGATTCTCCTGAATTATAAGGAAATTAAAGTGAAGCAAAGGTGGGGTGGGGGGCAGGGGGTGGAATGCAGACCAGTGTAATCTGTCTTTGCTTCATTACTTCTCCTTCTGCTGTGAGTGAAGTCTACCACTTTGCAGAGGAGCTAGGCAAGACCTATGTCACACTTAAATTCCAGGGGGCCTGCACATTACCTAAAGCCCAATTAAGTTCACTGGATTTACATAGGATGTTATGGGCTGGCTTCTCCACAAGGATTATTTTCACTTATTGAATGAATAGTATCAATTCACAGAAAACTGTTCCCATATGCCTAGAACATCTTTTTCTGATCTAGGCAGACTTCAGAGCTTGCTTAGAAGGGTAAGGTGGCCTAATGGATGGGCGCTACGCCAGAACTCAAGAACCTGAATGTTGTCCTTAGTGTGGCACTGGGCTGCCACTTGGCCCTCCCACCCTTGGTCAGATTTGCCTATGGTCAAGGATGGTTTCTCACTCTGTATCTGTCAGCCCTGCAAAACAGGAATTGATCCCAGATGGGACCTTTGTGGGCTCCACCAGGGCAGTGCAACCTACTAAAGAAAAGTGAGATTACAACCAGGACGCGGGTGTTCTGTGCCCAGCTCCTCAGTCGCCCATCCATAACGTGGGGATAATGATACCAACCTTCTTTGTAAAATGAGTTGAGATTTGCTGCAGAAAAAGTTCTGCAAAAGAACTGGGTGCTGATAATCCTATTTAAAATCTGCGCTTTCTCTTTAAAAGAAGTCTTGGCACTGGTGAAATGGACAGGACTATTTGATAAAGGCAAAGGCTTCCGAGCGTTCAGCGTTACAGAATGTTCATTTCATCAAGACAGAAAGAAAACAGCATAAGGGGAATGGGGGCAACTGATTTCATGGGAAAAAGAAAAAAACAGGAGGGCTGGGAGTAGGCCCAAGCCATGGGCAAGAGTGCCAGTGGGGATTTGCAACCCACTGATATGCAGTGTGACCACACAGTGGACTGGCTGCCTGTAGAGGAGGCAGGAGCAGTATGCTAAGTTCCAGGAATTTCAGGTCTCAATGGAAGCTGTCTACAAGTGAAAGGTGTCTAACTGGGCAGCCATAACGACTGTACTGGTAGGGCAATCGCAGCAGCTAAGCAGGCTTTCACAGGCTGCTGGCTCAGATGCGTCATTTCTGACTGGGAGGAATCATCTGTAAGGATTCTGAGTATTTTCAACGTTCAGAGAACTTAGGAAATAGAGGATGCTTCATATCATGAAGGAAATACCCCCCATAATTGACCAAGATTGTGTAAAATAGGTCTTAAAACACTTATGGCCCTTGTATGTTGATCAGTAACCCTTGATTTATTGACCTTTCCTTGCTTAGTGCAATATTTGTACGTTGGTCTTTATGGGGAGGTCTAGTTGTAGATTGGAATTTTGCCCCATGGGAATTTCTAGTCTTTCAGAAAAAAATTCCTTCTGAATTGGAAAATTTCCCTGCAAATTAAAACAATATTCCCCCCCCCCATGTTTCAGTTCAATTTTTCCAAAAGGAAACAGAATATCTAGCTCTCATGACTCCTAGGGCCTTCTCCTATATTATCCCAACCTTGGGAACTCCCTAGATTTCCTCTGACCTGGGAAAAATCCTCATGCTGACTCCGAAGAGTCATGGATGTTCACAGAAGGCCCCAGGATGGAGGCAGGTCAAGAGCCTCCTAGCCTTGAGATCAGTTAGCGGGTCCCTTGGATTTAGGAGTGTCCCTTGCTGCAGGGCACTGGGTACATCTACAAGTTCATTAATGCATTTTAGGTAATGCACATTAAATCTAGTACCTGCATTTGCGAGGTACTAGAAAAATGTGCATTAGCTTATTTTAATGTACATTAGCTAAAGTGCACTTTTTATGACTCTTGAATGCTCATTAAAATAGATTAATAGGCATTAAAGTATATGTATAGATGCACCCAGAGAGTTTAGAAGCCCTGAGGGCCCTGGCTACAGCTGGGACTCTCAGAGATTTCAGGTGTGGGAATGGGAGACTGAGAAGTCCTGAGGGCCACAGCTCAAGACATGACTTGCACAGCGGGGAGCCTAGACTAGGACCCAACTCTGAGGCAGTCACCATAGCTGTGCTGTCTCTGAGCCATGGACCCTGGAAGCCTAGGTCCTCAGCAGCCCAGCAAGTGAACAGGTAGGAAACCAGAAAGGCAGTTTTCACTGAAACCCAGCTTGCCTTTCTTTAGGTGGCTGGTGAAACCAGTATGTTTCTTCCAAACATTTTAGATTTCTGACTTGCTCCAAGTATGGACACTTGTTTCACAACAGCCACCAGGCAGCTGCGAGACATTAACCATGCATGTTTTGGAAGTCGGTTTAGTCGTGCCAGGAGCCAGGAGAATGGGGGAACATGGCTCTATTTTCATCCCTCTTCTTGATCTGGTGTTAGTCACTTCACCTTCACTTCAGTTCTTGTTCTCTCCTTGTCCTTCCGGTTTGATTTATTTCAGCTGCAAGCTCTTCAGGGTTCAGACTGTGTTCATCGTGTGTCTGTCCAGTGCCTACCAAAATGGGGTCCTGACCTGAGCTGAACCCTTGCATCAGCCCACCCATTTGGGCTAGATGCCAATTAGTGACCTGGAGGTGAAAGACTTCAAATCCATTCCACAGTCCCAAGCGTGCCCTTCTTTGTATTGATATTTCTCTTTGTATCACACTGCTCTGAACAAAACAAAAAATAATAAAATAACCCCAGACACTGGATTTTGAAATCTCCGTAGATGGCAGAAGCAGAGACAACCACAGAATAAAGATATCCTGTTGAAAGGAAATAAATACAATGTTGATTGGCAAGCTAAATCCTCCACAGCCTTGCTGCTGGTATGATTGGAATTGAAAATGAACCAAACGGCAACATGCTTAATGCAATTTCCGCGCTCAAAATGCGTTTTTCAATCTATTTCCTTAAGCCTGCAGGACTCTTACGTAGAATTCCACTTCCCATTTCTCTGCTTGGACAGAAACTTTAAATATATTACAAGACCTCCTTGGCAGCAGGGATTTTCGTTCAGGTTTTCATATTTCTAAGCACATAGACAGGGTTAGCATGTGTTAACAGAGCCATTGTCATGAGATAATGTGCTGCTATTAGAACATATTTTTTATGATGGCTGCGGGCCATTTTCCTGTGATAGAAAATAGTAATGGCTTGCCATACCCGGACCCATTAATGGATCAACATTCTCTTGTCTTGCTGTCGTACAGCACAATCCATTCTGCACAATCCCTCGTGGAAAACAAAGTAGAAAAATGTCACTTTAGTGACAAACTGAGGCAGGCACTCCTGAAACGGCCTCTGCAGCATGACTGAAACAAAAGATTACCATTTTTAGAGCAGCGGTTCTCAACCTGTTTTGGACTTGAGGCCCTCCTCCATAACTCTTGTGAATTGAGCATCACCCAATTTCAAAAACGAATTTATATCAGTGTCTACCTCCTTGCAGAGGGCCTGGGCAGTAGGGGTAGAGGATCAACCAGGCAACTCATACCTGATCTTGGGCTTAACTGCTTATTTCCTCACACCTGGTTTGTCTTCTCATATCTCATAGTACCCTTGAACGGATCTCAGGGCACCCTGGTTGAGAATCACTGCCCTAGAACAACGCAATGCAGGAAGAAAAGAGCAAGGGATGGGAGTCAGCAGGTGGTGCCTTTGTTTCCATCCATGCTGTTAATTCCCTCTGGGTCTGTCTACATTGTGGCAGTATGGGGCTCGGTCAGGATGTAGAGGTGATGAGCTCCACTCATTCTCACCCTGCGTATTTCAAACCTAGTATCACAATGAGATTTCTGGTTTTTGCAAGAGAGGTGGCTTGGGGTGCTTTCAGAGCGTCCTCGCTCCCTCATTTCCAGAGCTAACTCACACTAAGGGGGAGCAAGTTGGCAGGCTTCTTCTCTCAACGTCAAGACTGCTGCCATGGTGTAATCAAGTCTTCTGTGACTTAGAGAAGACCCCCATCTATAAGGATACCAATAATTCCTCTCATTCGTCCTTCTGAGGCATATGGAGATGTGGTGATGACACATACTAAGCACCTGATAAATAATAATATTTAAGCAAATAAACACTGAAGTCAAAGTTCAAGGGGCTTTTATCTCAGGAAATAGACTCCAATAATCACCCCTTGGGGAAATACTGAAGGTATGAGATAGGCAGACAGACAAATGAATCAGCTAGACAGAAGGGTAGAGAGGTCATAAATAAACTAGAGCTGCCACAATGGACATCTCTACAATTTTGCCTTTGCTGTGGGAACAGCCTGGCTTCATGTGTTGCATGCTCATCTTGTGACTGATCAGCGTAGCAGATAAGAGTCTACAACTCCTTGTCTGCTATTTGACTGCTTCTGCTAGTTCAGATGGTCAAGTGGTATTGAAAATCTCAGGTCTGTTTCCTGCTGATGATCCACAATGAAGGTCATTATGCAAATAACATCAGGCAGAGTGCAGAGAGTATTGTAATATCATTTATCTTCTTGGAGGAGCCATTGTACAGAATTCCATAGTAGTAGAAGCCATAAAAGTACCTACTTTATACCTGAAAGCTTGTCTAGTATCTTTCCAAAATTTACATTTAGTCCAATGTAAGAGATATCAAAGAAACCCTTGGTCCTCCTGTATTTTCTGGACCATTGTGTCTACAACAGCACACCAACCCTGCTACGGATAAAAGTATGGCATAACCATATTCAGTGCATAACACACTCCTTATTCACAGAAGCCTAGGGCTGGAAGGGGCCTTCTGGGTCAAGCCCAGTTCCCTGCTATTGCAAGCAGCCACATCATCTAATCACTGCTGTTATATCCTTATAAGCTCTGCCTTGAAACAATTAGATGTTTTTGCCCTGTAAGGGAATCAAGATCCTGTTATGAAAAATGGAGAGAAAAGATTGGAAAGTGGGTCTGGCCCCTTTCAGAACAGGACCTTTTGGGCCAGCTAGGGCCAGGTTTGGTGGAGTTGGTCACATGACAGGAAAGGGGGAGGGGCTAGAAGGGATAAAATCGGCCCCGAGAGAGACAGCAGCAGTTGAGTCCTATCTGGGAGGAAGAGTAGATTGACCCTGCGGGGGGAAAGAGAGGAATTGGTGGACACTGAAAGTAACCCTTAAAGGGGAGTACATTTCTGCAAAGGATTTTCCTTTGTTCCATATTTTTAATAGCAAGCCTGTGGGCAAAAGCCTAAATTAAGATGGGGTCTGGTTACCTTGAGATAGGAAGGAATTTTAGGATGAGTTTTTCCTTTTCATTTGACAGACAACTGGTGGACCTTAACTGACAGTAAGGGTAGATGTGGAGGCTACACAACAGGGTGTCCCAGCATCCTGCCTGATGTCTTTCTGACCTAGCAGGGAAGGAAGAGAGACAGTGAAACTGTGTTTGGAAGGTGCAAGACCAAGACTTGGAGTGGCCGGGTCCAAAACAAGCCAGGCTCCAAGGGGAGCCGGTAAAATGAGGGCCAGGACGGGATGCCAGGGGAGCCGGTGGACACTGAGAGCCTTCCAGGTGGTAAGACCTTGCCCTAGGATGCCTCTCACCCTCTGCTTCAGGTAGAGGCAAGACACATCCTGAATTAACTGTTTTTTTTTCCCATTGAAGTGTGGCAGGTAAGTGGGACCGGAAGGTTTTCTGACTGGGTCGAGAACAACAGGACTGACTGTAACGGGGCAGAAGGACCCTCTGCCTGAGTCCTGTCACATGCCCTGCAATACTCAGATTGGGGGCTGTTCCAGAATCTCCCTCCTTTGATGGCTACAACTTCCTTTTCATTTCCAGCCTTAAATTAGCCAGGGCACGTTTTTACCGCTAGTTTTTGTGTCTGCTTCCTTTGCTTCGCTAGGTAAAATCAAGCTCTCCTAATATCTTCCTTGCAAAATGGGACCCCCAGTTCCCTGATCATCCTAATTTTCAGTTCTGTCCTTGGCTTTGGGTAAGTCACTTAACTTCATTGCCTCGCTTTCCCTCTCTGAATATTTTCCCCTCTCTGGTTCCTTTCCTCATGGAGCTGTTCTCAAGGTAAATATGATAACCCTAATTACTCTCCGGGTTAATTATTGCTCCAAGTTCCAAAAGTGGGATTGAAGTACACTTATGATTACCAGTTACAGATCAGTGAAGAGCTTTTCCTTCCTAAAGGGAACAAGCTTCTTAACCTTCCAGTGAGATGTCAGCAGCTGCATTTAGCTGTGAACAGCGGGAGTCTGAGTGGGAGGAGGCTGATTCACAAAGGCCCAGAGGTGCTCGGAGAACATGAACGGGACACATCAAATTGGAATCAAGAAGTAAACATTTATTTCTGGGGCCTTGTTGTGACCCTCCTGTAGCTTCGTATTATCCATGGTAGCTGTGGATTTCTTGTTTGGGCCTATGAATAAGAGCATTGCACACACTGCAGAAGCCTTTTTTTTTTTTGCTTTTTTTTTTGATGCAAAGGTTAAACAAATCAAACATTACTGATTCAGTGCAAATGACAGAAGGCTAAATGGTGTTATCTTTAATTACTGTCAGTGTCAGGGAGAATGACTGGAGAGAGGTGGGGGGTTTCTGCTTTGCCGGGATTAGCAGTAGAGGAAGCGTTGCCCACCATTTATATTCGAATGGGGACATCTAGTGGGCATATGTGAACCTTTCAGCAAAGACAGAATAATTTTAATGCAGCTCTGAAGATGGTTATGACATATCACCGCTCCCTTGAACCTGTACGGAAAATCCTCAAACAATTGCAACCCATACTAGAAAGAGACCCTATTCTTATAAAGATCTTCCCAGCCACCCACCCTAGCCTTCAAACAAGCACCAAACCTCGCTAACCTCATCGCCGGAAGCAAACTTCCTCAAGCCCAGAACACACCACAAGGATCCAGATCGTGCCAGGACAAGAAATGCAAAACCTGCCAACACTTCTCCACCACCCCCACTATTGCTACACCCTGCAACAGAGCCATCAGCATCCCTGGATCTTACAGCGGCACCTCCAGAAATGTGATGTACCTCATCCAATGCACCAAATGCCCTGATGGAAAATGCGTAGGAGAGACCACAACAACTGCGCACCAGAAGGAACGCACACCGGAAATCCATCAAAGACAGGAACACCCAATTACCGGTGGGGGCACATTTCTCACAAGAAAACCACTGGCTCTCCAATCTCTCAGTCCTGATCCTCAAAGGAAACTTACACAAGGCTTCCCAGAGACGAACCTATGAGCTCCATTTCATCAACCTCCCGGATACTAGAGATCATGGACTAAATATAGACATTGGATTTATGACACATTATAACCTGCCCGACATCTGACTCCCCACGTATCTCTTCACTTACATCCCCCTTCTCTCTTCCTTCCCCCCTCACCTGTCTCTCACCCATTGACTCCTCTATCTACATTTTCACTGACTACCTGTCTTGTATGCAGATCAGCCCAGCCCCTGGCTTCTTCACTTTTCATTCCATCCAGGAAGAGCACACACCAACTGCTGAAACTTGCTTAGCCCAACGAAGGGTTTTTGAACCCGAATGCTTGCTTAATAACTATTCTCCAACTATTTGGGTTGGTCTAATAAAAGATATCAGATTCACCAAAGGAACCTTGTCTGCTCTGAAGATGTGATACTTATCAAAACCAGAATTAAAAGACTTATTTTTTTTAAGGGGCTGCTGACACTTCCTGGGAAACAGCCATTGCAGATGTAATCCTACTGCTTGCTCTCTCATGTTTGCTGTTTCTCCTTCCTCAAATGCTTGTATTTTTCAGAGATTGTCACAGAAGAGGAATGGTTTTCAGCTGAACGAACTAACTCAGAACAGCCCCCACTCTGACAATTGCTACATCACAGATTGAAAGGTTCAGGTCCCAGCCAGAGAGGACACACAACTCAGTTGAAGCACTCTGGAATGAAGTAAATACGGACGGTCCTACTAGCCCAGTGGGGGAAAGCCTTGGATGGGCCCCATAAGAAAGTGGTGAGAGGAGTAGCCTATTCCTGTGCACTAACTGGCCACAATGTCAGCCCTTCCCTTGGGGAATACCCATAATGAAAATAGGCCAGCCACAGCAGGGGATATAATAATACAGCCTCTTCGGCATCATTTTTCATCAGTCGATGTCAGAGCATGTCAGCACTGGAGCTGGTTAGAAACATTTGAGTGAACCAGTTTTCTGTTGGAATTTGCCAATTTGTCAAACAGAAACATTTCATTGGTTTTCTGTCAGTTCATCTACCTTGCTTCTTGACACCCTGGGTGATGTACTGCTGAAGAACCCACACATTCAGGATCCATAGCTTTAGGACAGCCCAGCAGGTTGGCTGTTCTCAGGCCAAGGACCTCAGGGCATCCAGGATCTGTAGCTGGGAGGCAGCCCCACCATGTAGGACCTTCCCAGGGCTGAGGCTCCATAGTCACTCATGGAGAAGCAAAATCTTCTGTCAAACTATATACTCTCCGCCCCACTAACCCTAGGGCTAGTATCACTATCTCCATTTTATCTATGGGGAACCAAAGCACAAAGAACAGAAGCCACTTGCCAAGGGCCAGTGGCCAACAGCAGAGCTGGAATCAAAACCCTCATTCTGGGGCGCTCAGCCAAGTATAGCACATTCCCATACCCACATCGAACAAAAGAGTGCACAATGCATTCCACATCTCTGGAGCCAATGAAGGGCCAATTGCCAGCAATCCTTATGCAACACGCAACACATGGTTGCTATACTGAGGCTTGTATGTGCTGGGGTCCACAGCAAGTGGCTTATCCTAGACATTCAGAGATTCAGATTCTTCTCCACAAAGATGCTTTTTTTTCCCTTAAGGAGCCTGAGAAAAGCATTCATCCATATCTGTAGAACTATCTTACCCAGCATGGGGCTAGGGGCAGATCTGGGGAGGGGGGTGTGCAGTGGTATAGTTCCACTTTCACCTCTTCCCCGCCCCCCTTTAATTCTTGGTCCACCAAGGCTAGGGACATTCATTCAAAATGCCTGAGTCTGAATTGATTCAATCTTTGCAAGTTAGTCTACCCTGGCTAATCTGAACCAGTTTGCAAGTTCACAGACATTCCCTCCAGACTGAGAAAATGTAGGCATATGCCTGCAGTGGCTCAGGCTGGAAGCAAGGGGGTGCTAGAGCAGCCCTCCCTTCCCTTCCACATTGCTGAGCTGAGGGGGAGCATGGCTAGGCCCTGGCAGGATGCTCTGATTAGGGAGTGGTTCCCCCACCCCACCCTCACTGTTTCTGACTAGCCTAGCAGGGAGTTGATAACAGAGCATTTAGCACACCATCAAGAAAACAACAGCATCTTTCATTAGTTCAAGCTTTTCTTAAACAACTTTTCCCCAGGAAGGAACAGAGGGACATTACCAGGTGACCTGTTGATTAGTTTCAAAAAGCCCTAAGTGGAAACTGTCCTGTCTCCCTTTATCCTGTCCGCCTTACACTGACACCTCTCAGCATTAGCTAGCATACCACATGCTGGCTATGGTCTGTGCTGTGGGAGAGGGGAAGGGGGTGATCCCTGCTTGAACAGGGAGTGGTGAGGGCAGGGGACACAGGGGAAAGGCAGGCAGACCCTGCTGTAACTGCAGTTTCTGCCGGAGCTCCAGCCAGGGAGCAGAGAGGTGGGCCAGCCCTGCTGTGGAGCAGATAGCCCCACCCAGCCCAGAGAGCATGCTGGGATGATGAGGGAATCTGGTTTATTTTAAACCAGCAAGGGGTCTGGGACAGACATTGCATGAACTGATTTGACCCAAATCAGTTAAGTCTCATAATACATTCAACCAAGTTTACCTCAAACCAGTTTCAGCCATTTTCAAACTGGTTTATGTGCACTGAACATCTGTTCTGTTATAGATTTAGACCAGTTTCTGGTCACTTAAAATGGTTTATATATAATGTTTGTCCCTAGTCCAAAAGTTTAAAGCAAGCTGCCTGGGGGTAGCAGCAGCATTTCTATTCAAGCAGCAGTGGGGGAGCCACTTGACCTCATGGTTCATTATATTCTACCTGATTCCTTCTAAATTCTTCCTTCCACAGGTGTGAATGATCTTCTCTCCTTTTTAACTATATGAATGTTCCTCTAATCAAGCTATTCTTTCGTATGAAAGTTTGCCATCCTCCTAGTAATGTAGCTCTTATTTAAAAGCCTGGCAGACTGTTTATTATGCTAGCTAAAAATATTAACGCAGGGATGGAAATAACTTGCAGTGAAGTAGCGTAGGCACTGTCAAAAAGCTCGAGAAGGCTTGATTTTGCTTTATGAACCTGAAAGAGATGTACATTTAATTTTAATGACAACAGATCTAAAGAAACAACATCTTTTGATTATTTTGCCTACTTTGTTCTTTTTTAGTACAAAATGTAGGATATAGCAAATTAATGCACATTGCAATAAAGTTATATTTGTTTTTGCTTTGATCTTAAGCTGAGTAATATAACCCCAGGCCCCTATCATATTAACAAAGCTTATAGTTTCTTTTTTACCTGGAGAAAAATATGTGTTCTTTTATAGGCAATGATGCATCAATCCGTCTAAACCATCCTTTTCAAAATCCTAGATCTGTCCTTGCATGGAGCTTAGGGGAAAAGCCCCATTTATGCAGAGTGGGTTCTGTAGCTGGTGAAATTGTTGGCTATTGCCTCAGCCTCAGGAGAAGCACCTTAAGGCTTCTTGCACAGCTGCCTCCACAACAGCGAACCCCTGGCATGTGCTTCAGGGAGGGGCTCAGGCATTGCAACAGGTCTTGGGAGCCCTAACAGCTGGCTCAGGGGATTCCTCGGATGGGGGCATGGAGAGGAGGAAAGTCTTATTGAATGGGCTAAAACCTCACTGCCAGCATGACAACCATGGAAAGCCCTGTCACAGGGAGCCAGTGTGTGCCCCACCACACAGAGGAGACTGATCCAACCATGGCAAGAAGCAGTGGGGTCTTGTAGTCCTTAATATTAAGAAGGGAAGAGTTGAAGGGCACAGAAAGTGGAGACTACTACTGATCAGTTCCTGATCCTTGACTAGGCCCTAAAATCTCATGACTACGAAGATGGGCGATAGAGCAACCAGTCAGTACTAAGGTATGGCCAAGGTATGCCCACTGAAGTAGCTTGGTCATTCTGTGTGAACTTAGCAGCACTGCTTGCCTGTTTTACACCTACACTCCTGCTGCTAACTATGGTTGGAAGGAAAGGTGACTGCCCAAACAGAGGCACGTCTGCACTGCCCTCAACCCTTGGCTAGGTCAGCCACCATCCCAAGGCACTTGGGATTACTGTGCACCAATGCAGAGAGTGGATCCGGTGAATCTCCCTGAGCAGTCTCACCTGCCCACTGGCCCTTGACATGCAGTTGGATTGGTGATCCTGCTCCACAGCACATCTCCTCCTATCAAGAGCCGCTTGTTCATTCAGCTTATGGTCAAATATCTCTGTTGGCATCCAATGCCAGGTTTCCACTTCGAAGCAGTTCATTGACAGGTGTATATCAAGCAAACTGGCCTCACAGAGACAACTACATGCTTTTGATCCTGTCAAATGCTCCTCTGTGGGTGGTTGAGGCACAAGTGTTCTTGTTTCCAGCTCTCGCTAGGTGTCCCACATGCCCTTTTCTCATGAAAAGTTTCTTTAAAGGACAAGCTTGCTTTTTTTCTTTTTTTATTAGAAACATGATATAGGCAACACTGCATTTCAGGAGGCTGCATATCTTTCATATTAAATTATCTATTCTTTTACAGCTCTCTCTCTCCATCCACCCATCCCTTAGCTATTAGAATTCAGTTTTCATTAAATGCAATTTTGTTGACATAGACCTAGACCTCACTTTTAGTAAAGTCTGGAATACATGGACAATTCCCTAAGACATGAAGAGGAAAAAATCCCTTGTCCATTACGTTCTCTCTAACAATATTATCTCTCTGCTCGGCTGTTATTGGAGATGACCCCTGTACTAGGTAATTGCCTAGCATGTTAACAAGGTTAGTCCACAATTCCAGGTGTGATTTCAGTCCTTATATCTCTCTTGACACATCTATTTCCAGTAAAATCAGGAGAAAAAATCCTTTCCCCTTGGTCCTGTTGCTATCACATACACACACATTTATTTATTTATTTATTTAATATAAATAAAATAGCGTGTGTGCGTGAACATGCGCACGCGCATGTGTTTTAATTAATCTTTTCTTTCCCAAAATAGCCCTTGCTATCAGCACGATAGGTAGTTCACCTAATTGCTTACTTTCTCTTAACTGGCACCATGGCTAATTTGTAGGTACACTGATAAAAAATAATAGACATGCCTGGTGATTAAATTGAAGTTCGACTGCCTGAAAGGTCAGAATGTGATTTCCCTTTGCTGCTGGTTTATTAATATTATGCCTGCTTAAATGGCCTAGCAGCAGAATCTGTGAGTTTTCGAAGAGCACTGAAACACGTTTAGATTGTGCAACCCCCGGGTGCACATCCATGGGTGGATATTACATTTGAAAAGCGGAGGGGGCGGGGGGGGTGCAGGTGGCGTAACCCATCATCGCATACAACACAACTCACATTTTTCTCTAGTTAAAAAGAAATTAGATACTTTGCTACCATGCTAGGTTTTCACTACATTAGTCAGTGTGAGGTCAAAACAAAAATAAATGTAACTACTGCAGGTGTGTTAAATTCATCTAGGCCTATAGGCCAAATGAGTGGCATGGAGCTATGTTGTGGGTGAGATCACGGCCACAGACTGGTCCCGCATGCCAGATCCAGAGGAGCTAGGGTGGCGCATGTCGTGGACCAGCCATTCCTATCTACGCTGCACGTGGTGCCTGCTGTGGCCACTCCAGGACTGCGCTGCGTGCAGCACCTGTTCCAGTGCATGTCTGTTCTATTCAAGATCCAGCATATGCCCTGGGGTGACTCCAGCCACTCTGAGGCCACACGGCACCCTGCTCTGACCACTCTAGGACACGTGCTGGATCCAGCATGGAGCAGAAGCATGCCGAAGCAGGTGCCATGGTCCCAGAAGAACTGAACTGTATGGCACGTGAAGTGGAAGGAGCCATCTGGTACACTCCAGAGTCTACTCAAGACCCACAGGCAGGCTAGGGGGATGGATGATAAGTGGCCCGCAAGCTTTACCTTTGACACCCTAAACTATGGGAAAGTGCACATATTTGTTAGATTATATATAAATAAAAAACAGTAGACAAAAATAGTCAAAATAGTCCAAAAATATTGTGCCAGTAGTCCTGTAGTCATATAGTTAAATGTACGTCTCTAATTCAGATTCGTAAAACAACATCTAGGTGTCTTGACAGTGGTTCCAATACTTTACTGTCAGTCATTTCTACATCTGAGTTAATATTACCATACCTGAGTTTTTTAGCTAGAGATAAAAACAGTCAGCAGGGCTGTGAAATAAAAGAGAACATTACCTGGAAAGGCTGACTGACAGCAAAATTACAGAAGAAAGGGTAGCTTGAATAGTGAAACAACAAGGCTATTAAAAAAGATAGAGACTTGTGAACACCTGTGGAGAGGAGAGAGATTAGCAGGAATCAAGGGGATGATAATGAGCCATGAAGTCAATTGATTCTTTCAGCACTGCCTCAAAAGGAATGTTGCTGCCCCTTCCAGGCCGTTGGTTTTAAAGTTTGGATGGAGCATAAATCAAAGCGGGTGTGCAACTGCTACTCCGCATCTCCTGGATTCGTCCCTGTGCAGGTTCACCTTTGTGTCCAGGTAATTGTGCACACTAATGCCCCATTTGCACTGGTACAGCAAGCATGGGTCATACGTGTGACATGTTTACAGAATGTGTCACATGTCACTCCAGTAAAAAGCCTGCGTGGAGGACAGAAGCTGACTATGGATCCTAGTATTACTGATACTGTAATGGCATCTATTGAGATCACAGCTCCATTGTGTTATACAGTGGACAAAGCCCAGTGCAAAAGGTAGTTCCTGCTCTAATATAAATGGAGAAGGGGCATGAGGGGAAAGAGATGCAGAAGGAGGTGGACTTGTATTCAAAACTCGTGAGTCAGGCCAGCAGCCAAGCCCATAATAGGACCCTTTTTGCCCAGCTATGAGAGCTGTATCTTACAATTTATGCCATTACACTATCAGTTCTCACTCCAGTTGCTATAGGGCTGAGCTCTTGGGTGGAAATGTTGTTTAAAAGTCTATTGGAAGGGTGCGGAGATGTTATCGCGACACTAGTTTTCCAAGGGACAAAGTTTTGGCACAAGGATTCCACTCTTTTTTCACGTGTTCTGGGCATAGAAACTAGAGGCCGGGCAGAGCTGCAGAATTCAGATCAGTTTTGATTCTCCATTTCTATTTCTTCACGGTTGTAAAGTCAAACAGTTTCTGATGTTGGGCTGAATAGCAGCTCATTGCAGATACTGCAATTTAACTCTGGAATTTAGGGTACTTCTATTCTGTCTCTAAAATGAGATAACTTATCCTTTGTCAGGCTTCTCTCCTTAGTCTGTAAGGGTATAGACTCTCTCTTACTACATCTCTCTACAGCAGTGGTTTTCAATCTGTTGTCCGCAGATCCTTGGGGGTCCACCTTGGGGGTCCACAGACTATATCTAAGGGGTCCATAAAGAAGATTATGATCAACCAAAAGTATGAGAATACCTGCATTTTTTAAGGGTTCTGCACATGAAAAAAGGTTGAAAACCAGTGCTCTACAGGATCTCATGCAATGAAATGTGCCATCGCCATGTTTCGGTTTTACTACAGTATAACCTCATAAATCTGGCAAGCTCAGGACCAAACATCTACTGGAAATTTCAAAATTCCAGATTTTTTAAACTGGGGTGGCAGCCAGTCATGGAGTGGAGGGAGTAGTGGCGGCTGGTCCCAGAGCAGCAGCTGCATGCAGAGCAGCAGCATGGGATAGTGGATGGCAGTGGCAGCTGCCGTGTGCAAGCTTCCCCCTCCGCTGCTCTGGGATTGGCCACCACTGCTCCCCGAGCAACTTATTTAGTACGTGTAGTGTACTTTTCTAGCATAGCGTAGTGTACGTAATCCAGTATAGTGTATTTTTTTTAAAGTACCAGATTTTTGAGAATCCTGGATATTTGATATCTGGATTTATGAGGTTATACTGTATTTGTAAAAATAGAGCTAACAACATGACTGTTTTGTAAAGTGATTGATATCTACTGATAAATAGAGTACTACAAAAATATGGTATAGAAGTAAGGTGTTATCATCATCATAGAAACCGAAGCCTTGAGGGAAGTGGGGAAGTGGGTGACCTGAAGGAAGTAAAAGCAGGACGGGGCAACAGGGGAGGCCTTCTCATTCTTCCTAACAGAGTAGGGCAATTGGCAAGTTACCCCAGGGGTCTGTCTGGACACAAATACATGGAGTGGGAATGGCATGCTGTTCTCAGTGGTGGCAGATAACTAGAGACCTACCAAATTCATGGCAGAAGTGGGCTGCATGGAAGCCCCTTTAATCTTGCAGGCCTTCCTCTATCCCTGTCCCCCGTATCTCCATGCTGCCTGGCAGTTGGGCCCCACCGCTCACTCCTGTTTGGCAGAGGTGAAAACCATAGTTTTACATAGGGTGCCATTTTTGCCTCCTGACCAGTCAGCAACAAGCAGCAGGGCCCCATAGCCAATCAGCAATGGGAGGAAGTGAACGCGGGAGAACCTGCAAAATTAAACTGGCTGTCGTGCAGCCCACTTCCACTGTGAATTTGGTAAGTCCCTACAAATGACAGAACGAGGAGCAATGGTCTCAAGTTGCAGCAAGGGAAGTTTAGGTTAGATATTAGGACAAACGTTCTCACCAGGAGGCTGGTAAAGCACTGGAACAGGTTACCCAGAAAGGTTGTGGACTCTCTATCCAGTTTTTAAGACCTGGATAGACAAAGCCTTGGCAGGGATGATATAGGTAGGGATGGTCCTGCTATGAGCAGGAGGCCTAAATGACCTCCTTAGGTCCCTTCCAACCCTAATTTTCTATGATTCTATCATCATCATCTCTACTTCCAGCCTAATATACATAATAAATGACAAAGTGTCACAGAAAATATTCTTCCCCAATATATTTTGTCATTTGCAGAACAATAAAACCCCAGAACTATTATAAAATTTACACAAGCGTTCCCAACTTGACTGTCAATTAAAAACAATTCTAAATAACTTGAGTGAAAGATAAAGCTATTCTAATTTTATCATTAGAGCTGTGATCTGTACAAAGTTCATCATTAAAATAATTACTCATGGCAAAAGAGGGCAATGCAGATGAACTCCCTGTACCATGTGTGGGCTGTTGAATCATTTTTTTCCAGCTAGCCAATCAACGCTAAAACGACAAATAGTAATTTGCACAATCTAAATTTATTAGCACCTCAAACTGTCCATTTGGTAAATTACCACTGAGAACTGGGACAGGTGAAATATGCTGCTTTTTATAAGGAACAGTGAATTAATGCCAGGCCTGAGACAGGATAAAGTGCGTGACATTGACTGGAGAAAATGATTCTAATGCCTAACCATTCATTAGCAGCAATTATGAAGTGTTAGTGTTACAAGTTGCTATTAAAATCTATTCCCTTGCCAAAAGACTTTGGCTTTAGTTGTAAGTGGTTTTTATTCGCTCACAAATGGCCTTTTGTTATAATAGAAATGCCTCAAATGAGATAAGCACCTTCCTGCAGGGCATCTGATTGGTGACAGTAACTTCGTTAACACTTGGCTCTTTTACCTAATCTTTGGGGAATGGTGGGATTTTCTCTCTGGGTTGATTTGTCCACATTGTAAGTCGAATCATGAGGGGGTGGAATGACAGGACTTCCCCCACTTCATCCCAACTATGAGGTTAGTATAGACTGCCCCAGGTGTTCCTGACTTTTATGATTGTATTGCAAATCTCAATATATTTAATGCTGTATTTAAATCTCCATCTCCTGCAGTCATCTCATTACACAAGAATTTCAGCTTCTAGTCTTTGTGGTTGTAGAGGAAAAAGTTGAAATCATGTTTTCAGAGCTCCTTATAGGCTTAGAGGCTGGAAGGCAAATAAGAAAATCCCTGTAGTATCTAGGAATTCTTTTTTAATCTTACTACTTTAAAGTCAATGTCAATCTCAATTTGGGGGCCTTGGAGGGGGTAGGTATTGGCTATAATGTATTCCCAAAGTGTTTGCATCAGAGTTCAGTAGAGCTGAATTTATTTCTAAAAGTCATGGGGTCAGATTCTTTACTGATCCAAATCCTGCTTGCTTCTTTCCACCAATATAGAGTGTACACAAGAGGCTACAAGAAGCAGAGCAATAGGAAATCTGACCAGTAGACTAAGGAGACTCACTCTGATTTACTGTAAGGCCCATTTTCTACCACTCATGGGATGTCATAAAAGGCTCTTAGAATTATATACTGTAGTCATAGAAAAGTGGGGTTGGAAGGGACCTCAGGAGATCAGCTAATGCAACTCTCTATACAGGTGTTTGTCTCCTTTCCCCCAGTACTGAAAAGTTGCAGTCCCTTTCTTTGGCCCAACCAACATCCCATGCTGAGTAATGGTTTCTTTACACCCAGGGCACGCAGGATTGGGAGGTGGCAGGTCCCCGCACAAACTGATTTGCCCTGGGCCCCACACCCTCCTCAGGTCAAGGAGTGTAAAAAGCTGCCTTGTCCTGGCCCCATCCCTACAAAAAGCTGTCCTGGCTAGCAGATTGGGGCTACTCGCTCTCAGGAGCTTCTGGGGCCCAGGCAATTGGTAGCAGCACCCCAAAATGCATTTTTAAAAATACCCCCAAATCCATGTTCTTCCACAGTTAAAACAAACACCGTCTATGCACGCGCACACACACACTCACATCTAGAGAGAGACAGACAGAGACAGAGAGAGAGATCAGTTGGGTAATGCTTTATTGGTATATTTACAATGTTCAAGCACTTTGGAAGTCTACTAGTGTCTCTAGCATCATGAAAAAATAAATTCTAAATACCTATACGTGTTGATGTGTGCTGTTGGTGTTCTTCACACATGATGGGTGTGTGATGGAGGGATGTGGTGTTTGCAGGAAGGGGGTGAGAAGGAGGAAGATGGGTGTGTGTGTGTGTGGAGGGATGTGGGTTGGTCTGTGGGTAGGTATGGGGCAATTGCTGGGGGGACTGTGGTTGTGTGGGACCTTGTGGGGGGCTTTCTCAGGAGGGGGGGGTCCTCCATACAGCACATGGAATTCCTCCCCCCTCCCACAGGGTCCCAGCTCCCCCCTGGAGGGCCACAGCCCCTATCCCCCACCCCAGGCACTCTGGAGGACCTCCCCATCCCAGGGTCTCAGCTTCACTCTGAAGGGCCTCTGCCCCCCTGCCCATGGCTTATAACTTCACAGCAGCAGCAGGGGGACCATGCACGGAGCCCAGCCGGGTCCTGTCAGCCCTGGGGCTGCTCCACCGAGCTGGCCCAACCAGGTGGCACAAGCAGCCCCAGGGCCAGCAGGACCTGGTTTAGCTCCACACGGTCCCCGGGTGCTGGGCTGGGTCCTGCTGCTATAGGAAGGGCCCAGCCAGGTGACAGGAGAGCAAAATTAACCGATGGAATTTTATCATGGACTGGTCAGAACAGTTGTGGAAGTATCTGGTGTCATCAAGGCTGAACTGTTTCATTGAAACATTTCTCATTTTCAAGGAAGATTTCTTGCAAGGATTTTGTAAGAGAGACCGTTGTCCCATGGTTTATCTGTGGCAGGTTAGGTTGTATAGCAGGGTTGATTGTGTCCTTTTAGTAATGGGTTAAATAATATTGTGCACGGGATAGCTTAGATAGAGATGATCCTGCAGGATTTGGACTAAATGACCTCCAGAGGTCCCTCCAGCTCTACTTCTTTAGGATTCTCATCCCTCTGGGATGCTATGGGCTGAATTGAAATGATTTGGGATAAAAAATATCTCATCTGAACTAGGCACTGCATGGATGAGACTCTCATATCCTAGGCCACTATTTGCCTCTCCCCCCAAAAAATGTTTGAAAGTTGTTTTTTTTCCTGAGGTTGCAGCTCTGAAAGTTGTTGAAAAGCAGAACAATCTCATACATGTGAGCGTACATGTGCATACGCCGTGTGGATCTTCAGCCATCCGTAGATAGATAGAAGCTGACTCTGGGCAGTCTTTGTAGCAGATGTGGCCTGGGTGATGCCTTTTGATATGCCACAAGCCCCAGTTGTCCCTGAGGGCTACTCTGGTCCCTGACCCCAGGCTTGTACCTGATAGAGTTTGCATCCTGG
Organism: Caiman crocodilus; assembly: GCA_030014935.1. Lineage (NCBI taxonomy): Eukaryota > Metazoa > Chordata > Crocodylia > Alligatoridae > Caiman > Caiman crocodilus. The sequence goes on from JAGPOW010000145.1 coordinate 3,216,987, forward strand.
GGCACCAGAATGGAGATGGGGGGGAATCAAGCAAGAGAAGTATCACTGTAAAGAAAGAACTAGGTTAATCCTTTCCTAGTCCCACAACCACCAGTTTTATATGATGAGCAAGGATGCAAAGCTGTGAATTTGGTGGCAGCTGCAGGGTCAAGAAAGGTGTAACTTGGCTCTTGGTGGAAAGACGTGAGACTTCTTCTCACAGTCGTGTCATGCCCATGCTCTGCTCCACGCAGACAGAGGCTCAAGCTCCCTGCCTCCATTCCAGAGCCTCCTTTTACTGCGTGCCCAGGCTTCACATGCCGCACACAGCAGCTGCCCATGTCACTTGTGGCACCCATACCTAAGGAGGTTCAGTAGTGCACCATTGGCAGAGCACAGCCAGGGCAAAGTTGCCTCTATGCTCTCTTTTTACCTCCGCGGTTCTTGGACAAAATGAATCAGAGCTGCATAATTTAAGAGTGGCTCTGGGAACTATAGGGCACATCTGCATGAGACACTACTGCACAGTCGTTACTGCACATTTATTTAGTACTTGTATTAGCAAATACTAAATAAATGTGCAGTAACTGGAGTTACTAATAATAATGCATCCACCAGTAGCCTAATGATACTGAGCAGTAGTGTATTAGTGCTGCCCATGCTGTGATGCACTACTGCATGGCAGTTTTCAGTTGCTACACAGTCTCATGTAGATGCACCCACTGTCAGTAGCTTGATCACACCAGTGAGCAGGTATATCCTGCAGACTGGCATTCTGTATATCTAACAGCTTGCCTTTTTTCAGAAGTGTATTTCTTCTCAAAATCTTTCACCCAGCCTCACCACTATTTCTGTAATGAATCCCTTTCCCACAGTATCAGTTGACATGGCTGAGGATGGAGCTGTCAGGCTTCCCTGGCACTCTGCAGACTGAGAACAATCACAGATGTGTGATTTTCAAGATTTCTTCCTTTACTCCCACTGTTTGTGCAATCTGCGTTTTCTCTGTCTCCCAAAGAGCCCTTGTTCCCTGGCATTTGTCTCTTGCCAAGAATTGATTTGCATCTTGAGAACTGGTTTTAGCTCTGTCAGCGAAACTCTGACGTAGCCTGCATGTAGCTGCTATAAAGAGATTATTTTCATTCAGTCCAGAAACCAGTGAAGCCAACAGGTACCTTGGTGACCACCACTGAATATCTGAAGACTTTTGGCCTAGCTTTCAGCCCACAAAAATATGCATTGCAATGCCTGCAAAACTGAACACACTACTACTGGATGCATGGTTATACACATATGCCATGGATCTGCAGGCATAAGTATAATTTTGCAAGAACCTTTCCATCTCTTTTTTGTGATTCCAGACTGCAGGCTGACTTTGAGGCTGAATGAATATACAGTCTTCCTTATATGATCTTGTTTCTTATTTATGCTGTGCTTTAGAAAAAGTTCTAAACTCAATCTCATATCCATGTGCATGTACACAGACATACAAAAGCTTATGTGGGAGTTTGAAGGAGGAGGAGTCAAACTTGAACCAAAGGTATGTGACAGGTATGAATACTTGGGATAATTAGGATCATTGGGATAAGACAGAATGGGGAAAATTATCTGTATATCAAGAAAATGTTTCTCATGGCTTGGCTTCTTAGGTTATGGAATAGTCTTTTAAGGGACACAGGGAAAATTCTTTTCCTTGTGACATTTCTAACAAGATTGAATAAATAATAGGGCTGTGCAAAGTTTCGGGTGCTGATTCGATTCAGAGGAGATTTGGCCCGATTCAGCAGCCAAATCTCCAAATCCAAATTGAATCAAGAGGCCAATATAAAGGTCCAAATCAATTTGAAGCTCTTGGAATCAATTTGGAAAAGATTCAGAGAGCTTCACAGATTCGGGAAGTCCCCACTCGCTGCCTCAGGGAGCTGGACCTGGACTCCATGCTGGTAAGTAGGGGGTGGGCGGTGGGGCTGGAGGAGGAGGGGAGGACCATGGGAGGGACCATGCCCTCTTGAGTGTCACCTGGTCCCCGCCCACTCTCCCAGCACTGTCAATGGCTGCCCCGCCTGACTCCAGCTCCTGGCTCTTTAAAAAAAAACAAAAGTCCCCATTCACCAGATGCTGCAGCAGCCATCAGGGCTTCTGGGGGCTTGTGGCAGAGCCCCCCATGCAGCTCAAGGCCGTGGGGGACAGTGGGGATTGTCTTCCTCCTCCCCCTCCCCACCCTGGCCTGGCAGGAGCCAGTGAGTGCTGGGTTTTTTTTTTTTAATTTTATTTTTTTAAGATCTGGGAGCTGGGGCCGGGCAGGGCAGCCATTGACAAGGCTGGGAGAGTGGGCGGGGCATGTGGCCTGTCCAATTTAGAGATTCGGCTGATTCAGCAGAAGCTGAACTTCTGAATCAGATTCAACCGAATCATTCAGGACAGTGATTCAAATCACCAAATTGGCCATATCTGAAGCGAATACTAGCTGCTTTGCACAAGCCTAATAAGCAATGCTTTGTAGTATACAGTCTTGCAAGAGGTAGAAAACACAACCTTAAAGGTCTTTCCCTTCTATTTGTAGCTTCAGGTACTTTTTTTCCACTCCTGTGGGTCAGGTTTTCTTTTGAACAATTGTTTGAATCACTTATTAATGGTATCTTTTTTGTCTTCCCAGTAATGCTTTTGCCTACAAAGTGCACGGAAGTCAATGGGTGCCCTTTTCTTTATGTCCTAAAGAAATACATAGTAGTTTAAGTAATAAAATGAATACCAAATGCTTTGTCAAAGTTTTCAGAGAACTTTTAATGTTTTTCCTCCATCCAAAAACATCTTCTATGCTGACATTTTTGAATAGGCCAAGTTATTCTGAACAGACTTTTACATACACTCAAGTATAAATATTCTGATACAAAAAAAAAATATCCAAACCCAACCACTCATGCTCACATTTGGAGGGGCACAGTGGTGACACGCATAACACAGCACACATCTTTATGACTGGCTGTTTAGCACCATCTTCCACGGAGACTAGGGCTCTGGGTGGTAAGCAGTGTTAGATGTCTCTCAACCATGCTGCTGCTTTGTACTGATTGGATTTTCATGACCAGGGAGGGTAAGAGTGATGGGTCTAAAGACTGGCACAATGAGATGAGCTGATCAGTTTAAGCAGTGCCTCCAGCTGAGGAGAAAGCCAGTGAGCTCTGTGCAGAGAAGGCACCACAACAATGACGCCACTAAATTTGTTGACAATATCCCTGAAAGAAGCCTTCTGCACTTTGGGTTTATCTGAGATTGTGATAAGGTTTCCTTTCAAAGTATAGTTTTGAGAACAATGATGGAGTGAACTATAGAGCTAAATAGTCAGGTAGCAGCAGGTGCAAGTCGGTGCTTGTGTGAAGCCATGTAGGGGCAGGGTCTCATTGTGCATATCAGGGTTTTGCCATGGATATTAAACATAGGACAGGTGCTGGCTAGCTGACACATTGTGAGGATATTGGCTGGCCAGAAGAACTGAGCTTGCTTTCTTCTGCTGCTGTGGAGTAGCTGTATGAAATGACCTGAAATGGCCTATTCTAGCACATCCCCAATGCCACACTCAGCGACCACTTCTTTGTTTTACCTGCTTAACAATATAGGTATTTTATTTTTGCCAAGATATTTAGATCATCTGTTTTATTCTGTTTATACTCGGGATCTGATCTGTTTCAATCCTAAGTCTTAAACTAAATTATCAAAAGCAGAGAAACAAAACTTGCAGAAGAACACAGCGAGGATTCACAGAACTCATAAAATCAAGTACATATTAACAAATATATATATATATATATATTAAGCTTTAGATTAAAAAAAAAAAATCTTTCCAGGTTTTTATATATGCACACTATAGGATGCAAGGACATAAACATGTTTTGCATACAGTGACTCTCAGTGCTTTGCCCGTTAATATGATGTCTGCTCTACCATTATAATCTTTCCTTTTTTGAAGAATGCAGCTAGACTTTTTTTTTTTTTTAATATAGAAAGCTGGATGTAGCACTGCAACTGAGCTGTTCCTCCGTATAAATGAAGGTTTCCTGGTACCATTACATTGTGTTAGGAAGAAGAAGAAAAATAATAGTGCTTTGGGTTCTTAGACAATCTTGTTTTCCAGGGCTGCGATCCTTTTTGTCACAGCTTCCAGTGATTAAGAATTAAGGAAAATGAATGTCATGTTTCAGGGATGCAGGGCTCATATCTAAGTTATCACAAATCAAAGACAATAGTACTATCCCATCTGCTCAGGATCTGGCCCATAGACTTTAAGGACAGAAAGGACCACTGTGATAATCTAGCCCTGAATTTCTCACCCTTTCCAGACCAATGACTTCCTATTTGAAGTAAAAGACGAGCTCACGATCCCTCTTTCCCTTCACCATAAAGCAAGAGGAAAAATGTAGCCATGATTTGTGGTGTTTTTCAAGAGATTGATGGAGAATACTTGACCTTGAACTGTAAGGACGTGCAGAGTGTTGGAAAGAGATTTTCTTTGATTTCGATTGCAATGCAATTTTCAATGCCACGAAATTTTCCTGATTCTCTTTTATGACCTGTAGGGGGCTATGACCCACAGGTTCAGAAACACTGATTTAGTTTGACCCCCTGCATAATGTAGGCCATAACATTTCAGCCACATTATACTAAAAGAAGAGACGGTTTACGTTGCAAGTGACATTGTGGAATCTAGTGTCCTGAGGTTATCCTGGAGTATTTTTTTAAAAGGGCATTCAATCTTGACAACCTAGTGACTCCAAGTGATGGAGAATGTAACTTATTCTTTGGTGAGCTCTCCCAGTGGTTCATTAATTACCTTTATTTACTGTGAAAATGTTTTGTCCTGTTTTCCACTTGACTTTTCCTTGCTTCTACTTTTGGTCATTGGCTTATTATGACCTTGCTGGGTATATTGAAGGACCTCTAAAGCACAACACACAACACTTGTGCTCTCACAGATATTACCTGTAGCCTTGTCATTGGCTGAGCAGGTGCAGGAATCAATTACATGAGTAATTGAGTAATTACATGAGATCCTGACAGCATCTGGATCTTAAACAGCACATACTTGGGGTAAACTCTTTGGCAATAACCACAAAGCTCCCACTGTATCCTCCTTTAAATCCCACCTTAAAGCTTATCTATTTTGAAGTGCCTGCAAGTCATAACGGCTGACACTTGAACAGCAAATGCTACCATTGGCCTCACCCTTATCTGCCCAATAGTGTCTGGCTTGTTCTCTTCCCATGTCCTGTCAGACATGCAGGTGTTGAGCCATCTAGGCAGGGATTGTCTCCTTTTGTTGCACATCTGTAGAGAACTCAAGTGTGTTGAAGCCTACAGTCTCCCAGTTGAACCCGCTCTGTGGTCAGGAGGTTTGCTAATTTGCTATCTCCACAAACTGCAACCCAACCCTGTATGTTCTGGACACGGTCAGCTTCCAAAGGATATATTTCCGTTGCAATGACTTTATGAGGTCTTCTACTTTTGTCTGGAACTTCACAATGGCTTTACATTCACATGGGTCTTCCTCTGTGGACCAGAGAACAAAAGTAAAGATGAATCAGACATAAGAGGGAACAACAAAGAATCAAAACTTAAATCACGGGGCAACTGAAATAAAGTAATGCCCATTTTCTTCAGCTACAAGCATGGAGGAAATCCAGATAGCCTACTAGATTCTCTGAATGGCTATTGCTTTAACCTTAAATTAAACAGAGGGTTAACGACTTTGCTGGCTCTATACATGCTGACTTGTGCATTATCCAGTTTTACTTATCAGATTAATGATTGTCCTATGTACTTCAAAGAGTCACAGAGGTTTAGGGCTGGAAGGGACCTCATGAGATCATCACGTCCAAAGCCCCTGCTCTGGGCAGGAATGACTTCTGCGGTCAAATAACCCCAGCAAGGTATGCATCCAGTGTCCTTTTGAAAACCTCTAGGGTAGGAGCACGCACCACCTCTGCTGGGAGTCTATTCCAGAGTCTGGTAACACGAACCATGATGCTTTTCCCTGTATGTAGTCTGAAATCTTCTTGTAGCAGTTTATGACCATTGCTTCTCGTTTCCCCCCTAGGGAGTTTTGGTGAATAGTTGCTCACCTAGCCCTGGCTGTTCACCACTGATACATTTGTAAGCTTTTAAGAGTATAAGCAGAAAAGTCTTTCCTGATTTTCAGGAAAAAATAAACAGTGGGTTCTGCTCATGGATAACACAGACCATTCCCTGAGCTCTGGGCTTGATTCCATGCAGTATTTTAAAGCTGTTGTATTACAAGCAGAAAATCTACAGGCAGACAGTCAAATGGTGAGGTTGCATCAAGTTACTTCACTCAGACTACAAGGGGCTCATCCATACCACTTCAGTAGGCACGTCCCAGGAAGGGTAGGACACCCAGGCCTAGCCCATCTGTGTCTGCTGGCACGCTCCTAAGTTTGACATTCACCAGGATGGCCACTCTAGGCTTGCTCCTAGCACCTGCTCTCAAGCCCTTAGTCTTCAGGGGCTCGAAGAGTGGGCACTGGGAAGGAGGCCAGAGCAACCTCAGTAGTGATTTTCTCACTCTGCAACAGCTCGGCAGATGCAAACGGAAGGAATATCCTTGTTGATGCAGAACCAACAAGCCCTAGGAGAGACACTGCCTCTGAGAGAGATATGACATGGTGAGGGACACAAGAATGATGTCCGCAGGGTTTCTGCGGGAGGTTGCATTGGGCACCTTCACCTAGGCCAATGCTCTGTGCATGTCAGGAGGCTTTTTGTTCTGTCAGACCTGAAGGATCTCACATGCACTCTTAGTCCTCCCTTTGTTAGGAAAATATGGACAGAGCACAACCCTGGTAGGGACAAAGAGTGTGGGGAACTAAGTAAAATGGGATGCAAGATGGTGGCTTAGGGAAGGATCTCATGCTCTACCTCCTTTCAAATATCTTCTCTCCATTCTCAAGGTGCCTGAAGACATGAGGACCTTCTCCTCACAGCCCACTTCTCTGCTAGGTGCATGAAATATTAGATGACAGGGAGGGGAGAGATGGAAGATGTGCAAGTGTCCCTCTCCTCTCTGTTTTCCCTCACCAGTGCTAATAGTGACACCATGGGGAAAATATATATTAAAAAAAAACTCATTTAAATATTAGTTCAGCCTGGGGCCCCAAGAACTAATAGCTGTCCTTCATAACTGGATAGGAAATGTCTATTTTTCTTTGTGCCATTTTCAGTCCCATAGTTAAAGCTGCAGTGAGTTTTGCTCCATTAGTAATGTAGGCCAAGCTCTCCGTATTAGTGAACTTTTAATATTGCATTAATGATTTACCAACATACCTTTACAATTCTGATTAAGTGGAAGAGCCATTTCTATTTGAGAGAGATGAAATCAAACTGAATAGCTGCAGAGGAGGGCTACTAGGAGGATCAGAGAAACGAAAAACTGAGCGTATGGAAGAAGATTAAAAGAGCTTTACTTGTTTAGCCTGGCAAAACAAAGGCCCAGGGGGGATATGATTGCTGTCTATAAATACATCAGTGGAGTAAAATACAAAATAGAGCAAATGACTGTTCAAACTAGATGAGAATATTGACACAAAAGCAAAGAGGTATAAAGTAGCCATAAATACATGTAGGTTGGAAATGTGATGTCTCTAATCATCAGAGAAGTGCAGTTCTCAAACAAACTTCCATTAGGAATCAGAAGGTAGCTCAAAGGTCTGCCCATGGCTCCTGAATGCGGTTCTTTCAGATTGCAAACTGGTGGCCCTACCCACTGGGCTATCCTGTTTCCGTGAGGTAAAAAGGAAAGTGAAACAGCTGCAGCTAATTTGCCAACATTTTGGCAAAAAAGTGACAATGTTACTTGAATGGCTGCATGTTTGTATCTGCAACAATACTAAATGAATCCCTACGGTAAGAATTAGTCTGGACAGCCCGAGCAGTACATCATCTCTACAGCTACTGCATATTCCAAATGCACATTGTGTCTCACTCTGAGGCTCTGGCTCTCCCAGGGCTTGCAGACCAAGGGTGGGCAAAATGCGGCCCGCGGGCCAGATGCAGCCCACCAGGCCATTCCTTCAAGCCTGTGGGGCCCCTAAAAAATTTAGAAAATTAATATTTATTTGCCCCTGGCTCTGTCATGCTTTGCCAAAACTCAGTCACCCGAAATAATTGCCCGCCCCTGTTGTAGACTGTACCTTGGTAGAGATCCCTGGGGTTTGAACCAGTTCATTTACGGCTTTGTGCTCACTAGGTCTCTATACCAATGAAAATATATTTCCTAGTAGTAGTATAAATCAACACAGGCCTATACAACTGGTTTTGGAAAGAAAGTGCCACGTTGTTACAGTGTTAGGAAGAGCCTTTCATTGTAGCTTTCTAATATATTGGGAGCTAATACTACATTGCTCAAACATCTGGAAGCCCAGCCATTTGTTCACTGTGGTACAGTGGGGTCTGCTGAGTTGAAGGGATGATACCAAGTGCTATAGTTATTCTTCAGGAACCCCTGTTTATTCTTCCCTTCAAAGGCTCCATGTTTTGGACTGACTTATAATACCCCGCCAAACAACTTGGATACAATTTTGCCCAGAGACCCCCTTTATTGGCTGGGAAAAGTCACTTATGATTACGAGAAACGGCCTCCTCAGAGGCACAAAATACTGCATCTTCCTGGTGCTTCTTTGATGGAAAATGGCCTCCTTGGTTTTCAGGAGGCCCAGAAGATCAAGGAAAACACCTTACATGGAGCAAGGTGATATCTGTATCTCCCAGTGCTTCTAGATACCTTCTGATGCATTCAGGGGAAGGAGTGCCATGGAGGAAAGAAAGAGAAGCACATTTGAAAGCACAAGAGGAGGGTTGCTCTTGTTCAGATAAACACAAGAAAAGATCAACACAAAAAGTTTGGCTGCTGACATAACCAGTCTGGGGACTCTGCAGAGCTGTAGGATACACACTTGGGGTGGAAAGCAAGGGAGAGAAGATTTTGAGCACTTTTTGCCTTAAGCAAAGCTAGATACCTCATGGACCGAGTGCATATTTGCTTCTCTGCTTGCAGAATGAGGGTTTTTTTGTGTCTAATTCCTATCATTGTAAATAGGCTCCCACATTCTTTCCTTACTCACCAACACAGATTTTCTTTTGCAGTTTCTTCCCAATCTTGTTGATGGCTTTGAAATCAGCAGTGTAGAAGTAGTGCTCTGCCACAGGCTCTGAAGCGATTTCCCTCAATTCGTCTTCCACAGCATTGCCCACTCCCACAGCGAACATCCTAAATCCTGCAAACAACAAGGATTGTTAACCCTGTACCCTGGAACAGCTGCAAAAATGTAACCAACTTGTACATCCTTCCTTGCCTTTAGTATAATTGACATATGCCTCACCCCTTGGATGTTCAGCATAGGTGTCCCCCAAGTGTATGGAGATGTGGCTGTAATAGTGCCACATGTTCAAAGAAGATCACTTGAGAACACCCATGCTGTCTGGACATGCAGTCATAGTGCTGTCAAATTCCCCTTCTATAGGATCATCTGAAATGGAAGCTATCGCAGCCCACTGAATAAAGAACACACATCCTGTAGACATGCCATGGAAACTATGAGAGCCCTCCTTGAACTGTCTCAGAAAGCCAAGAGAAAGATAAAATTAAAAACTAAATTCCCTGTAACTCTAGGAAAACTTGGCTCTGAATTTATAGCCGATATTGCCTCTAGTGTATTTTTTCCCCTGTAAGTTCTTGTTTAACAACTGGTGATAGAGAAAAGAAAAAGAATGCAAATACAATATAAATCAATGCTCCACATACTACCGTTATGTGGATGAGGCTTTTAAATACTAGCTTAATGCATTTTGTGCTTTACACCCCATGTGCATGATAAACATGTTTCTAAAATGTCAGTTATTTGTGCCCTTGTGTTTGATCTTTGTTATTATACCCCAGCCCTCAAACAGGTCCAGTGGCCATAACAAATGATCAAAGGAGATGAAAGATTTAGGAGCTCACAAGCAGATCCACAACCGTTTCGTGCAGTAAAGAAAGGATACGAGGAACGTGTTCAGTGGTAGGCTAGCAAAGGGGCACCTCTCCAGACACTTAAGCTTCAAGATTCTTTAAATATTTCTTTTTATTTTAGTTATAATCCCTCACCGAAAATGGAAGAGGGGTCCCCTGCTCATCCCCCATCATATGTGTTGATAGCAAAGGTTTGTTGAGGTTGAGTACATACTACTGGATCTCGCCCATGTGGGAAGAGGCCAGCACATGGCCCAACCATCACTTAAATTCTATTTCAGGTCAATTGGGGGTTTTAACTTGGATTAAGTGATGGTGCAACGTCCTTGTATAGGGGTGTTTTGGTTTGTAATTATATAATTTGGTTTTATGCAAGGACTTGGGATAAAAGGTTGGGGTGTAAGAAAAAGCTTCCCTGGATCTTCTTGCAAAAACAATTCGTCCCTTAATCTGTGATGCTATTTTGTAGGCTTGTGCAAAGCGGCAAGTATTCACTTTGGATTTAGCCGATTCAGGGGACAGTGATTCGTTTTGGTGATTCGAATCACTGTCCCACGTCAATTCGGCCGAATCAGCCAGGCCCATCCCCCCAGCCCGGCAATGGCTGCCCTGCCTGCCACTGCTCCTGGCACTTGGAAAAAAAAAGTCCCGACTAACTGGGTCCTGCCCCATGCTGCATGGAGGGCTCTGCCATGAGCCCCCCCCAAGCCTTCCCTCTGTCCCAATCCCCCCATGGCTGCCCCGCTTGCCATGGCTCTGGCCCTTTAAGAAAAAAAATGAGAAAACCCCCACACTTACTGATTCCTGCCTGGTGGGGGGTGATGCCCACTGCCACCCGCTGCCCCACGCCATGTAAGCAGCTCTTCCATGAACCTCCTGAAGCTCCAAGGCCACTGCAGGAATGGTGCATCCTTGGGCTTTTCTCCATTTTTTTTTTCTTAAAGGGCTGGAGCCACAGCAAGCAGGGCAGCCATGAAACTCCGAATCTTTGGAAAAGATTCGGAGAGCTTTGAATCCTTTTAATTGGTCCTCTGATTCAATTTGAATTTGGAGATTCAGCCACTGAATCAGGCTGAATCTCCTCCGTATCGAATCAGGACCCACAGCTTCCCACAGCCCTATTATTTTGTTTATTCCCTTGATGCTCTTTGCTTTTTATGGTCCTTAATGCTGAGATGCCATGATCTGTAGTTCTATCGGACTGTGGAGCCTGAGCCATGTTGCTCATCACAAGCTCGGAGATGCTCTCTCTTTCCTTATCAGGAAGGGAAGTCATGATGAAAATTACTTTTATTACCAATAGAAGCCAGGCTAGATTTGAACCATACAGACTATCCAAAGTGTGTGTGTGTACGTGTGTAAATATGTATGTGTGTGTGTGTATGTATAGCATATCAGATAAAGTGAGCTTCATGTATATATCTACTTTGGTTAGTTCATAAAATTCAAATCTACCCTGACTTCTACTTGACTCAGACTAAGATCTATGCCTCTGCTTTATTACAAATATAAGGCTAGGAAAGGAGAAGGAACAGGGTTGAAAAGGCTCACACACAATTGAAAAGGGTCATATGCAACATCTCCATCCTTGCACAAATGAATTGCCTCCTTTGTTGAAAGCCTCAGCTGAGATACCAGTGTTTCACTTGGAAGAAAAACCACAGGATGAGGTTTTTATGCCACACATGGAATTAGACATTAGATGGCATGTCCCTGTTCAACTCCCAGCCCGAGCTACCCCATCAAATGTAGAAAACAGAAACCCCCTCAGCCAATATAGAAACCTCTGGGTACAGTAGAAGTAATGTATGGGAAACTTGGCTCTATTGCTGCCCATGTTTTATAATGAATGAAAGACTTTGTCTTTTGGGGTTATCAATCCAGTGGCATCACTTACGACTTCATCACAACTATAGATGAACCAGCACCAGATAGAGTATTTGACCCAAAGAAAAAACAATCACATGAATTCTGGGGGGCCTACCTAGCTCCTTCGCTTTCTTGGAAGCATCAGTGATGTAATCTTGTGACCGCCCATCAGTGAAGACAATGCCCACCTTGGGGACACCAGGCCTTGCTCCATTCGAGACAGCAAAGGAATTGTCAACAAGGTATTTCAGAGCTTGGCCTGTCATGGTTCCTTTCTCCATGTAGGCCATCCTTTTCACTGCTGTCTTGATGTCCTTCTTGTTGTTGTACCGCCCCAGAGGGAACTCCTGCCTGACCGAACTAGAGTACTGAACCAGGCCAACATGGGCAAGTGTATCTGACACTTCCAATGAGTCCACAATCTGGTTGATGAACTTCTTCACCAGCTCAAAGTTTTCAGGTCGTACACTCTTTGAGCCATCGATCAGGAAAACAAGATCAAGGGCGGCTCCTCCACCTCCACTGCATGCTAGAAAGAAATAAGACAGGGCAAAAGGTGAATGTGAAAAGCTCAGGTCCCAAATAACCAGACAGGAGGCTAGCTGTGGAGGGACTTTATCAATGGCAACATATAAAGGGTTGGTCAAAAAAAGACAACTGTTTTTAATGTTTTTATTTTCTCATTTTTTAAAAGTTGTTGTGGTTACTTTTACAAAAGGAAGTTTAAAAAAGTTTTCAAAAATGAGAAGTGTGTGTTTCAAACAAGATTTGCTTTTATCAGCTGCTACCCTCTGCCTCATATTTGTGTGTGTGTGTGTGTGTGTGTGTGTGTATATGTAACTAGAATCTTCTAGCAAAAATGATGAGGGCAGGGGGTTTGGGTTGTAGCCATGTTGGTCTAAGGATGTAGGCAGGGGGTAGCAGCTGATAAAAGAAAATCTTGTTCACAAGCATTCAGTTAACTCTAAAACTAACAGGGGTTGAATTTCATAGATGGACTCGCAGGGCCATTCACCTCTATGTCACAAAATGTTGTTAAAATATCAGTTCATTAATCCTCTCTAGGAACTTAGCGAGTGGTATTAACTGACCTTGGGAGATGCTGTAAAGTGTCCTCCCAGGCTTTGCATGAGGTGGATGATTTGAGCTAAGGGTAATGCATGGCACAAGAATGTTATAATTTGTAAGCACTAGGGGGTTTTCATGATGGATGCCATAGGTTTCATTTCTATTGGTGCCATGGGACTTCCCCAAACCTTGACTCACAAAATGCATCTTTTGTGAGGGAGTGATTAGATCCCAGGAGCTCAGGGTTAGGCAGAATTCCTGTGGCCAAATGTTTTTTCCTCGGCTCGGCAATGACGGTTGCACTGATACAGCCAGAGGTAGGGCAGGCAGCTGGGCTCTGTTGCCAGCTTGGCTACTGACTGTCTTCTTGTTTCAGCTGACTGAGTTCACAGCCCCCAGTCCTTTTCAGTACATCTCTTGTTCCAGCAGGCAATGGCCAGGATAAAGAAAAAAAAAGACAACTTTGGATATAGCCCAGATATCAAAATGTTCTGCTCTGCTGGAAATGCTAAAGGCCAGAAAGCAATTGAAACTGGTACAGAAAGTCTCTTTGTTTCCTGAATGGCAGAGACCCCCCCAAAAGTAATTGGAGCCTGTCCCACAAAATCTAATATGAAGCAGGGATTCCTTCTCATGTTTCCTTGGCAGGTCATTTTAGACACCTCATCATGGCCACCCAAGCATGGGATAGGGCAGGGGTGGGCAAAATGCAGCCTGCAGGCCAGATGTGGCCCACCCGGCCATTCTATCAGGCCCGCGGGGCCACTACAAATTTAGAAAATTAATATTTATCTGCCCCTGGCTGCCTGTCATGCGGCTCTCAATGGCTTGCCAAAACTCAGTAAGTGGCCCTCCACCCAAAATAATTGCCTGCCCCTGGGATAGGGTATGTGCTGAAAGGCAAAGAGATCAAATACTTGGAAGTGGAACGTGTAGGTAAGACGGTTCAGGCAGGTTGGGCAGAAGTCTGGAATGACATTACCCACCTGGTGGCATTCACACTGCCACCTTAGAGAAGTTTATACCCTCAGCTGCCTCTGCAGAGAATTGTTAGCTCAACATTTACATTTTTTAGAAACTACAGATGTTGTGCCAGTGAGCAAGAATAAGAATATTTCCAAATATTTTAAATGGCAGATTTTCATTTTAAAATTCAAAAAATCCTTTTGGTTTCTAAACGCCTTATATTTTTATTTCAAAAGGAAAAAGTGGACAACAGTCAAATCCGAATCACTTCTTTTAAAAATCCGAAGCAATATTTTGGGTTGCTAACAATTTCGAAAAAGGTTTCCTTTTGAGTCAACCCAAAATTAATTTTAAAATTAGTTTTCAAAACTAAATGAATTGAAAAATCATTTATTCACACCATCTGGATACTCCCATTAGCACTTCAGTGGTATGGCTTATGTGTGGCTGTCCTGTGCAGTGAGAAGAGCTGAACAGAGCAGGATTCTCCTCCATCAGAGGGGAGAGAAGGCAGTTTTACTGCAACATGTCCTGTTTGGGCCTTTGGCCACAGTTCTTGGCTTGCTGCATCCTCCTGCCACTCACTACCTTTTATCTTTGAATTTGGTACAGTGCTTTTGACATCATGCCCCATAAAAAGTGCAAGGCAGCCTGTTTCATTCAGAAACAAGAGGCAACCAAATGCTTACCTAAACCTTGGACTCTTGCACCTCCCAATCCCATACATTTTCAGCAGCGAGTCCCATATGAGTCTTTTGCTTCATTAGTTCTGGCACTTAAAGGTAAGGCTCAGACCAACAAGCCAGTCAGACCTGAGATTTCATCTAACCCATCTTGGGATCATCAGTCTAAGAGCCTAATCTTAGGAATTACTTCAATGGATTTTAGATCTGGCTCTGCAATGGGAGACATACCCTTCTGATTCTCAGTGGTGAGCAACCTGTAGTATGAGATGCAGGTACCATCATTCTGCTATGCTTTCATCCTATCACTTTTCTGAGCAGGGCAGTGTTGCTGGTGGAATAATCCAGCACCCTGTCATTATGCTCAGACTCAACTTCATGCCGGGCTTGAAAACATTATTTACCACTGCAGGTTTTCCCATCGCTGTTCAGGGTGAAGCCTTCTTTACAAGCACACTTGTAGGACCCGGGTGTGCTGACACAGATCTGCTCACAGTCGTGGTCTCCCGTGGCGCACAGATCTGACACCACTGTAAGAAATGAGGTTGATTAAAATGTTGTTGAATCTCAGTATGGAAGTGTCAAAGGAGCTCAAACCAGCGTCTGCACTAGGTTTGCGTTCCTCTGTCTGCAAGAGCACATATTCTTCACTGTCTTCCCCTTCTATAAACTAAAAGTGAATGAATAATACATCCTTATTTAATACAACTTGATTCTTTTCTTCTGCAGCTCTTAAAGCAAAATGGGATGTTTCAAGCCAAACACCCCAAAAAGTAAGCTATCCCTGTTACCTTTGGAAATGTGTCTCTCTTATCCACTTCCAAAACAGTGCTTTCCAAAACAGTGCTTGCTTATCCTGTCCCTGGTGAGCTACTGCTTTAACCATTACATTAATTGTCAGAGTCTGGATTAAAACATAGTATTTTCTAGATTGGGAAGTTGAAGCACCGAGGAAGAAGCAACATGAATAAGTCACATAACTCACTGGTAGGTCCTCAAATGCAGCCCAGATCTCCAGACTCAGGCTCCAGTACCCCAGCCCCTGGGACCAATACTGGCCCCTACTGTCTGTAGAAGCAGGCCAGTGTTTATTTCATTATCTGAAGTTACTGGCTTTTGTAAGTCTTTAGATCATGAATGTCTTCCTGAGTCTAATCAGCATTTGCTTTTCCAGTGTGTAGGTAAATTGTGATTAGTCAGAAGAATCACAAGGCATTGTTTCCATTGACAGATTAGTTTAGCGTGCAGGCAAACATTAAATTCAGCTTACAGAAGTATGTACAGCACTCAGATTTGCTCTCTGCAAACATTTGAGCCATTTGAATTCAATCGGAGTCTGATGCTGAGCAAAAATATCTTGATCTGAAGTCAACATGCATTCGTGGAGCTCAGCTTCGCTTAAAACCAGGCCAAAGTGCATGAGTGGCAGCAAAAGCAAACTAAAAAGTAAGACAGACTTACTAGAAACAAATTCATGCACAAAGAAAGTGAGTCTTAAGGGGAAAATAATGTCAGGATTTGCCTGGATATACTGCAAATATGGCTCTGGTTCAAAGTCCACTGACATTACCAGCAGTCTTACTATTGACCTCACTGGAATTTGGAGCTGGACTGATTCATGTATACATGGAGATTTACATATACATAAATCATACATTTAAATATGAGTATACATACACATATGTACTGAGACAGAGTCTATACTCAAGCTTTCTGATTGCTCTAAATAATACAGTGCTAACTCCTAGCAGTTGCGAGCAACACTGCAATAATAAATCAGTTGGCACATGCCCAATGTGGAATAAAGTCAGCAAGAGTGAAACTGAGCCCTGTATGGATGTTACAGGCAATAATTGTAGGTTCAGACTGAAGTGTAGCTCCCTGGCGCAACACAGAAGGCTTCACAGGAAGTGTTCTGAGTTACAACAACTCCCTGCACCAAACAGAAGTTCACTGTTAGGTCCAGGGAGGAAGGAAATCTAGCTGCTGGCTATGAGCTTGCAGCCAGCTTCCTAGAGCAACGCCCCCCTCCTCCCTGCCTGCCCCTGCTGTTCTCAGAACGGGAGCGGGGAAAGGGAGCAGAGGGAGCTCATTCTAGGGGTTCCCCAGCCAGTGCTGGAAGGTGGGTGGGTGAATTAGAGCCCCCCATCTTGGGAGGCTTCAATACCCTAGCCGCACCCTCCATCCAGATTGAAAAAACCTCAGACCAAACTCCCTCCACTCCCTTTCCCCACTCCCATTCTGAAAACAGCTCAGAGGCTGGCAGGTGGGCAGACACAAGTTACAGAAGGCATTGTTTTGAAACATCTTCATCTGAAACCCTAATGCATTCAATGAGGGTTCAGATTTTCACGCAATCGGCCATTTTTGAAGCAGGATGCAGCCACGCACTTCTGTTTGGTTATGGCTATAGACCACTTTCTGTCGCCATATCAGGCAACAATTGTCACTTCTGTCTGCATCCATTTTATATACTATTTAAGTCTCACTTGTGTCCTCAGAAGAGGTCCTAAGTGTTGTGTATGACTTATGCCAGGTTATTATGCTAAGAATCCCATGGCTGGGAAAGTTTATAAAGACATTTGAGGGTTTACTACCCTTTCATAGGTGGGTTTTTTTGTTGATTGCTGATGTTCAGATATTGCTGAATATTTTTATCTGGTCTTATTAGCCATGTACCTGCTTTTCAGTGGATAATTTCATATACAGCTGCTGATGTGTTCATATGGCAGTTTTGCTCAATCACACTTATGATCCATTTGGCCAAGTGATGATTGACCAGACATTGTTCCCGTAAAGAAGGAAAAATATCACCATCTCTGCATTACTAAAGGAGAAAATGAGAATGAGAGAGGTAGAAATAAACCATGCTTGCTTTGTTTTTGTTTTTGTTTTTACTTTTAATGGCTGTTGATATTCTGACTCCATTGAAGTCAGTGTCAAAACCCCTCTTAACTAGAATGAACCAAGGATTTCACCTTCACATTTCACTTTGGCACCCATTCTCTTAGTATGTTGCACCTCTCCCATGTGGATGTTTACATGGGAGCATAAGATGTATGTCTCCTTCTCATCTCAGTACTGATTTGAGTCTTACATAGACTTCCTATCACATCACTCTTAGTTACCAACCAGCATTTTCAGCAGAAAAAAGTTAAATCATGAAATTTTACACCTGCTAAAGGAATTGGTCTCAGTGAGCATATCTACACATGTACTTTACCATGCAGTAGATTAATTTGCTGAGCAGTACAGCAGCATCATCTACACATGCATGGCAATTAGTTTGCAGTAGATTAATTTACTGTGCCGTCAGATAGTACAGTCAGACACAAGTACTATCCATGGCAAAGTGAATTACTGTGCTTAAACGCACGTGCAGATAGTGATGTCTGGATTAGTTTCATTTGCATTAATTGCACATGTAGATGCACCTAGTGGATGCATCTACACATGCAATTAATGCAAAGCAAACTATTCCAGGGTGCAGCATGTATATGTGCACTTGGGATAGCAGCCATTTGAACTGGGGTACAGCAGGCCCAGGTTAGCAAGGGGTGCCGGGGGTCAGCCCCAGGCTTTGGATGGCAGCATTGAGTAGCAGGGTGGCTGGGCTGGACATGAGGGTGCTGAAAGTGCAGAGCTTTATGGCTAGGTAGCAGGCAGAAGTCTGGCCCAATGCTGGCTGGGCTGACTGGGCACAATTAACACATGTGGCCAGCGTCTACATGTGAGTTCATTAATTAGTTTACTGTGGCCTAGCATCCTTGCACATGTAAATGGCTATGCTTTACTCTGCAGCTAATTAGTCTTCCCTGCAGTTAAATATATTTATAGACATGGCCAGGGTCTCTCTCAATTCTCTGTCTACTAGTGTCTGCTGGGACTTTATTTTGTCACACCTCTTAAAAACTGTTGCTACAAAGCTGGGTCTTAGCAAAATGGTATCTGAGGCCCCATGGCCCATTTTTCTGACCTAGAAAACAAATATTTATGAGGTTCTTTCTTCAGTCTTGGAGGTTTAGTTTAAAATGGAAAAGCCCTTCTACTTGGTTCAGTGTTACTTGTAGGTGTGAACATGAGTTTGCAAGAGACTCAGAGTCTTATTAGGTGTATTACAGTTGCTCCAAGGGGCATCAGTATATTAGACACTGTAAAAACACGTGACAAACTCTGCTCTAAAGTAGTTACAACTGAAGTAGACAAAAAACACAGTAGAGGAAGGGGAAACAGAGCCCGAAAATGTCTTGCCCCAGGTTACTAGGTAGGTCAATCGCTTATCTGGGAATGGAAGCAATATCTCCACAGACCCATGTAGATCCCTAGGCTGTCTCCTTGTTTAAAGGTTTTTTGGGGGTCGGGGGAGAGGGAAGTATCTGAAGCAGTTGAAGAATTGTGAAGTAACAATAGGCTATCATATAAATGGGGGGGGAGGGTTAGCTTCTCTCAAAGCAACAAGACCTGTTTTTGTTTCATCACAATTTTTGATTACAGTATTGCTAACACAAAGCTTGCATCAGGCTCCCTGAAGTCATGAGATTAGCGTAGAACATATAATGATTTATTTTAATAATAAATCTAACTCTCATTTTCATTGCCTTCTGGTTTCTGAGCCACTATGGTGCACCTGGGTCACATTTTCAAGCCTCTCTCAGCCACCGTAAGGGCCAGAAATGTACTTATTTTTATTTAACATAAACCAGAATCTAGTAAATTGCACCTATGTAATCCATGGCTAAGCACAGACATTCAAAAAGCCGGAGGCAGAAGTGCTCTAAGTATTGTGCTTGATTGAAAGTGCTCGAGATTAGGACAGGAGTGAACATTTGCTGTTCGGTGGATGGGGTCAGAGCCTGCCTGCACTGGCTGAGGCCAGCAGGCTGGGGACACTCCCTGCCTGCAGGCTCCCCAAGAAAGCAGAGTCCAGCCAACCCCAGGCATGCCGCCAGCCACCCTTGATTAGGCAAAGTAGTCCTGCCCACCACCAAGCTGCTGGGGGATGGGGGCAGGGAACAGAGACCCCTTGACATGTGGGTTGCTGACTCAGGTCTTGGTAGGGCTGGGGCAGGCCCATGTAGCGGGGGGCTCTGTTCCTCCCCCCTCGCCCTGCCCCCCAGTTCTTGGCACAATGAAAAGCAGTGCACAGCTCTGAGCTGCAACCATTAGGAGGCTGGGGAGCTGGTGCGGGGGGAACGAAGCCCCCTGCTACATGGACCTACCCCCCACCCCCAAGACCTGAGCCAGCAACCTGGGAGGAACCCACATGTCAAGGGGGCTTTGTCCCCGGTCCTTATCCCGCAATCACCAGAACTGACAACAGCCACTTGGTGGGGGCGGGGGGCGGGGCAGGGCCACACTGGCCTGTCAGGGCTGGCTGACTGTGCAACACCCCTGAGCTTGCTGGCTGGCACCTTGTGCAAGGCAGGCTGGGCCTGTGTGGCCGGTGGTGGGGAACTCTGTTCTCCCCAAACCTGTTCCAATCTCCCGACAGCTGTAGCTTGGAGCCGCATGCAGCTTTTCACTGTGCAGGGAACTAGGGGCAGGTGGGTGGAGGAAAAAAGCCCCTCTACCTTGCAGATCTGTGTCCCCTCCCTGGACCCAAGCCAGCAAGCAGAGGGTGGCCTGGTCAGCAGGGAGGCTCCGTTTCCACTACCCGCTCCCCACACCTGCCTGGCCACTCAGGGAGGAGACGGCCTATTCTGTCTCCTCTCTGGGACAGCACAGGGGCAGGGCTGGGCCAGTGCTTGCCCAGAGCAGAAAAGCACTGGCCAAGACTAGCACACTGCCCTGCAAGGGGCCTCTTGGGATACCACCAGAATACAACCTGGTACAGATGTTACATAAGCTTTAAAACCTAAAACACTTTAATCTGATACCACATCCACCCAGGGTTAACTTAGAGCAGGATCCACAGGTTTAAGTGTTTTGTGTGCCATGAACATCTGTTTGGTTACGGCTGTAGAGTACTTACAATTATTGTGCAATAGGTGTAACATCTGTACTGAGCTAATATGTCATGGTCCACTCCTTTGTTTTGCTGTTTCTGTTTTTTACGCTGCTCTAAAAGCAACTTGTATTGGAATATATTTGTTGTATGTTCGTGAGATCAAGCTTCCTAAACCAAATCTTTTTTTCCTTCCTTGCTATATCTATAGCATTTTCCCTGGTTTGGCTTGCCTCAGACAGAAATGCATTTCATTAGGGGCACAAGTTTGCCTATTCCAGGAGCAACTTTCACTTGTTGCCACCCATTGCAGCTGGGGCTGCTTGGAGATTGCGGGGCTTTGCTCTTCCTTTCATGTTGTTTTCATCCCTGTGTCTAAGCATCTGCCCTAGAGAGACAGGGCTTCTCTGCTGCTCTCAATAAATGTCCATATGTATTTCAAAAGGGTATATTTCTGTTCATCTCTTGTTTCTCTTCCTGGGCAGGCTTACAGTATCAGCTGTTTGTGGTGGGTGTTATAGTAAGAGGAAGAAAGATAACAGAGAAGAAAATGAAAGAGGGAGAGATACTCAGAGAGATGAGCCAGGTTCACAGAGTCCTAATCTGAATAACAGATTCCCCAAGTCCTTGGGGCATTTGGAGTGGGTGTTGTGTTGGCTCCACCACTAGAAAATAGCTCTTTTGTGAGAGACAATATGACATTACTTTCCCCATCTCTAAGCTGGAGATAATGATTCCTACCATTCCTTACAAAGTGCTTTGGGATTTAGCCAGGAAAAGTCCCTTATGGTCCTGATCTACCACCAGCAAAGTCAATGGAAAGACTTCCATAGACTTCAGTGAGCTCTGAAGACCTTTGAAGAGCAGTGTATTATTATGGTCATAGAGGCACCTGGCAGAATTTCCCCAGATAAGCTTCACGTTTAAGGAATTTATATTGCAAAGGCTTTGTCACAAGGCCACCTGCCCATCTCTCTACCTTCCTTCATTGAGTTTGTGTATTTGCTCGGATGGGAGGGAAAAGCACACAGATCCAAAAAACGAACGTGTTTCATCTCCATTTGTCATTGACCCTGTTGCTAGCTGGGAACAGACACGATTCTAACTGATTTCCCTCCTAGTTCTGTCCTTCTGCATCTAGCTCATGCATTCAAGGAATATTTTTTTAGGAAAGACCAACGTGTGTTTAGTCCCTTGTTTGTCACTCTTGAAAAGATACAGAATCACACTGGTAACCACGCTGCTATGCACCCACAGCTGAGGGTGAGGTCCTGTGGTCAGAGTGCGCCCACCCCGGGTTCAGACACATAGGCCCAGATCCTTAATTAGATGTCTAACTCCTTCTGACTGATTTTAATGGAAGTTGGACATACTTGATTTGGGCTTGAACATTTTCATAAGTGAAGCTATCTTCTGGAGCCATTATAACAATGGGAAGGATCTGAGGCCATTTGTGGCTGTGTGGATTTCTTTATAGGTAGGGTGCCTGTATTCTTAAGGGGTGTATCTCCACGTGTGCTTTAATGTGCAGGAGACTATTTTATTGTGCACTGAAGTGTCACATAAAAAAACGTGACATTATGCTAACGTGAAGTAAAATAGTCTACTGCTCATTAAGGTCACTAAAAAATTGTGCAATTGCACTACTGCTCATCAGCACAGTGCAACATGCATTAATTTAATACCTTACATTGGCAGTACTAAACTGAATGCACATTAGAAAAGGCACAATGATGCATGTGTAGATGCACCCAGGAAGGCTCTGAGAAGTCTTACTGGATCATTTTGCTCCCATCCACCTCCTTAGCCTAGCAGGTCAACATGTAGATGCTACAGGTAATCACGTGGACCAACTGTGTAAGAGCAGAGGTAACAGGATTTAAAAAGGGTTTTTTTTTTCAATAAAAACATTATAAACTAAAACTAAGAGGTGTTAGAAAGAGATTTCTCTTAGAGGAAGCCTGTCTGGGGTTTATTGCACCTTCCTCTGAAAGAGCTGGCACTGGCTGCTGTTGGGAAGAGTATACTAGACCAGCTAATTTTCTGCTCTAAACCAATGTGGAAATCTTCTGCCCTGTGTATCTTGGGTACTGTCTGTTAACCAAGGAGTATCTTCATCCTGCGTCTGCTCACCCCGAGGAAGTCCCTGGTCAGCCAGCTTTGATCCTTTTAGTGCTTCTGTAGGTCTGTGTGGTAATGTGGTGAATGAGGTTGTGGGAAATAAGGCCGTGGTTGGACACAAAACACGCATGTAACACCTGAGGACTCTGTAGAGCTTGGCTTGATGGCTAGGAGTCACTGCGAAGCGTTCATTCAAATGCCAGGGGCTGGGCGAGGACTGGGAGAAGAACAAACTCGGTTGCCAGCACCTGGTTGTTTTTGGGGAATTCTGAGTTCGGTACCAGAGAAGGTCTCTCAAGAGCCCACTGATCAATTCATAAGGGGTGGAAGGAGTCTGGTTTATGTGGCAGTGACTCAGGTTCAGAAGACCCAGCAGTTTCTGAGAAGGATGCCTGACCTGGATTTTGAAACAAGACAACTCTATGCTCAAGCCGGTAAAGAAATCACCTCCGAATGCACAGTAAATGAGAGCTGCCTTTGTTTTTAACGATAAATAATCAACTGAGCGTTGTTTAATCAGGACTGGCTTTTCCTGTACCTGCCCTTGAAAAACACTCACCACTTGTATCAGCAAGGTCCCATCCATGGGAACCATGCCTTGGGAAAAAGGGAACTGAATGAGAGGGGCACGATTATATGCAAGCTGTGTGAGAAGCTTTCTGATGGCAGCAGTTCCCCAAACCCATAGCACAGAAACCTGGGGATCGTGACCAAGACTTACCGCAGAAGGCCTCTTGAAACTTTTGGGTCAGCTTCTCAATGACGCTGTAGCTCTCCACATAGTCCACGTGATCATCCAGAGGCTCGCTAGCAATTTGCCGAAGGGTATTCATGTCCACTCGGCCCACCCCGATGGCAAAGATTTCAATGCCCGCAGCTTTTGCTCTAGTCGACACGTCCTTTACATCATCTTGGGGACGTCCATCAGTCACAACAATTGCCACCTAAGAAACACGGAAGGGGAGCACAGAAACCAGGTAACAGACTCTCTCTTTGCACTCTTCAGAGCAGCTGACATGTAATGAGCCTCTGGCCCTTTTTGCCTCACTGGAATTCGTTCATTTGTCCATGTCTACATGTCTTCAAATCACTGGAATTAAAGGCAAAAGCGAATCCCCGCTCCCCACAGCTCCCCACCACAGCAGAATAGCCTATTTTTGGGTCTCAGGTGATTTGTTCTCCATCAAAAGAGATGAATGAGTTACACTGGTGTTATCTTGAATACTTGAAATAAGGAATGAAAAGTTGGTGCCAGCTTTAAGAAAACTAGGGCAGAGGTAGCAATTTTAACATGTCGCACTAATGCTGGGCCAAGTTCAGTTCTTTACTCGAGTGAAACTCCTAATGAGGTTAACAAGTCCTCTGCCTACATAAAACACTGACGGTTTTGGCTCTGCCATATGAATGTTTATACTGTGGCACTTTTTTTAACCTGAGGATCTCAGAGCACTGCAAAAAAGTCCATGGTTAGTGTCTATGTCCATTTTTTAGATGGGAAAACCAGGGCACATAACAGGGAGGTAACTTGCCCAGGGTCACCCAGTAACTTGGTGACAATTAATGTTTCTGAATCTCAGACCCTGCTAGAAAAGCAGCAACGGGGCCTTGCCATAGGAAATAGAAAAAAATTACAATGGATTCCAATGGGACAGGATTTCACTCTGGATCGCGCTTCTTTCTCAGCTTTGGAAAGCTTCACAAGGATCTGCTGTTGGTAGATTGTCAATTGTCCTTATTTCTTCCTCGACTGGGGACATTTTCAGAAAAAAAAGAAAACAAAACAGGATCTTTGCTCTTTGACAAATCATCTGTTCCTGCTGATTTTTCCTAAAACAGCTTTATTCTGACACTGTTATCCACTCCAAAAGCAACTCAGGATGTCACACAGGAGGGTGAAATATAATCAGTAGGAGCAGGTGAACTGCCAAAAACAACAATCTGTATCACAGACAAAAATGTGCTCAGCTACACAGGAAGTAAAGAGGCAGCCGCAGACAAGTGTAGTAAATAGCCAAGGCAGCATCAGCAGGATGTTAAGTCACCTGTCAAGAGACTACGAAGGCTAAACTGAGAAATAGTATTTACCACCATGTGCTGGCCCTTCTACATTTCCACTCTGCGTGTTTACACAGTCGAAATCACAAAGGAGTTGCACAGACTCTCCAGGCGTCCAGATTTAGTAGCTTTAAGGCTGCTGCATAATGCTAGGGTGAGACAAAGCAATCGCAGGTGGGGCCAGGATGTTGCTCTTAGGATGCACTAATCTCAAAGGTATGGAGCCTGCATTCTGCTAAGTGCCCTTGTATTTAAGTGCTTATCTGAACTTCCTGAAGGCTGCAAAATTGGGTTCAAACCACGAGAGGAGTATAAGCATTCTGGAACTTATTCCTTCCAACTGTGATACAAATATTGCAGATCACGTCCTAGGAGCCAGGTCTTATCCACCTATTACGTACCTAAATGCAATCCTCTTCCCCCCCTGCTCAAGTCCCTGAAAAACAAATTAATGCTCCTATTTTGGTAGCATGCCGACAT
Source organism: Caiman crocodilus (assembly GCA_030014935.1). Lineage (NCBI taxonomy): Eukaryota > Metazoa > Chordata > Crocodylia > Alligatoridae > Caiman > Caiman crocodilus. The sequence continues at coordinate 3,242,170 of JAGPOW010000145.1, forward strand.
TTTAGCTTTGAGATTAAGTCACAAAAAGTAGAGAGATGGTGTTAACTGTTTAGTATTTAGTATTAACATGTTTTAGGCAGGGTGGAAGAGGATCAATGCTTAGGTGACCTAAATCCAGCGAGGTACCTCGTGGATGGAATACGATCTGGCCCCGAGGCTGCATCTCAACACTTCATTTTCTAGTCAGAATCAGGGAAAGAGGGCACGAGAATGCTTAATCAATGAAAACTTGCCAGTGTGGGCTGCAGGATTAATCATTGCGAGGAAAGAAATAAAGGAGAATTTAAAATATTTACAAGTGGAACTTCCTTTTCCCCTTTATTGATCTGCAGCATCAATAGACCCATCAGTCAGGGTCATGGAGGTCTCCTTCCCACCGTCTTCAGAATCCAGCCATGCAATCCATGCTTTTTGCCAGAAGAGAGAGCCATTGATTCAGCAACTCCAGGTGAAAAATGCCACTTGTAAAAAGCCAGAGCTAATGGCTTTGCTTTCATGCACACACTACAGTGGCGGGGATAGGGGCTGCTGCCAATTAGAGCTTATCAAACCCTACCTGTCATGAAACAAGATACACTATCAAATAGCTTTAGTAAGAAACATTACCCTGTGAACAGGCTTCTGTTGGTAGTTAACTATGCCTCTAACAGCATCTGTCACCAGTACAGGCTTGCTGGATGCCCTCCTTGCACTTTCTCTGTCTGAATCAGTTAAGTGAAGTGAAGCTCCCAGCTTAATCAGTACTTCTAATTCTTTACCATAACTGACTTTAAGCCCACTAATCTTCATATTTTAGATATGAACTTGAGCTAAACTACCAGATCCAATCCCAGGAGCTGCCTGATATCCAAACCCAGGTCTGAATCCAATGGAAGGTATATTCAAAATGGCTCTGTACAAAAATCTTACTCGGGGGGCAGGGGATGCATGGGACTCAAAATTCACATCTGTTTCTGAGGTTTTGTGCTTCAGCCTAAGTTTAAGCAGGTCAGATTTCAGAATGAAGTTTTACACTATAGCTGTACAATGGTTTAGTGTTAGCCCCACAAGTTAGGAGACTTATGGTCTGTCCCCAGCACTGCCACTGATCTGCTCTTTGGCCTTGGGAGATCACTTTCTCTCTCATTCCTCATCTCCCCTTTCTCTGTCGGGACAGGAATTGCCTTTCTCACTAGAGATGTATGCACCCAGATTCTATTCCACTTCTATACCTTTCCCACAAGTCGTGCGCAAATCATGCATCCTGCTTTGCAGTACAACCCAGATCCACAAAGAAAGATACACGGCTCTCCTAGTCTCTCAGTTACAGTTCAGTACACACACAGGCCACGTCCAGATGCGTGCGGCCGTGTGGTATGTGGTGCAGCAACAACGTCTGTAACGTGACATACTGCCCGTTCAGATCTTGTCTGCACTGCAAGGCAGCACTGCCTGTGTATGCGCTGCTCTGCTTTTCCCCCCCCCCATGGGCTTTTTGACCTATGGGTATCCACAGATCAAAAAAACCCCAGAGCAGCACGTGCACAGGCAGCACGGGCCGCTCAAAAGTGGAGCTGGGCCACCCAGAGCTGCGCTGCGGCTACCCCAGAATTACTGCTGCTGCTGCAGCCCTGGGAGGATCCCGGGACCCCAGGTAAGGCTCCTCTACCCCACCTGGGCTAACTTGCTGCATACCAAAGCACATGGCAAGGTACACCACCGGCAGGAAACCAAATGTCCACGTTTTTGTGGACGCAGCCACAGAAGCCCATTCAATCCACCAGGAACGACCACAACTATCCTTTTCTTTCAGTAGGGAATCCACCCGCCTTGGTTGTTCAGAGTTTTAGCCCTTCGGCCCTACAGGCTACCCTGGGTACCACCAAAGGCAGGTTTCGGCTCACAAGATTGGGAAACAAGACTTCCAGGTGTCCAAAGCAAACGAGCAAAATGTGAAGAAGAGCAAAGAGTGAATGAGGTATTAAAAAGTATAAAAAGTCTCTCTTTCCTGACAGCATGGTAAACTCACCATGGTGAACAAACACAGTAACCATGGAAACTGAGAAGGGAAGGCCTGTGGTGAATCAAAAAGCTGGTTAAGAGAGATACAGGAAGATAAAAGGACTAGTTAAATGGCCAGTTCTCGGCCAAGTAGAATGCTCTGAACTCAGGACTACAAAACTGCGCTGACCCCCTAATAGAGCAAATTAGCATTACATTTTTACATTGCTCAATCTAAAATTCAAAAAAAAATGTGAGGCTCTGCAGATTTCTTGGGTGTTATGGAAAGCAAGGACAGGTACCATTTAAACTATATGGGATTTATTAGTTAGAAAAGGAGCCGCACACTTTTATGGCCAACTTAATGAACGTGTCTGTTCAGTCTTCAGTAGTCAAGGCAGCGTGCAAGATGACAGGCTGTATTAGGAAAAGGAACCAGGAATGATACCAAATGTTATAATAGCATTGCATAAATCAGCAACGCATCCTCACCTTGACACAAGCCCAGTTACCTCATCCTTAAATGTACAGACATGAATCTGAAGAGGAGCCAGAGAAGACAGAGACAAGTGATGTGATGTCTGTGGAACAAGGATAGCTTGAATAACTGGGCGTGGGTTCTGTGCAAAACTGGACGACAACACCATGTTTATTTCCTAAATATGAAAGGTGTGAAGAAAAGAAAGTTAAGATGGAGGTGTAGAAAACAATGGTCCAGAGAAGGCCACTCAGGTAGGAATGCAAGGCATACGGAGACCAGGAATCCATATTCATGCAGTGTTTGACTAACCGGAGGAACCACCCATGACAAGAAACAACTGAGACAAATGGTCAGTAAGATTTAGGAACATAGGACAGAGACCTCTTGGCTCAATAAGCCCAGTTTGCTGCCACCATAAACCACCATAGCATATAATCCCTTTCACACACTGATTAAGTGCCATTTTAAAACCAGTTAGATTATCTGGCTTCTGCTCCACCAATGGGAAGGCTCTTCCAGGATTTCACTGTTCTGATGTTTAAAACATTTATTCTAACCACTAGCCTAAATTTATAAGAGGATTAATCTTTTAGGGGCCACAAAAGCTATTAATTAGATACAACACTTAGGCCCAAATCCAAAATCATTATATAGGCAGTTACTACATCAGTCAAAAGGACTTTTAAATGCTTCAAACTGAAGCAAAAGCAGAGCACTGGATTTTTTCCTATTGTCTTTAATGGGATTTTTCTTGGGTGTAAGAGGAAATACTGGGTGCATCTACATGTGCAGTAGATCCGGGAGCAGTTTACTCACAAGTAAATTACTCACAAATAAATGCTCCCAGGCAGGTGTCCGCACGTACAGGGAAGCTGAAGCGGATTTGCTGCTAATGGCAGCAAACTGCTCCCACTTCCTGGGCCCATGCAATGGGCCCCTGGTGCCATCAGGAGGAGCTCTAGGCTCGCTCAGGGACTGGCAGGGAGCACAGGGCCAGGAGACTCCTGGCAGGGACTGGGACACTGCCCCCTGCCCCCAAGGGGGCTGCCTATTGCTGACAATGTCCCCCCTGCCCTGGAAGCAGGGAGCTCCTGGCCCTGGCAGATAAGGATCTCCCTGATCATGATTTTGGAGCAAGGACCTTGGAGCTGCCTGCTGCTGGAGCAGGGAGACATAGCCCCTGTGCGGTCTCCAGTGGCAGAGCCCACCCTGGCAGCAGGTAGCTGACTGACCTAGAGCAAATTTTCTCCCGGTCAGGCGTCTACATGAGTGCTATTGTACAGTTAGTAATCACAAGTAAATTTACTACTTGCATTTGTAGGTAGCAAAATTTACTCACGATTAGCAAGGTTTACTGTGCAGTAAGCATGTGCACGTGTAGACCCACATGCTTACTGTGCAGTAAACCATGCTACTGCCTAGTAAAGCATCTCGTATAGATGCACCCACTGAGAAACATCATCAGGACTTGGCCTGGAGTGAATGCCAGAGGCCTAGATTACCTGTCTGTAAATGTATGGGTCCTAGATCTTTTCACCTTGATATTGTTGGTTTGAAATCAACTGATGATGGCTGAAGGTTTTCACCCTATGATAGCCGTATTCTGGCCCATACAGGACAAGTTTGCTGGGTCTCATTCCACACTGCATAAACCTCTGACACAGCTTGTCATTCACTGGCCACCAGGCTAGCACTTATTTAAAACACACAAACATTAGCATGGTGACAGGCTGGCAAGAGTCAGTATGGGGAAAGCTTGCTCTGCCAATCCCCATGCCATTCTGTGGCTGAATGGAGTTCAACCCACCAATTCAGCCACAACTCTTGCAAACAACTTGGGGACAGGGAAGGAGTCCAAGCATATTTTAAACAGTGATCATCAGGGCTAGAAAAGGATATAGTTCCAACCACTGCAGATACAAAAGCCGCTTTGCCCAGATAAAATCTGCATAGGATTGACCCAAAAAGACAAACACTTTTGATTCAATATTGGAAAGCAGGTGTACTAAGTCACAGATGGTAGATGCTAAAGATGGGAATCAGTTAGGAAAAGCAAGGGTATCATGTCTAAAATGTGCTGTTATAAAATAATTTGATTTGGGAGATGAGGATTTCAGCAATAATTTATAGCAGCCAGCTTGAGAAAGAGCAAGGACGAGAGGTGAAATGAACGCCTCCCTCTGGAAATACAATGAAATAAATAGAGCTACTAGGGCTCCACAATGCTCAAAACCCAGAGCGTTTATGTGGGTCCCTCAGTATGGATTTAGGTGCCTTGTTTTAAACACCCCTCCTGGAATATGTAGACCTTATTTTTTCTATTTCTTAGTTTCCTTCCTCTATTAAAAGAGCAGTCTGATCCATAATCATCTTGAGGAGCTCTATGGGCTCAGATGGAGTTACAGTGGAGTTAGTCGCAGCCCAGAAGTGTCTATCAGCATCCCAGACTGAGCACAAGTTTGAATGTATTAATACTTTGAAGTGGCATCTTACAACCTGACCGGGAGATGCCACAGAAATCCAGAACTGCTATCAAACCCCGCTGCAGTTCCTTTGTCCTCCCAATGCTCCTGTGCCCTTCCTTAGGGCGAAGAGCCAAGATCTATCATGCTGGATCTCAGACACCAAACTCAGAAGAACCTGGGGTTACATTCAATCAGTGATTCTCACCTAGGGTGCCATGGCACCCTGGGGTGCCTTCAGATCTTCACAAGGGTGCCGGAGGGCACAATGCACCGTTAGGTGTATGAACACGATTCACAAGATGAACCTAGAGTTTTCAAATAACAATCCATAGTGTTAAAAACCCTCTGACCTATTATGGTCTTTATGAGTTTCCTGCAGCAGAAGAACTGTTCTATTATTTTTCTGTAGTCAAAAAAAAAGACAAAAGACAAAAGATGGCATTTTCTGAGAGGGGCCTCAAGTCCAGAAGAGGTAAGAACTGCTGAATTAAACAGCACATTAGAAAAATGGTTTCAGCTGGTCTGCACACCTGACATCTTTCTTTTGGCAAATGTAGTCCCAGGATGGCTAAGAAAACACCAGTCTGGGGAAGAGGCTGGTTGTAGTAGCCTCTTGCTGGCTTGAACTGCTAGGCCGTGGTGAACAAATACTCTCTGAAGAATCTGCCCATCAGCTTCTATGCAGTAAGTGCCCACATATAACATGCTATTTCCGTTTTGAAGAAGGCATTGGTCAGTGATTCGCACAAAATGAGCTGATATGTCTATCATGCACAAAATGCATTTATACCCTTAAAACTGAAGTATGGATACAGTTGGAAAGGAGACAGTAAAACAAGATTTCCTTGCATGTCTTGAAACAAAGTGACCCCTGGCACGACTCACTCTACTGCCTAGAAGAGAGTTAAACCAACAGTGAATCTGCCTGCTGAGTCCCCATGCAAGAGCAAATCGTATTTCCATCAGCCCAGTAGAAATTGCTTGGGAAAGGAGCTGGGTTGAGTTCTGTCTCGTGTACTTATAACTCTGATTCCCTACCAGGATGCCACGAGATCCTTTTAAGGACGCCCTGGGGGCTGTGCAATGTCAGCACTCTTAGGGGCCCAATCATCTGCACACAATTCACAAGATAGACCCAGACATTTCAAACAGACATCCATGGGGTTGAAACCCTTCTGCCCTGTTGTGGTCTTCTTGAGTTCTTTGTAACACAAGAATTTCTCTGCTTTTGCTTTTTTTCCATAGCCAAAAAATAAGTGCGGTAAGAGCTGGCATTTTCCAAGAAGTGCCTCAAATCTAATGAGGTTAAGAACCAGGATCTAACCACCTGCTCAAGAGGAGGCTAGAGAGACACCCCTCTGGGATGGGTCAGGAACAGCGTATTCTGCATCTGAGCAGGCAGCTGGACGAGATGACCCTCAGTGTCCCTTCCGTCTGCAAGGCGCTGTGATCATTTGGTTCTAGTGCAGGATCAGTGAAAGGCTCTGAAGTGGGACAAACCCAGCTGAATTGTTCATGTCTAGGGAATGTGTGGCCCTTTTGCCCATTAATCAATGTACCTTAGGCTGGATTGAATAAGAACTGGCTCCAGAACCAGCTGAAATGGAGTAAGGAATGTTAATTTCGTAGGTGGTTGTTTTTAAATAGCAGATATTTAAAAGATTTCCCAGCATGTTCTGCTTGTTTTCAAGAAATAAACCAAACGCATTTTGCATTCTGAAATCCAGAACCTTACTTATTTTCCCCAGCAGCTCATATTTTTATCAAAACCTTTTTGGGGGGAAGATCTTGCTATTCACTGAGCAAAAAATTAATTCAAAATGATTTTTCTGGACAACCCAAATTTGATCTTTTCCCCCTGAAATTCCAATGAAAGCTTTTGGGTTGGTTGGGGTTTTTTTGGGGGGATTGGTTAAAAAAACAGAAGTGTTTCAAATTAAGTAAACATTCTCCAGTGAATAATAAAGCCATTTCTCTTTGAATAAGCTTTAGATAAAAATGATTCTCCGAATCAGATTCATCATTTATTCAGAATTTGTCAGACTATAGAAGGAAAATATCATTTTTATTAAAGGGAAATATAAATTGACAGTCCCTATCTTCTTCCCAGTCACAAACATTGCTCCAAACTCCTCCTCAGAAGAACAGCTACATCGAACACCTACATCTCTGATTCACGCAAAAACAAATCTGGCTTCCATTGCTTTTTTCTGGGCTTCTGCAATGGCTGTTCCCAAAACTAGACACAAATACAACTGCATGTTGATGCTTTTTATCATTACTGGTACTTGTTCAGTAATCAGCAGCAGCAAACCCTTGCAGTTGAGGATGATTGTCTTTCATGCTTTATTTATAAGTCTGAAGATGGCTGACAAGGCCAATCGGGGATCCACAGGTTCTACTGCACCTTGGGCACATGTTCCTACGTGGGGCGGGTGGCTCTGGATTCTTGGTTCGGTCCACAACTTGCCGTTTCTGCTGCTCCCGCTTTTTCATCTTCTGTAGGTATCGTGAGATTTCAAAGTACTGAAATTCTTGCAGCAAACACTTACTCCATTTGGGGTGGGCTTGAGTGATAGTCTCCCATGAGTTGATGTCGATGTAGCGTTTTTTTCGAGTTGGCTTTGAGGATGTCCTGGAAGTGCTTTCTCTGCCCTCCTCTTGAGCACACACCTTGGCTGAGCTGGGAGAATAAAACTTGCTTTGGGATCCTGGAGTCAGACATCTGGATGACATGGGCAGACTAGCAAAGTTGATGTTGGGTGATCACCTCGATGCTTGTGCTGTTTGCTTGCAAAAGGAAACACTGTGTCTGTCTTCCCACTGGATTTCAAGGATCTTCTGCAGGCAGCATTGATGGTACCTCTCCAGTGACGTGAGATATCTCCTGCATGTTGTCCATATCTCAGCTCCATGCAGTAAGGTAGGGGTCACAGCAGCTTGACAAACCATGAATTTGGTTTCAAATCCAATGTCACAATCTTCAAACACCTGTTTCCTCAGGTCTCTGAAGGCTGCAGTTGCACATTTAAGATGTTGTTGGATTTATTCCTCGATGTTAGCCTTCTGCAAGAGATGGCTTCTGAGGTATGGGAAATAACGTTCTCTAGTCTCAACTTAAATCTGAATGACCAGAGCTGGAGACTGCTCATTAAGAGTTGGTTGATGGAGGACCTTAGTCTTCTGAATTGTAAGTGCCAATCCCATTTTTGTGTATGCCTCCATGAAGATGGTGACAATTGCCTGAAGGTCTGCTTCCGAGTGAGCGCACACTACTGCATCATCAGTGTATTGGAGCTCATTGACTGAGGTTGGGGTAGTCTCGGTTTTGGCTCAGAGTCAGCTGAGATTAAACAGTTTACCATCCAGTACAAGCAAACTAGCAAGAACGTGAAGATATGGGGGTTTTTTTCTTCCCAAAGGCTGGTGTTAGACAATATAGCATAGTGTTCTCTACTGCATTATACAGAAAAATCATATTAAACTCAGCACGAAACTACCCATTAGTTTGGAATATGTCCAGCTCTCTCATAATGAAATGAAAACTATTTGCTGGAGAGCTGGGTGACTACATGAAAAGACCATGCCTTTGTCTTTATCTGATCAGGTTGCCACAATCCAGCTTGCTTCTTCCAGGCTGCAGAGGCTTGCTAGCAAACTGACAAAAGTGTTCTGTTGGAAATATTACCTTCCCTTTTGCCCCCTGCTCCTACTGCTGCCGCTCTCCTTAGAAAGGGCTGATTGCAGAAAAAGTCTCTCATTCGAGATCTGAAAGTGCTCTTTAGGGGGTCGGCAGCAGGTCAGCTTTGGGGAAACAAGGGAGGCTTGAACCTGCCTTAGAAAACGTTTCGTCCATAGCCACGAGGTCTACCGGAGCATTGCCAATCCACTTGTGATGTTCAGTTTCATGGATCAAGCTCTGGAGCTTTGAGGCACCATAACCCAGGCCCTGAGTTCAAAAGCAGCCTTCAAGCAATGGAGCTGTAAGTTGTGAGGCTGTGTCATCACTAATACAGAGAGATCCCATCTGCCCCATCTCTCGATAGTAGCAATGCCAGGCAGCCTGAGGCAGGTTGCACGCAGGGTACCAACACATTGTACACAATACTGTGATGCAGGGTAAAGTGGGGTTTTCCTGCACATCAGTTGCTTTATAACTATTTGCATACCCAACTGTATGTGAAAGCTAATCTGGGATCTTGGACAGACTTTGCATAAATTGGATTGACCTCAGTTAAGTCTGATACTACATGCAGGTTTATCTCAAACCGATTTCAGCCATTTTCAAACTGGTTTATGTGCACTGGATGTCTGTTCTGTTACAGGTTTAAACCAGTTTTTGGTCATTTAAACGAGTGTATGTGTCTGTCCCTAGCCTGGGAGCTAAGTACCTCAGCTTGGCTTTGATTTGACATGAGATAAGAGTATACACACAGGCAATTAGCATGGAACAACTGATGAGTTGTAACCCTCCCACCTCCTGCTGCCCCCTTTTTCTAGCCCCATTTGCTTTGCAGTAACTGGTTCATGAGCTGCCTCTAATACTGTCAGCAACTATAGGTTAGAACAGGGAAGTAACATTTCTTGGCAATTTAAAATGGATATTCTTAAACAACACAGGAAGAAACTACTGAGTTCAATAGCTGAAAATATTTCCATTTTGAACTGAAGTATTTTTGGATCATTGACCAAAATAAATGGACTTCACCAATACTTTTTTTTTTTGCAAAGGGAAAAAATAACAACTTCCTGATAAGTTATACATTGCCAAGGAGAAATTGAGAAATGATGTGCCCCAAATAGCGAAAAGGTGAGAGAACCTATGCATGTGGGGAGGGAGAGGTCTGTGTGTGGAACGGCGAAGGGTGAATCTACTAATGGATTTCCTGCATCTACAAAATACCAGTGGATCTTGTTTTAATCCATCGTGGTTTCATAGTAGCTAGGGTCAGGCAGGACCTGAACAGATCATCTAGCCTGACCCCCTGCCATAAAGGCACTAGAAAGGTGCAGAAGAAGACTATTGCTGAGCAGTGGACAGACTCCAAATGGCACAGGGGAGGTTTGGTTCTGAATAAACTCAATAGAGTTTGAGAAGACCTCTGGGTCTAAAGTGCCAGGCTGCCGATTTCATTGAATCAGCACCTCACTGCCATGCTTCAGCGACTGGTGCTCTATAAACATGATAGAGAGGTTTCTAGTTTCTAAGAGAGATAGATATACTTCCCTATGCTGCCTCTCTGGGAGCTTTTATACCATTCCTGCTTCCAAGAGTAATATGTGAAAGCAGAGAGAAATGAAATATGCCTTCTTAACAATGTGAACCTCCAAAAAAACAGTTCCAGTGAGAGCCAGGGCTATTCTTAATGTGTTTGAACTAGCTTGGTCAAAGTAATGATATAATTAGCCTTTCAGCCTTGGTTTGCCAACCATACAACACTTAAATCACAATTGTTACAACCATAACCCCGAGGGGTCAGAGCGTACTTTTCACACACAGATCTCAAAGCACCTTGCCAAAGAAGCAAATCTTACCACTTGGAGCATCAGTCCCTTAGAATTAGGTCTCACACCATGACTGCAAGGGAGAAAACACTTATTTTATATTAAACCATTTTATACATGGCTACCCTCAGCCGCAGAGAATGCAGAAAAAAAAAGGGTGGCCTGGTAATGATGACTCCATACTGAGATTCAGAAGATCTAGGTTCACACAGTTAGGGTGATATTTCCCAAATTGTTCAGTGTGGGCCTAATTCTCCTCCTATTTAGATCAGAATTATTTTTCCCCATTAACTTCAGCAGGAGGGAAATTAGATCTAAATATCGAATGCTTTTGAAAATCCTGACTTTAATGTCTTAGTGTCTCAATTCCCATATTTGTCAGTTTGTATTTTAGGTCTCTCTCAAGTTTTTGTTGCTTGCGGCTGCTTCAACCCCGTCATTTTGTACGCAGCTTCACAGCTGTGGCTTACCTATTCCTTTGCTAGCAGTCGAGGGGAAAGGAAAAGGTGTGATGTTCCAAAAAAATCTATAGTTGAGAAAAAAAAAAATCAAACCCTTCCCACTTCAAGCAGCTGGTTCCCTGCCCAGTTGGCAGGGAAGCATCTGTTGCTTGCATGAAGCCTTTGCTTATTTTTCTGCTCCCATCTTGCTAAAGCGAGGCGAAGCAGCCAGCTTTGGGCGCAAGGGCCTAGGAAGTGCCGTCACCTACGGTTAGTTATAACACAGGCTGTTAATACAACAAGCTTTCCGCACAAACTGAAGGGAGCCTTTCCCTGCTGATTCCCATGGAGCTGAGGTCTGGCAACGCTCAGCTGAATACAGAGGTAATGCGTGCAGCATCAGGATAATTCAGGGGACCCAGATGAACAGGCTGGGTGGGGTGCTGGACCACTCTGTTGTTCTTCTGCACAGCCTTGAAAAACGGACACAGAATAAAGCAGCCTGCTTGCAAGCTCAGTAAGCACAAAGAGATTGTTGATCTGAATGCTTCAGAATAGCAGGAACTACGGAAGTACCATGAGGCAGGAGAAAGGAGCAGTTATGTGCTCTCTGGGCCAGGGAAAAACAACCAAGGGAAGTTTACTCATGCTTCACTTTATATCTGCATTCAGAAGTAGCCCTATTTTGCAGGGGCTAGATTTGAATCACTTCTAGCACAACACAGAAAGGATGTCGGGAAAGTGCAAGTTGCTCCTGTTACCAGTATGGAAGTGCCGTCTGCCCCAGCAGTATTTAGAGTCTCAATACAACAAGCCCCTGACATATGCACAGCAAGAGGCAATCCCTGCCCCAAGGTGACTAACTACACTGTTGACAGTCCAGATAGGCTTTTCATGGGATATGGAGGAAAGGGCAATTTTAATTGCAACACTTCTTGGAAGCCATTTTCAAAGGTATAGCGTGAAACGAGACAGGAGAACAGGGTACGGTGGGGACAATTTCCTTGAATCGCTCCATCATTGGAGATGAACGTATAGTGCACTTACCTTGTTAATACCAGGAGACCGCACTCTGGCCCCTTCTGAGTCACTAAATGCCCTATTTATGGCATACTGGATAGCCAAGCCAGTCATGGTTCCTGTGGAGAGAGGCTCGATCTTGCGGACTGCTTGCAGCAGGCTGGCTTTGGTCTGGTAGGTCTTGAGGGAGAACTCGCTCTTGACCGCGCTGGCATAATTGATTACACCCACCCGAGTGGCATTGAGACCAACATCCAGGGCCTCAATTACTTGGGACATGAAGACTTTGACCTGCTCAAATTCATTTGGGCGCACACTTCGAGAGCTGTCTATGATGAACACCAGGTCTGTGGGTCTTGTTCTACACAGGGTGCCTGCAAAAGAAAAGAGGGAAGAGGAAGATGAAGAAAAGACAAGGACAAGGAGTCTCTCAGAAATAGAGATGCATTGTGGGATTAGAGAGGCAGGGTGCTGGTTCAGCACTGATGAAGTCTATTCCAGGGTCTTAAAAGGAGGAAGGGAGCAGGTTACTATGGCTTATAGAAGACAACTGGGAGTCCGGATGTTTGAGTTGTATTTATGGCTCTTGTGGAAAGGCAAGAAGTGGGGTCTAATGTCTTGAAATAGGGATTTACGGACTCTATGTATGGCTTGTTGGAGCACTCGGGGAGTGGACCCTAGTGGCCAGTGTAAGAGACTGAGACTTGGGATGGCTCGATTGTGTTCATGACTTGTTATGCAGGAAGTTACTGAACTTCCCTGTGCCTCACTTTCCCCATCTGTCAAATCAGAATGATACTATTTGCCTGCCTCAAAGGGACACTGTGACTTAACTCAAACCCTCTTATAAACGTTCGTTGTTTAATTGCAACGTGAGGTATAAAGAAGGGATTTTTATTGGTTGACAAAATGTACTGATATTTCACAGAGAGGGCGGGATAGTAAACGTTTGCATTTGTAGAACTGCATGCTCTGTAGGGTTACTCTACCTAAGTCACGTTAGTGTAAAAACTAAGTAAAGCAGCAGTGAACCCAATGAATGGCATGCGCACTTGTATCAGATGACCTTCAGAAGCTTCCCTCGAAAGAATATATTCTTACAGCACCTCTGTCTAATAGGCAGTGCCCATCTTGGAGACGTATACACAAAGCTCACAGCTATTAATTCATTTCCTGAAACCTATATGTTGTTCCAGGAAACGGGAGCATAGAAACCAGGAGCCCCGACTCCACTACGCCTGTTCAAACCACCAGAAGTCAATCTTGTTGTTATAACACAGATGACAGCGATGAAGTACCAGAGAGTTCACAGTACAGAACAATGCTGCAAAACGGAAGAGACCTGAGAGTGTAAAAGGAACTGTTGTACGACTACATATCTTCCATTTAACTTCCGTGAGTCCATTGTAAGATCATGGCTGGCTGCTACCAAAAATCAATGTACAGAAAAATATTGTTGAGAAAAAGGACAAAATTTGCAAAAAACCCAACAGTTTAGATGACAGGCGTCATCCACATTTTTAAATTGAGGCAAAGACTAGAAAGCATCCACACTGTTCTGACTTTTAAAATAAATGTTCCTATTTTTCAGTAAGCTCTACTGTATGCTGCTGTTTTATTTTTTTTCCAACTACCTGCCCTGCCTCGCTGATTTTAGGAAATGATCCGTTAATCTTCAATTTTCACACGGAAGGAAATTCTAGATTTGGTAAAATGCGGGTAGGGGAGGAGCTCTGCGAACAGGTTTGTATATGTAAATTTTTTGGCCTGCGAGTTTGAAATTAAAACATGAATATTACAGTTAGCCATCCCTAAAATCCAACTGAACGTTCAGTCCTTTAGGTAGATGAAAATAACTCTCCTCTCACATATCTATGAAGAAATGCCATAAGGTTCATTTCCTGAGGGAATCTAGGGCTGAATACCTCTCTGACTTCCAAAAAATGCACAGTACCTCTAAACAAAACAGTGTGTAGAAAAGTGATTCAGGAAGCAGTTAGCCTATTATACAAGGTGGTTGCTGCTAAACCAGATCTCTTTATCTTACTGGGTTGGTTTCAGCTCAGTGCCATCATTCTTTATTGACAATGAAAAATCTCAACACAGAGTCAAGTGTACATGGGATTTTAATACCTTGATGTAAAGCACTTGACAAAGTTTTCATTACATCTATTTTACAGGCAGGGAAACAGGAATAGAGATGCCCCAGATTATAAAGTCTTTAACTGATGCTGGAGCAAGGAATGAAAGTTAGGTCGCCTAAGTCCTTTTTTCAGTGACCCATCCACTGGGGTCTGTTTTATCAGCAGCTACTAGACATAAGGAAATATGGTGCCAATGCATTCAAATCTGGTCTAAGGACTGCTCAAGCCAATAAAAGTTTTTGCAATATAACTTTTAAGCTGTGGCTCAATATAACATTGTGCATCTCTTCTCATGAAATTTGAATGTGTTTACCTATCCTTATATATAGATGGCTACCTAGCCTTAGCCCTTGCCTGTAAATGGATTTCTATAGGAACGGCTATTCAGGAATGAGCTGAAACTGAGTAACAGCATGTATGGACATTCTTATTCCAAATTTAGAATGACTTTTTTTTCCAAATTTGTTTATTCTACCTGGATTAAGTTAAACCAGGAATGGAATAGGAACATAGAAGGATGTTTCTGCATTACTCAAAAGAAGTAGAAAAGGTATTAGTAAGTCAAAATTAAAGGATTTCAATGATGGAAACAGTACGTGGTTACACTATGACTTTTATGGTTTGGACAACCAGCATAGTTTCCTGCTTAGTCTACATAATCTATTCTCCCGCCTGTAGCACTATCTAGTATTTGTCACAAGGCATGCCCAAGCAACCAGGAAGTCTGGGGGGAATTTTCCTTTCTTTAAGGAAGTATAAGTTGTGAAGCATGCAGCCACATTATATGTGTTGTTTCTGTGATCTGTACAAAAAAGCATTACAGATGGGTCACGGAAAAAGAGACCCAGGAAAAAAAACCTGTCTTCAGCAACTCTTCCTACAGTGATTTCCACAGGTTGGATACGCACTATTGCCAATGGCATCGTGCTGTCCCTACAGAGGAGTTAAGGGCTTGCTTTCCTTACCATGCTATAAATCGTCTCATGGTCAGCATTTTTCTTCCATTTTCTATTCTGAATTTGCTGGTTCTAATTGGGAATGGAGCTTTGCAGACATCAAAACTATACATTGGGCATCCCTAAAGAAAAATGGTTACTCCTTGGGAAGCTTGCCTCCAATAGTGCTGAGCTAAAGTCCATTATTCTTGTTCAGGCAAAATCTATTCACTTAAATCAAATAAAAGTAGAGAAGAATTTAATGGCAAGTTTATTCAAGTGGAGATGGAGTAGAACCTTCATTAGGAGCAAACCTCGGGAACTAGGCCTTTCTTCTCTACGCAGGCAGGTTAACTCTAGCTAGGGACTCCAGTTTCCTGTTTTAATTGTCAAGCAAAAGAAGCCCTTTGAGGAACATCTTGAAAGTACAAGAAAATTCTCTTTAGGGGGCATGGAGAAGCTGCTTTAATTCAATGACTCTGTCTCCCCTGGCACTGAACCAGCTGCTGAAGCTATACAAAAGGGTCTATTAAAAATGAACTGAACCAGCTCTCTGTTTGAAACAAGCATGAGAAAACAGCACAAACCTAAGGACTTGGATGCCTCTGTAAGAGAGTTGGAAAAAAAGATTCTTTATAAAGTCCCACAACCTGCTTGTTTTCTTTCTCTTTCCTTTTCCCCAGTTGCGTGCACATTTTCCTGGTGCAGGCGGACTTGGGTATGCAAAGGTGGGATTGCAAATGAATGGACCATTTTGCTTACCTCTTGGCTGAGGTGGAGCCCCATAAACTCCGCGGTTCTGGAAGAGAAGTAGCACAGAGAGCAAGAAGCCAGAGAAAATCCTGTCCATGGTCGCTCAGAAGCTGGAGGCAGAGTGCAGAATGGCAGGCAGAAGCGCTGGCCCAGAGGTATTAACATGCCACTCCCCATGGAGGCACCAGGCCAACCTCTGACACGTGTGAAGTACCCGGGGGGCAGTGGGTGGCAGGGGAAAGAAGGAGAAGAAGAAGAAAACTTTCAATGGAAGGGTGTGTGGGGAGAGATGGATAGCCACATGAAGGGTCTCCGATCCCTGCCCAGCCCCCAGACGCTCCACAATGGGTTCATTGCTTGGCTAAGAAGATGGGAAGCAATAAAGGGACCAGTGACTGCCTGGAATGTGGAGAATCTGAGACCTGAACAGTGGGACCAGTGAAACCAGCCTGGGGAAAAGGGTTAACCTGTCAATCACTGGCTTTAATCTGCATAGCCTGGTGTTTACACAGTAAGTAAATGGGCCGTGGTGTATTGGACTAGTGTCCTTCCTGAGCCTGAAAACTGGGGGGGAGGGATGGAGGTGGTGAGGGGTGGGGATGTGATCAGGGTCATACAAATCATCCCGTAGACACCTAGGTACATGAAACACAAACTTTGCCGTTTAGGAAAACCAAGCTTGGTGTATTGGGGGCGTTGTTATATTTTAATCATTTCCAGGCAAAAATAACATGCTGCTCAGGGAGGAGTAGAGAGAAGCAACTAGAGGGGAAGGAAAATTTAGTGAAATGCAGTTAAAGGAATCTGGTAGAGAATGAATTCGTGCAGGAGGGAAACTGTTACACCCACTACAGTACCCGTTGGGAGACTATGGAAGAGAAAGAGTGAGAGTTAAGTCAATAGCAGAGACTAGCAGCAGCACAGGATGGACACATCAACACCTAAATTGAAATTAAAAGAAACAAATAAAAAACTAAATCAAGACCGGCAGACAGGAAGAGTGCAAGCTCGATCTCTTTTTTCAGAGTGTACAATCATAAAAGAAGACAGCCTTCAGCCATAACCACCTAGAGTAGACAAAAAAGACTCATGATGTACTGAGTGAACAGATATCAGCTATTCATTTAGGATGCTCCAGTGATGATAAGAATTAATGATGTATTTATCCCTAAGCAATGAAATACTGTAATACTGGTAACAGCAAAAGCAAACACTTTCGGGATGACTGACCAATGCTATCAAATTGTACATCATCTTGGAAACTCACCTATCCAGCCACCTATTGCCAACTTTAAGCTTTCGCTCCATCACCTGCATTACTTTGTCCCAGAACCACTGAAAACTACTGCCCCTTCTAAGACATTTCTGCCAACCTTATTCTGAACAGCTTCCTACCTCAGCTCTCATTGATATCCACAGGGCATTACACAGAGTATGGTGCTACACAAGTGAATAAGGGAAGTACAATCCAGCCAGAGTAATGTGGTCCACACATTTCAAAATCATTGTGATTCCTATTAAAAATAAATGGATTTTGTCCCCTCCAGCTGTCAAACAGTTCTATAGCTGCTTTGAAAATAAATATAGAAACAAATATAGAAACAAATTCCATCTTTTCTCCTGCTCCTTTTCAACTTGCTCTGTTGCTGAGGCTCTGACACTGCTCCCCTGATTCAAGCAGAGTAGTATCATATTTCGGTAATAATTTCAGCCTGTTGGGATCAGTGATGGTGACTCACAAAGTAAGGACCTATTTTAAAATGAGGAAAGTGGAATATCTTACTTATAAGAAACATACATACAAATTACATACATACACCGTCTACTACATACATTCTACACACATGAAGTGTATTGTAAAATCTGGGTATGGTGCAAATATACCAGCTATCTATCTATTCATCCATGCACACATATTACTCATGCCCATATATATCCTAATATACCTACATACATATACACCTACAGACACATACACATAAACAAGCATATAGGCACATGTAACCATGCATGTAAAACAGTATATAAAAACGATGTATTTTTCAAATATATGAAATTCCATATGTGGGGGGGGGTGCATGCATGCATGCTTGCACATGTATAGGTATGTCTGCATGTGACTATATAAACATGCACACAAGCATGGACAATGTTCATATGCAGATATACACTTACACATGTCTGTGTAACATAAATTAGATAGCTAAATAAAGTATATAGACACATATTAAATGTATCCACACATGCACCACCCCCCACCCACACCTACACACACAACTGCAAACATATTGGGGACCAAAATGAAATTAAAAAATAAAATAATGGTGATTTTTTTGTTCACCCTAGCTGTATATAACATGGGATTTCTCCTTGTGCTCTGCTATATGTACAAAGATCTATTGGTGCAGACAGTGTTGCTGGCCATGAATAGGGATCATTCAGACCTTCCATAAATGAAGTCTCTATGGCTGTTCTTGCTGAGGAAAATATAAAGTTTCTCTGTGTCATTTTCCTGCTAATTAGCAAAGAAAGATAAATACATTTCGGGTGGGTTGTTTTTTTTTTACTAGCAGAGGTCGGGACACACAAGCAACATTAAAGCTTTGAAAAGGAGCGAGAGGCAAAGGTGCAATGGGTGCTATACCTCCGCATTTATAGAGCTTTAAAAGAAGTGTTTATTTTTTAAATATGAAACATAACTTTTCCCCAGGCCTCCAAAAGCTACAACACTGGATCCAATATTTTGAGAGTAAAATATGCATTTAGGGCTCTTCCTAAGTCCACTTGCAACATAAACACACAAACCATTAACGGATTAGGCGGGCCTCAGAGCAGTTATGCCATTCTGTAGGACAGCTATTGTAGGTTTCACATTTCTAGAAGTAAGCATGGAAGGTTGTTTTCTCTCCTTTCTTTACTAAAGAAACACTTGTTTCAAATATCAGACCCAGCTCATTCCTTCCAGTTCTGGGGAGCATTGAATCGAGCTACTATATTGAGACCAAGAATTCTCCCAATGAAGTCAACTGGCTCGAGGCAATTAGTGCCCAGTCATGGAACAGGACCCCACCATGCAAGATACCTTAAAAATACAGAATAAAATAAGGTCTCTGACCTGATATTTAGCAACGTGAGTATAAACAAGAAGCATAGGGGAAACAGAGTGCAGGGACAAAGACAAAAGCAAAACGGTCCTTTGTGGTCCACATCTGCAAATCTTGCTTAGGTATAGCAGACTCGTGGGTCAGCATAGAAAGAACCATGCCATGCAAGAGGCAAACAGCTGCTTTAATGCATGTTTCTAACTTCCTCAGGAGTTCACACGCTACATCTGGGACCTGTGCTCCTTGAGGATTTTTTTGACAAGACAGAAGCAAAACCAGTGATGCAGGCACAGATTTTCACGGCCCCTTTACACCTCCTAAAGACATTTTTTCTAAAGAGAGGCCCAACACCTTTGTCCCATAATCATCACAAAAGGCGTTTTCCCAAGGACGCCAACATTGCAGTTGACACCTAAGAAATCCTGGCCCCACCACAGGAATGGCCCATCCTCCTTCACACACTCATTAGTTTCAAACGAGTACCTCCATGTTTTCCCCCACACTATTCCTTATACTCAGAAGAAAATCTCATAGACATTTAAGACAGAACTCTGTTACATTTTACATACCCAAATGGGACTTTCCCACCACATCACTCCCATTTTTGGCACTTACACACAGTTAGCAATCCTATCCCACAAGTAGTATGGACATGTAGGCCCACAACTCCATATACCAGTAAGTCCCCAAATTGTAGCATACTC
Source organism: Caiman crocodilus (assembly GCA_030014935.1). Lineage (NCBI taxonomy): Eukaryota > Metazoa > Chordata > Crocodylia > Alligatoridae > Caiman > Caiman crocodilus. The sequence goes on from JAGPOW010000145.1 coordinate 3,261,701, forward strand.
TTAAGGTTGACCCACTGCACATTATATTTAAGTCACGGGATAAGATGGATGAAGAGGAATAAACCAGCAAATGAAGGGAGCAAATGTCTGGGCTCTTCCCATCCAAGGTAGCAGCCATCTCACTGAGCTGCACATCTTCTAACTTGCTCTCTTCCTCCTGGTCTTACATCTCCCCCTCTTGAGGGCTGTGCTGTTCTGGTAAGTCATAAATAATGTTGTTTCAAACCTCAATGAATAAGCGGGGCCTAGAACCTGGATCTTATGGTTCCTTTGCAAGTGTCCTAATTATTGGGATAAAACATGGTAGGGCCCTTTCTAACTCTCAGGGAACCTGGGTGGTCAGTGGATTAGTCACAAGCCAAGAACAGAGTCCTCCAGGGAAGGGGAACCAAAACGTGATCCCACTGGAGAAAAGGATGAAGAGAGTCTGAACAGCTCTGGATAGGAAGCTATTCAACTGCCAGGGTTGAAACTGGGACATATGTGATCATGACTTGATGCTGAAGGGTCACAACCCAAGGGATCAGGAACAAACAAGGTCAGGGAAGCACGGGTCCCAACTAGAAGCAGGCAGTCAGGAGAGGGAGGCCAAGGTCTACGTGGGTCCAAGATGTAGGCAATCACTCTGGGTAGAGCTACAAGCCAGGAGGAATTCAGGAATAGGAGGCAGGGATCCAGACTGGAGTGACTGGTCAGGGGGATCCAGAACAGGCAGTGGTAAAGCATATGGGACCAGGATACAGGCAGTCACCAAGTTAAGTCAGGAGGTGATTATCAAAGCACAGTTTGGAGCACAAGGGATCAAGGAGCTGACAAGGCAGCCTGGAAACCTGGCCGGAGTCTGGAAAAAGGGGTCAGCAGGGAGGAACCAGGAACAGGTGGGCAGGAACCAGGATGAAGCCAGGAAGCCAACAAGCAGGGCTGCGGGAACAAGAAACGGGGAACAAAGCAGCAGGACTAAAGGACTTGGAAACCAAGAATAAAAGTTATAAACTGGGAAACTAAGAACAAGGAGTTCGAATCCCAAGGCTAAACAGAGAAACTTCTTTTCCATTGAGCAGCCTGCTACCCTTGAGCAAGCTGTTGCTTATTAGCAAGTACATGCAGCAACTGAGACCAGCTGGGACCAATTAGCCTGCTAGCAGCCAGGCTCATTCAGTTATCAGGGCTAGCTACAGGCACTTCAGCCTGCCTGTTAGCCTGATTCCTGACACTAACTGCCATTAGTCATGGGGGTTTTGCCCAGCTACAGTGACAGAGCTGCTTACCTGCCCAGCCAAAACAGTTTATTGTGCTCAACAGCACCTACACTATACATGGAATAAGATCATTAGCTGTAAGTACCAAAAGTGGTAGTTATGCAGCTGGTTTAGTGTTATTTGGGTATGTTTTGGGGGTGTTGGTTATAGCCGTGTTGACCTGAGAACATAGACAAACAACGTTCTTTGGGTAAATGTGCTATCTTTTATTAGAGCAACTAAATAGTGGGGAAAAAGTGTTTTATTTGTGCCGGAAAGCTTGTTAAGAACAATTTTACCAGCTATTAAGTTGGTCTAATAAAAAGTATCACATGTAAAATTAAATAGGATCCTGTCATTAGTTTCTTGAACAATGCCTATCGCAATGGACTCCAGTTCCATGATGGGGGCACCGAGGATCTACAGTCTAGATCGGGGTGATCAACCTGTGGCCTGAAGGCCAAATTCAGCCCGTGGGAGCCATGGCATCCAGCTCGTGGTACTCCCCAGAGGTTGGGAAACTTGGTGGTGACCAAGCAAAGGTAATTAACAGCATCACTCACTCCCACTGCCGATTCCCAAACCCCAAGCCCTGAAAGGTGGTTCAGAGCTGTTCCCTTTTCCCTGCATGGAGAAGCTATGCCCTCTCCCTCCTCACAGCTGAATTGGGGCATGGCTAGCACCCTCCCTCCCCACATGTCCAGACTAAAGCTGGCCTATGACCCCTTCCCCTATGGGCCTGGATCCAGGTCCCCTATACAGTGCATGGGGGGATAGAGGTCATGACTCCTTTCCTCTTCCCTGCCTCACTGCAGGGCCAGGCCTACTCCCCTTTCTTCACACAGCTGGATCAGGGCTGGGCTGTCCCCGTGGGGCTGGATGGAGCCCCAGGATCACCAGTCTCTCTGTGTGGTTGGATAGGGCCCTAGGATCACCAGCCAGATCTAGCCTGCAGAAGGACTGGGCACCATCCATCTGGCCCAATGTACTAAAACATTGAGCCCCACCAGTTAGATCCACAGAGAGATTTAGATGGCTAATTACTGTCTAATTGCTACTTTAGGGATCTAAGTCTAAAAATGGATACCCTCCAAACCCCCAGTCAGCAGCAACCTGGTAGTGAAGGAACTTAATTCCCTAGGCATCTAAATGTCCACTAGTAATCCCTAGGCACCTCAGAGCTTAACTCCTGCCTCAGCCCCATTAAGTTCACAAACAAGACATCCCTCTGCCTATCTCACATATGAGACTGCTCTGGTCAGCCTTTGCTTGTGCCGGAATGAAGGATGCATTCAAAAGCTTGTCTAACTCTATCCCAACTATGCAGCTGGTCCAATAAAAATCTCTCCTTAAGAAATCCTTGCCTCCCTCTAAAAGAATAGGTACTGAACAAAAAGAGATAGAGGAGAAGGCAGTGTCTTCCCCATTTTTTAAATAGCAAGCAGCTGAATAGAGCATTCAGTTCAGTTTTGAGAAATTTAGAATCACAGGCCTCCTGTGCTGGAGGAGATTTAGATCCACCTTCTCATATAAGTGCCCTAATTAGTAGTCCTGTGAAAAGTGGAGCAGTTTCAACAGGGTGGACTTTCAACAAAGGCCTATGAAAGAATACTCTATAATCCAATGCTTGGTGTACTCTGATGGGCAATGTGGCAGATCCCCTGAGACCGGGGTCTAATCCTTTCTCTTTCTCACCCTAACTCTAGGGTGGGCAAAATGCAGCCTGCCCCTGCCCCAACTGCGGGAGTTTTCAGTGAAAAATAGCAATAGGGGAATTTTGTGGGAAATGCCTGGCTTAAGTGCCTAACTCCAGGAGAGGGTTCATAGCTAAGATCCCAAAAGACAACAAGAACTTCCCTCCAGCTTGGCATTAAGCCTTTGAGAGGTCTTATCTCCTGCCTCTCATTGGCATTACCCATTGGTTAGCTTAGGTGGGTGGGTCCCACCTCAGCTTGTTAGCTCTGGAAAATTCAATCTTAGTCACCTCCATCTCCCCATGCACTGTGTAGGGGACCCGGACATGCGGCTTGGGGCTGTGGATCCCACTAAGTGCCAAGACATATCATTCTGCAGCACCTTGGTCCATTTGTGTAGCTAGACCTACAGTATTGCCGCTGCTGCTCGGGCTGATGGTGATGCAAAGTTCCTGGTAATGATATGGAATCCACGCATGTCGATAGCTAGTGACATCAGATTTTACATAAGCATTGCCAATTTTCCTCTCACAGGCGAATGAGAGACTGAATTAAATAAAAGAGCAGTTGGTTGATCATGGCAGTGTGGTTCGCAGCTCAGGGCACTGGCTCGGAAGCTACGAGACCTGGGTTCTTTACCTTGCTGTGCGGCCATAGGAAAATCTACGTTCTCATCTGTGCTATGGGTATTGGGATGATATCTATGAGCTCAAGAGACAACAATCACCACTGAATGAGAAAGAAACAAAACTATCAGGAAGAACTGCTTCAGATTGGAAACTTCAGCTTTTCCATTCCACCAGGGTTCATCTCCCAATGTCCACAGCCACAACACTATCTAGTATAAGAAACCATCGCTAAATTCTCATCTTTCACTTCCATATCACCATGTCTTCCCTCCTTCCCTTCCCAGCAATAGCATTCACACATATCAAAGTCCACAACCCCTATTCTCAAGGTGGCAATGCTCTAGAGAGGAGATATTATTAGCCCATCACTGGGCTGAGTCTTTACCACTTACTTCCCTAAGCAGCTCTCTTTCTTTAGGTAAGTTAACAAGTCTTTATGAGTCTTTCAGCATTTTTGATCTCCCTCACTGATCCTCTCAGTGTTAGCCTTTGGTGGTATCTAAGTAGCTTGTCCTTTTCTACCCAATAAGAACAAACAATCATCCGTTTTGGAGTTGTCTGTCACTATTGGCTGTCAACATGTCTGGGTTTTTTTATGTGTTATTACTCTTAGGTCCCTTCCATTTCACCAGACCTGGGTCTCCATGTCCCCTGGGTCTCCATGGGCTACATCAGGTGCAGCTGTTCCTCAGTTGTACATTTTTGGCCCAAAGTATTAGAGGTCTGGTCCATCAGGTGGGCTCTATCGTCTGAATTAAACAATGGAAGCACATAGGACCTTTTGTTAAAATAATATGTCTGCTTCCACTGCTGCTGGTCCCTCTTCTGCCAGAATGGGTCATTGTTATGAGATTGCAGCAAAATATTATTCACTAATAAATCAGACCGGATCCTTCTCCCTATCAAGAGCTGAATCAGAGATGTCATTTTCAGCATTGTACTTAAGTCGTCCAATAAAGCTCTGTGTAAATCACTTCTACTATTAATAGCTTTTTTTTCAGGAGTTTCTTTATTGTCTGTACTGACTTTCCATGATTTAATTTGACTAGGGGCCTTATCATCACACGCTCACTTGCAAAAGTTGCAAATCATTGGAATATTGGGCTCTATTAAAGTTAGCACTTGTGTAGGATATAACCCTCACCTGAAAGGGAACATCTTTGCAACACCATGAGGGCATGTAATGTGTGCTAAACGCCTTTGAATGTATGGGTTTTATAACCACACTAGTAAGTGCTGAGTTGAACATGTGACACCACCCTTGGTCTAATTCTGGCTAGATGTATGAAGAAAGTCCTGACTTCTAGCCAACTGTTGAAAGTTTGTGCTCAAAAATTGTGATCCATTGTCACTACAGCCTTCATCCAGAATCCCACGCCTAGCAAATATTCTGTTCGTGCTGGCTGTCATAGGTTTGCTACGTGTATTGCTCAGATTGCAAATTTCGAAATATAAATAATAATCCATGACTATTATACAATGGTTTAAACTCCAGGTAAGCCAGTACCTACCTTCTCATAAATCCTTTGTGGGGCTGGGTATGGCTTCAGTGGCTCTGCCTTTTAGCATGCCTTATATTTCAGACATAAACCAGTTTGCTACCATATTAGCAATGTCCTGATTCATTGGTGGCCAGACGCCTCCCGTGTCCATATTTGCACTTCACAATTCTTTTGTGGCTTTCATGTATTTTCTGCAGGATTTCTTTTGTACACTTCTAGGGTGTCTTTACATGTGCTCTGGAGTGGAGCACTTTAATTAGGGTCAATCTTGGTAACTGCTCTGTTTAAAATGCCCACAGCATTTTGTGAATTCAGTGTCCCAGGCTTCAAAATGGTGGTGGGGGTGCTTTAACTAAAACTTGTTTGACTTTAGTTAAAGCACCCCCTGCTGCCATTTTGAAGCAAGGGGATGCTGAATACATGTGACGCCGAGGCTGCTGGAGCATGCTAATTAGGGGTGTGCAAAGCTTTGAGTGGTGGTTCAATCTGGAGGAGATTCGGTGGCCTAATTTCTGAATCCGAATCGAAGCAGGGGACGAATTAAAATGTCCAAATTGATTCAAAGCTATCTGAATCTTCAGAAAAGATTTGGAGAGCTTCGATGATTCGGGCAGTCCTGGTGGCTGCAACCGGGGGCTGGAGCCAGACTTGGACCTGGTAGGTAGGACATGGGGGGAGGGGAGGTTGGGGAAAGGGACCATGGGGGGACTTCCACCAGGCCCCATCCCCTGCCTGCTCCCCCAGCGCCCCCATGGCTGCCCTGCCCACCCCAACTCCCAACCCTTTAAAGAAACGTCCCCACTCACTGTGTGCTGGTGGGCAGGGGGTGATCCCTGCTGCCCCTGACTGCCTCATGCTGTGTGGGGGGCTCTGCACAAGCCCCCCGACCTCACTCTCCCAGCCTCCCCATGGCTGCCCTGCCCACTGCACCTCTGCCCTTTAAGAAAAAAAAATAATGGAGACAATCCCCAGGACTCAGCACTCTTGCAGTGGCCTTGGAGCTTCGGGGGGTTCATGCAGAGCCCCCAACGTGACGTGGGGCATTGGGGATTGCCCCCCCCCACTGGCAGGAATGGGGGGTGGGGGTGGGCTTATGCTCTATATACCCTCTATCTCGTAAGAATACTTTGTCTGAGGACTCCCAATGATTTGTCTTTCTCTATTCCCCCTTTTATTTGTTGCAGTTGGTAAATAGTTACAGACGGCAGCATTACAGTAAAGGTCTACATAGGCTTGCAGCTCTATTTCTGAAGTCTGTTCTGTGTTGATTGTAGGATGCACTGCTCTGGAAAGCTGATCCCCAGTAAATATGAATTATCTTGAGTTATAGGTCATCAGCAAAGTGTATCTCTGCAAATATCCATTTCAGCTTCCACTGTCTGGCCAGAAATATACTGATAAAATCTTACATTGGCAAACAATATTCTTAAAATCTTCTTGATCAGTCCATACCTACTTTTTGCATCCATCAGTGATCTGGATGCATATATCACTGGTTACCAACACTCCCTGTGTTTCTGTAAAATCATTGCACCTGACCCAGATGGTGATGCAGCCATTAATATTATTTAATGGCTTTCTAGTGCACAGAACCTCCATTCAGGCCCTTACATTAATTCCCATTTTGAATTTTCCTGTGATTCTTCCTTTCCTGGGTCTCAAAACCATTCATTTCTAAGCTCTAGAAGTTTCTTCAAAGATGTTGCTTCAGCAGCTAAATTAGGAATATAGTTTTCTAGATAATTACCCATGCCCCAAAAACATTGTTCATGTTTTTGAACTGAAAATGAGGCATCAGTTTGATGGCAGGCACTTTCCTTTTATCAGGTTTAACTCAGAGATCAGTTAATTAACTCTGAAAACTCACTTTCCTCTATTTAACTTTAGGTTTGCCGCTCTAGTTTCATCCAACACTTTTCAAAGCCGACAATCAAACTGATTGTCCTTAGCTGAGTTCCAGATAATCATATCGTCCATCAAGGTATTGACATGATGGATTTGTTCATTGAGCAAATGTATGGTTTTGTGATATACTTTCAGTGTTGAAGCTAAGTTGAGAGGTAAGCCTAAAAATCTGTATCTTTTAAATGGGTATTGCAAATACTGTACATCGTTTTGAGCCTTCTTCTGTTAATTGTAGCCATATTCTCTTCTCAGACTGGAAACTTGAAATATGCCCTTTTCATGCCTTATGGGATCCGAGCATACGCGCAGCTGGCCATTATATTTTTCTGCGCAAACTGGGGAGCTCACCCATCCTGTTGGCTCCTCGGCTGTTTGTATTATTTTCAAAGCTTCTAGCCTTGCTAGCTCTGCTTTCAGTTCATCAAGGAAAGCAAATGGCAATTTTTTGACATGGCTACATGACTGGAGTGATCTGCTTGTTTATTTAAATTGCATGTTCACCTTGCAAGCTCAGTCCTTGAAAGAGAACCTGATATTCCAGCTTGAGTGCCTCAGTAGTCAGGGTTGGTTTGATCTTGTAATGAGAACACCTGTTTTATCAAATCAAGTTGTTAGAGCTTGTCTGTAGTATTTTTTTTTATAACTGATGCTCACCACGCACATCCCGTTCACAGGTATGTTTGCCCCTGAATTCCCAGTTACTCTTTTCTTTGTAAGACCCACTTTGGTCTTACTTTCCATTTTTTATAATTATTTCCAGATGTGTTTTAACCTGGGCCCCTGGGTCCAGTTTGAGTGGAATAATTGTTTAATTCACATGTTGGTATGTTCCAGCTCCTCTCCAAGTGTTGCTTGATGTGAATACATCTGCGTAGAACACCTCAACCAAGCCTTCGTCAACCACAGGCAGACAAGGTCCCTGGGTGAATCTGATATCTTTTATTAGACCAACCCAAATAGATGGAGAATAGTTATTAAGCAAGCTTTCAGGTTCAAAAACCCTGCGTCAGGCTAAGGAAGTTTCAGCAGTTGGTGTGTGCTCTTCCTGGATGGAATTGGGTTGGTCTAATAAAAGGTATCAGATTCATCCAAGGAACCTTGTCTGCCTATGTCCTTAGACCAACACGGCTACAACCCACGCCCCTTCATCAACCACATGCACTTAGTTTTTCTGCACCTAGGATCTACAGCATTTTACAAAATGATTATTTTTTGCCACGTTGAGGACAAGACTTCCCAAAAGGCAAAACACAATTTGGGGCTCAGCTGCAATTTGCAGCTCCCATATAATCATCTCTGCATAGTATCCCTTTGATCAGCCCTGCAAGTCGTTCTGCTTTCTGATGCGACCTTTGCCAGCTGCCTTCATTTCATTGGATATTAGGTCTGATGTCCCTCTCCACCTAGTTTTTATGGCTTCTAGAAAGAGGCTATTTTGGTACCCAAAACTCTTAGCACTTAAAACACTTGCTGCATCTTTGTTTTCATTTCTCCACCTCTTCCTCCTCCTCCTGTTAGCAATTTATTTTCAGTGCCTTGATGTGTGCTGTGATATGCTCTGGATTCTAATTTTGTCGCAAACCACTGCATGCCTCTGAATTTCTCCTAGTCCTGCCACCATAGTGCCTGGCTTTTAAATAGTTTCCCTTTTTAGACTCAACATTCCCTTATAGGTAATAAATGTTTCTACTTTGCCAGTCAATAGGAAGTCCAAAAGATGTGGAGCCCTGTTGCCACCTTGTGGGGCAGGGATGGACGCGGGGAGGGTGAAGATAGAGGTGTTTCACTCAGTGGATGGCATGACAGTGGGGAACAGGAAAATTTTGACATAGGTCAGCTGGTCAAATCCCACCATATCTATAAAATGTATGTGAAATGCCCTACAGTATTTAGTGCTCTGTTGTGGGTCTGTGCTGGCAAGGTGGAAGGAAAGAAGTATACCTCAAGGGATAGTCAGGCAGGATAATATTTACCAGAAATAATAGTCCTCCACAGGCCATAGCAGTGTAGTGTAGTAAACAGAACTGCAAAAAGAGGGTCAAGTTTAGCAGGGACCGGACGTTCAGATGAGTCTCTGGAACTCAAGATGGGGTCAATAAGTCAACAACCAAGCCTCTCATTGAATAACACAGGCCTCTGCTCAGCAAAAACTTTCTTATGAAGGTAGGATTGGGATGTGGGTGGTTGGGACTTGACCCTAGAGCATCACAGCCCAGGGGATCAGAAGCAGACAGTCAGGAAGCAAAGATCCTAACAAGTCAGGAGTCAGGGCACCAGGAGTAGGCAAGTCAGGAGATCAAGGTCTGGAAGGCCACGCGTAGACTCACAATCCATGAGAATCAGAAACAGAAGGCAAAGGGGTCCGGAGCAGGCAGCTATGGTTGTTTGGGGCCAGGAGGTGGGCATCTGCTAAAATAAAGCCATAAAGAAGAAGCCAGCTGGAGCAGCAGAAGGTCAGGGTCCAGCAAATCAGCCTGGAGCAACAAGGGCCAGGCTGGAGTCTGGAACAAGGAGTCAGCAAACAGGAACCAGGAACAAGGATGAAGCCAAAAAGTCAGGAAGCCAACAGGCAGGATCCAGGGAACAGGAAACTAGGGACCAGTAAGCTGCACCAAGATAATTAGAAAAAAGGCACCAGGAGCCCAAGGTTAGACAAAGAGGTATCTGTCCTGTTGAGTATCCTGCTGGGCTCTGAGAGGACTGCTGCTTACAAGCAGGCAGGTATGCCCATGCAGGCCACTTGAGCCAGCTGGAAGCAGTTAGGTCACTGGTAACTAGGCCAATTCAACTAACCAGCATCAGCTGGGGGTAATTTAACGGACTCCTGACAGTTTTACCTACAAATCTGCCTGTCTATCACATTAGATTATTGGTAATAAAACACCATGGCAGCATTTTGTCTCTGAGATTGTAGGACCATGAACAATAGCACACCACTGCAAGCCTTTGGCAAGCCTGGGTTTACCAGCTAGAATTTAGCTCAGATGTGGAAAATACTTCACCCTCTCCCCAGCCTCCAATATGCCTGCTCACTGCCCCCTACCCTCTTCTTCCTTCCTCTGTTTACCTGCCTGCTGCTCTGTCTGTCCCAGGGGAGCAGGCAGGGAGGGTTAACCTGCCTGCCCAGCTGCTGCCACCACCACTGCTGCCACAGCTGCTACCATGGCTGCTCTCTTAGCTGGGCTCAGTGGTGGTGGTGGCCAGGCAGACAGGACAGCCCAGGAGCAGGCAATTATTTTAGGTGGAGGACCGCTTACCGAGTTTAAGCAAGCAGTCGAGGTCCGCGTGGGTATCCCCTGGTCACCGACATGTGATTGTAAGTCTTGTCCCCTAACCCCTGACCTTTGCCCCCAGAAAGCAAAACCCCTTTCTTTAAGAAGTCTATCTCAGAACCAGAAAAATACCAAAAAACAGAATATCATATTGTAAAAACTGAACATCTACAACATACATTAATTTTTATCCTGATTTATATGTTTGTGTAGTGTATGCAGAGGTGACTGCACAGTAGCTTAAAATGAAGACTTGCTCTTGCATATTGTGGAGGGGGGAGCATGGGAGGGTATAGATTTGTGAAGAGTTGTTGGTGTGTGGATATGTGGGGTGTGGGTAGGTATGGGGCTTGTGGGGGATGAGAGTGTTGGAGAGTAGCTGAGATGTGTGAGCTGCATGGGTCTGGGGACCTGCATCTATGACAGTGCAAGGGGGGTGCATGTATATGGTGGGGTGTGCATGTGGGACTCACCCTCCCTCACTGCACACCCTCCCTACGCACACAAACACAGACTCTTCCTCACTCCCTTATTCACACTCTCACCGTCTCTCCCTCTCTCCCTCATTGCACCTATAAACACACACATCCTCCCCGCCCCCCCCACACACACAGTGTCCCCCTCCCTCCCTCATTGGACACACACCGGAGTGTGACCCATACTCCTGCAGTCCAGAGATGCAGCTGGGGGCCACGTGGTGCTGGAGCAGCTGGCAGGTGGGCATGGAAGCAGTGAAAGCTGTGGCAGGCAAGGGCTTCCAGTTGAGGGGTGCAGGGATGGGAGGGAGCTGGGGCCAAGGTGGGGCTGGGCCAGTCTTGCTACTAAGTCCTGCTGGTTCCCCCTGGGTTCTACTGCCCCTGTCTCCTGTCATCTTTGACAGGCAGCCAGGAGCAGATAAATGTAAATTTTCTAATTTTTTAGGGGTCTTATGGCCACATAGAATGGCCTGCCAGGCTGCATCTGGCCCACGGGCTATATTTTAACCACCCTTGGGTTAGCCCTTCCCTCCACGCTCCCCTGGGACAGACAGTATGGGCAGCCACAAGTAAGCAAGGGAGAGCCCTGGGGGCAGGGGGAAACTGGGGGAGCCTTGGCAAGCAAGGGGGGAGCCCAGGATGACTTTTCACTCCTCCAGTCTCCTGGTGGCCTGAAGTGTGACTGCTCCAGATTGAGCTCCCACTAATACCAATTAATTGTGCAGCTTATGGTGTAAGATGTAACAAGCTCCTAGGTCAGTGTTTCTCAACCAGCAAATCACATCATCAGCATGAGGGAGACAGTCAAGGTAGACAGGGTGGCCAGAAACACAGTGTCAAAACAATTAGAAATATTATCCACAAAAAAAAAAAGCAGTTTAGTTGATTTCAAAGTCTTTCATACAGCTATAACCACTTAGATCAGGTTTTTTTGGAAAAAAAGCAAAATCAGTATTTGAGGTTTGTTCCTAGGGTAGGCAGTGCTGTGTGTCAATAAGCTAAAATATTCTATATCAACTTCATGATTTTCATGTGTTCTGTTTCAACGTTTATATTGTGTTCATTATCTTTAAAATTCACCTATATACATTGTATATATTATAGTACATATTCATATTGTCTCTCACCCCATTCTCATTAAAAAAATTAGGCATCTGTGGTGTCAATACCTACACAGTCGAATGGGTCACTAATTGGCTGGAGATCTGCACCCAGAGAGTGGTGGCGGATGGGTCATATTTGGCCTGGAGGGATGTGGGCAGTGGGGTCCCCCAGGGCTCGGTCCTCAGACCCGCGCTGTTCAACATCTTCATTAGTGACTTGGACGAGGGGGTAAAAAGCACCCTGTTCAAATTCACAGACAACACTAAGATGTGGGGGGAAGTGGGCACGCTGGAAGGGAGGAACAGGCTGCAACCAGACCTAGACAGGCTACAGTGGTGGATAGATGAGAACAGGATGGGTTTCAACACTGACAAGTGCAAGGTGCTGCACCTGGGCAGGAAGACCCAGCAGCAGACCTACAGGCTGAGGAACTCCCTTCTTGTCTGTGCAGAGACAGAAAAAGATCTTGGAGTCATTATTGATGTCACAATGAACATGGGCCAACAGTGTGGGGATGCAGTCAGGAAGGCCAACCATACCTTGTCATGCATCCACAGATGCATCTCGAGCAGGTCCAGGGAGGTGATCCTCTCCCTCTGTGTGACACTGGTCAGGCCGCAGTTGGAGTACTGAGTCCAGTTCTGGGTGCTGCACTTCAGGAGGGATGTGGACAGCATTGAAAGGGTCCAGAGGAAGGCCATCCGCGTGATCAGGGGACAGCAGGGCAGGCCAGACGAGGAGAGGCGAAGGCACCTGAACCTGTTCAGCCTCCACAAGAGAAGGCTGCAAGGGGACCTAGTGGCCTGTTACAAACTAGTCAGAGGGAACCAGCAGGTGTTGGGGTTGTCCCTGTTCCCCTGAGCACTACCAGGAGTAACAAGAAATAACGGTCACAAGCTGGCAGAGGGTAGATTCAGGCTAGACATCAGGAGGCGCTGCTTCACTGACAGGTGGCTAGGACCTGGAACCAACTTCCAAGAGAAGTGGTGCTGGCTCCTACCCTGGGGGTCTTTAAGAGGAGGCTGGATGAACACCTTCTTGGGATCATTTGACCCCGGTACTCCTTCCTGCCATGGCAGGGGGTCGGACTTGATGATGTGTTCAGGTCCCTTCCAACCCTACCAACTATGAAACTATATAATACAAGAGTCCAAATGAAATGTTAACTTCTCATTGGAAACTATTGAACCCAAATGATTTGATGGCGCCAACTGAAAAATAAATCAGAGAGGCATAACCAGGCAGATCTGTGCCCGTGGCAATGTGGCAAAACAGCAAAGTGAGCAGCAGTGATGGCTGCTATTTTTGTACTCCTTCCCCTTCCTAAGCAGACACCTGGGGCTGCCCCTTTCGTTACGCTACTGGAAAAGATTACAGAATTTTTGGTTTTCAGTAAAATGTGGGTTTTCTATGAGAATTCCAAATGAATGCAAACTCCAAATAGCAGAACTTGCTGCAGAACAGACCATTCTGGTTTCTGATCAGCTTGATTAGCAAGGCATTAATTAATGCTTTTATTTATTTATTTGCAGTTGAAAGTAAAGAACATCTCCCTCTCCTGCTTGCTTTACCCTGCGTTTTCCGACTGCGTATCCTCCGTTAACATCTCGAAACGTGCACAAATGAATGACGTAGCTTTTGTGTTGTTGTTCTTGTGATTGTCAATACAACTTCTACACTTTTTCAGTAAAGGGGCATCAGATGGTTTGATTTCTGAAAACGGTGTAGCCACCGACCCGAAAAAGGTTGCAGCACTGGTTTTAGCGGCAAGTATTAGATCCAAACATTGCCAACATTTGGGAACTGGCCCATCAGAACTAGATCCCTCGCATCGCGGCCTGTGTTTTGAGCCCTCAACCCTAAATACTTTCAAGGAGGAATCTGGAGATGTGGCTGTCACGCTAATTGGCCACCCACGTGGGAGAGAAAGGAGAAGACTCAGGTTGGGAAAGCCGGCCAAACACTGAGTGGTTTACTGTTGATTTTTATTTCAGTCTAAATAAATATGGTTGCTCTGGTAAACATACCCTTCTTCCCCTCAAGCCGCCAGAAAACATGAAGGTTTAAACAAAATATTTCAGTACATTTTTCAGCACTGAGGGGAAAAAAAGGCCTCCTTTGATGTTCCCCATTCAAAGTTACTGAGCTGGATTCACAGCTTGCATTTCAAAAACACAAAAAGAAATTTTGCAGCAAAAGCTACCGTTTACACAAAACTCAAATTCCCTTCCTTTTATTCCCACAATGTTTCTGGTTCACTGCCTACTTAAAAGGAATTGAGGAACCGCTTGCCATCCTTTTTTTTTTTTTATCAGAGAGACAGCACATCGCGATTGCAGACGCTCCCTAGGGCTGTGCAAAGCTTCAGTCCCTGATTAGATTTGGTGGAGATTCAGCCCTATTTGGTGGCCAAATCTCTGGATCTGAATTGAATCAGAGGACCCTTTAATCTCTCCAAATTGATTTGGAGAGATTCAGACAGATTTGGTGATTTGAACGTAGAGACAGCTTTAATGTTTTTCCTACATACCTCTAGGTAGCAGGGGCTCCTGATTGCTGCCATGCTGGGGTGCATGCAGCATCCCACAGGAGTGCGGGGGGCTCCCCAGCGTGCTCGGCAGCAGACGCGGAAGTGGACCAGAAGTACTTTTGGGTGCACTGGGGAGCGTGCACAGCACGCTCCCCTTCCCATGGCGCCAGTTCAGCAACTGGTGCCTCCTGGGTCTGGGCAGGGGGGTGGGGCACCCAGGGTCCCCATGCAGCTGATCACCAGGCTGGAAGGCTGCAGGAAGGACCCCCCAGCACTTTCCCCAGCAGACCCAAAAGTAGACTGGAAGAATTTCCAGTCCATTTCTGAGTTCACTGCCGAGCCCACTGGAGAGCCCCCCATGCTCCTGTGGGACGCCCCATCCACTCCAGCATTGCAGCGATCCCAAGTCACGTCTGCTACCTCAAGGTATGTAGAAAAACCTTCTAAAGCTGTGCCTGTGTCCAAATCACTGATTCGCCAAATCAGCATCGAATCGTCAGGCTCCTATTCAGCCAAATCGAATGGGGACAGTGATCCCAATCAACAGACCAAATCACTGTTCCTAATTTGGGCCGAATGCAAACCTGAATTGAATAGGGACCGTTTTGCACACCCCTAATGCTCCCTTCGCCCGAAGGATGTTTCTACCTAGAAGCTTGCAAAGAAAAATTTGTCCAACTGTTTTCGTTGGTCTAAGAAAATATATCAGATTTACCCAAATAACCTTGTTTATCAGAGAGACTGTTTATTGTAAAATCACTTTATTGCACAAGGCATGTTCTCAGTGAAGTGGGATCTGTTTAAGGTATAAACCAAAAATGCGAAGGGTGGGAGGCTGCGGATTCACCTATGGCTTTAAATATAAACCTGCTGAAGAACTCAAGACCCAAACAGCTAATGTTTATGCTTTAAACTGTAAATGGTAGGTAAATATTATTGTGCTTCTATGCTGTAAATAGTAAATGCCATTTAGGATGTAAATGTTTACGTGTATTTTATGGGCTGCATTCATTTCAGAAGGATCTTTTTTTCTTTTTTATTTCCCCAAATCGCCACCCACGCTAATTTTATCCACCTGCCTCCAGGGCACTAGGACTCAAGGCTTGTGGGTTCTGTACTTGTCTCTGCCACTGACATGCCTGACTTCAGGCATGTTGTTTCCTCTCTCACCGTGCCCAGCCCCAAATTGGCGATGACAACACTTGCTCATTGTATGAGTTTAATTAAGGCCAGTCTCTGCTCTTCAGGTGCACGGAGGACCCTAAGGCCATGTCCGGACAAGCACGGCCGTGCAGTATGTGGTGCCACAGACCCATCTGTGGTGCCACATGCTGCACATTTATATTACACATTGATCCCTAGATATCCAGGGCTCAAGAAAAAAAAAACATGCAAAAAAGTGGAGAGGCACACACAGGGACAGTGCACTGCTCAAAACTGGAGCCTGGCTGGTCAGAGCCACACTCCAGCTGCTGGACAAGCTCCGAGTGGCAGGATCGCTGCTGCTGCTGCAGCCCCGGGAGACCCTCAGGACCTTAGGTAAGGTTTCTAGAGCCAGTCCAGTGCTGGCCCCAGCCTCCCCTACCCCCACTCAGGTTATCCTGCCATGCACCACAGAGTGCGTGGCACAGGTGTTCCCAGGGACAACTAACGGTGGCACAAGGTGTACTGCTGCTTCTCCTTGGGGAACCAAACAACCTTGCTCATGTGGACCTGGCCTAAATGTTGTGGCTCGGGTACAGAACCGTTCCACAGAGAAGACAGGATGTTTGTGCACCATGGAGCATTGCCTTCAAAAAAGAGACCATAAAGAAATGAGCCTGGCTCCAGGGGGTGTATCTATAGATGTGACTCCAGTTCTCTCCGTGTAGGGACTGGTTTACAAGGGATGCTGCCACACAATGGCTCTGGAGTCACTGGGTGCCATATAGGGAGGGCACTTGCACTGACCCCCGAGAAGACTTGATGACTCATGCTGTAAAAGGGAAAAGGAGTTCATATAATGTAACAGAGCCACTGGTAGGGCACCTTATCCCAAGGCCAAGTGCAGGAAAATGTCCCATTGTATATATACCATGCATACATATTTGGTCCCATAATCTGCATCTTGGCTTCATCATTATTATTTGTATTGCCACAATATCAAAAAGACAAAACGGAAGTCAGAGCCTTGTCAGTCTAGGCAATGCAGACTTATAGTCAGTATTAGGTTGAACCGCAAATGGCTTACCATTTAAGTGCACGAGGTAGGCAGAAGCTGGGAGTTCAGAAGGATTACTCTTTCCATTTTACAGGTGAGGAACTGAACCGAAGAGACCAAGAATGCAAATTCCACCTGGCAGATCTAAGAGCTAAGTGGAGATAATACCCTAAGCCCCATTTCAGTGACTCAGCTCCAAGTTTCTCCTTCCTTTGGAATTCACCTCACAGGTTATGAAACAATGGAGTCTTTGTCATATTAACAAGTCCATACTCTTTCTCACAACAGTCCTGTATTCTCTCTCCTAATCCTTTATGGGGAGACTTAGGTACACATGGAGCATGTCTACATGCGTGCTTTAATGCACAGTAGCATATTTTACTGTGCCTTAAAGCATCAAGACACAAACAGTGTTAACACACTAATGCACAGTAAAATTAGTTTACTGTGAAATAAGTGTCACTAAAAAGGCATTTACTTTTTTTACTGCCCATTGGGGCAGCCTCATGCACCTTTATGTAGTACCTTGTATTCGATGTACTTAATTTAACGTGCAGTAGCAAAAGCACATTGAGGAATGTGTACATGCACTCTTTTCCCCAATGCCTGATAAAGGGTGTTTGTGCCCAAAAGCTTGCAATTAAAGAAATTGTTTTGCAAAATCTTGTTGCTCTAAGAAAAGATATCATCTCTGCTATGAGTCCTGATTGCCTACCTGCATTCATGGAGCACAAACCAGATTCAGAGTGTTTTGAAGAATGACAAATGGAAGAGGCATCACATTTTCCATGCAGTTATGCGCGTGACTAATTCTCTGAAGTGAACAGCACGCTGAGACAGAAAGTTATGATCAGGTGCTCACTATTAAACATCAAGTGGGACAGTGACTCATATTTAATCCTGGTGGACATGCTAGCCAATTGCTTTACAGTCAAGTTAATTGATTCAAAGCATTTTATCAGCGCTTGGCCCTCTAAGCACATGCTCGGTGGTGAATATGAGGTTCAGACATGCAACACATTTGCAGTGATATAACTAACATTATGCCCCAAAATACCTTGCAACGGTAACTGGAATGGACAGCTAGCCAGCTCTGTGTGGGTACATATACATGTGCAATTAACATGTAGGAATAAATCCGGTGCAGTTTGTTCTGGAGTTTATTGCTCCTGGGCACAGCATTCATACACGTGCCAGGAACCCCGGCATGCAGAGCAGTCCTGGGTGGCAGAGGGCCCAAATGGTCAGCTGCTCCACC
Organism: Caiman crocodilus; assembly: GCA_030014935.1. Taxonomy (NCBI): domain Eukaryota; kingdom Metazoa; phylum Chordata; order Crocodylia; family Alligatoridae; genus Caiman; species Caiman crocodilus. Next base: position 3,279,509 of record JAGPOW010000145.1, read on the forward strand.
CCAGATCATTGTGCGATGGAGGGGATGGCTGGGACATGAAGGTGCTTCAGTGCAGGGCTAGCTGGCAGGCAGCCCCTGCACTAAACACCCTTGTATGCCAGGCAACCCTGGTCACTGTCTACATGTGCATTTCAGCATGCTAAATAACTGCCATAGGATAGTATTTGTCTCGGACCATACTATCTTACAGCAGAGTTAAGTAATTTACAAAACTTTAATAGGGGTGCATGTGTGGATGGTGATGTTTTACTGCAGAGCTAATTAGTCAACTGCAGTAAAAACAAGGGTAGATGCACCCTGTAGGTCGTTGTCTGCATCAGGAACTGTTACAACGATTTACCGCTAGGTGGCAGAGGAGCCATCCTCTTTGCAAGGTAAAAGAGCTGTGTCTCGTCCACATTTTCACACTAGTGGCAAGGCAGATTACACCAGTGTAAGTGCATTGTGTGTCCGCACCCACATTATTCATTCATAGGAGACTTGAAATTCTATAGAAACTTTTGGTGAAAGGATGGAAAAAGGCGCACGAGCCCTTTTCAGCAAATAGTGTTTAAAAGACTGCAGGTACCCCGAAAACAGTGATTCTCAGCCCTCTAGCCCCACTGGCCAGTTGAGTGGTGTGATGCCAGCACACAGGCTGGATACTTTGGGTGGAGTTGGATCCTGTGGATGGGGTTGTGTTATGTGCCCGACACTGCTCCCAGAGCTGAAAATTTGGCGGTGGAGGATTGGTGGTTATGGTAATTGCAATAGCTCTGGAATCCATGACAATTAACGCTGCCACCAGCCCCTGCTGCCAAATGTATGGACCTGTGAGGACCCGCACAAGCTTGATGCCGTAGCCCTATGGACTAGATTCAGCCTAGAGGTAGCCCAAAATGGAAAGGCAGGACACAGAGCCAAGGGTTGGGTGGTGGAGGTGGATGCAGGCTGCCCACTGCAGGCTTGGGGCTCCCCACCCTGCTGCCTTTCCTCCAGGTGTCTCACACCGGCTGTGCACCCTTGCCTACATGGCAGCAGCCAGGGCACAACTCCACACTGCTGCCACCCCCACTGCTGCTGGGTGGGCAGGGTGCACCTTGCCTTGGCAGTACATCCAGCACGGGGCTCTTGGGGGCACAACAGCAGGGCAGGGGGCCTCAAGCCTGCAGCAGGCAGCCCATCTTGTGCACAAATCTGGGAGTTCAAGTGCCCCCCCATACCTGCTGTGGGTGTGCGTGCAGTGGCAGGAAACCCCCCATGTCCCCTGGATAAGCTCCCAGGGCTTTGTCCTTCTCCCACCTTGGCCCCAGGGCCTATACACAACCCTGGCTGGACAACACCCCCAGCTCCTGCCCCACTGCTTCCCTCACCATGGGGGCCTCGATCTGCTACCCCCCACACCCAAGCTCCATCCCCTCAAAGACTTACCTGCACAGCACCACTCTCCACACTGCCAAGCTGTATTCCTGGCCATGTGTATGAGTGTGCAGGCACAGACATGCACTTGGCATCCCTGGTGCCTCATTTCTGGCAGCTCCAAGCAGCGTGCAAGGGGAAACCCAGACCCCTGCAGGACACTGTGAATCTGGGATAAATACTGTCCTGGAGTCATGTAGCCCAAGACTCAAACTTGATGGTCCCGTTCTGGGTCTTCCCTAAACAGCTGCGTTAAAAGAACCTTTATTTTAAGCTTATGCTTATCGTGCGGGAAGCCCTTCTTCGGCAAGATGCATGAGGCACTATCCCAGCTAGCTCCATGCAGGTGGGAGCAAGGCCTATAAGGGGAACAAGGGGGGAAGATGCAATAATAAATCAGTTTTGGGTCACAAAAGCATAGTAGCAGCATTACAGAGCAACTTAGTCATGTAAATCACATTTTGTATTTTGCAACAGCTATGGCTATGTACCCCATGAGTGGTCACCCTGCAGGTACTGTAGATACCTAGACAGATCAAAAGGTTTTGGTTGATGCACTTGTCAACTTGAGCCATTAACAGACACAGCACAGGTAATGGCAGCACTAAACTTATTGTCTAATCAATGTATTTTAACACTAACGGGACTATTTTAAGGAAGGGTTTGGCAGAAAGGCTAAGGTAGATTCCTTGCTTTGATTTATTTTAATATAAATAGTAATAAAATGACACCTATACAAGGCTCTAGGGCCCAGATTCTCAAAGGTGCTTAGGTGCCACTGAAATCAGTGGGAGGCAGGAATGCAAACACCAGTGAGGATCTGCGCTTACACTTTCTAACACATCATTGGCGCTGAAGTCTTAGCAGCATTAAATAATCACGTCACCAGGAACACAGACATGCAATTGCCTTCATACACACCCCAATTTCACCAGCTCAGAAGTGCAACCTCAGGGCACTTCAACAGCTGTCAGATACACAGGCCTGTGGTTGTGATGTTGGGGTAAGCACACACCGCCGCTGTTCCAACTCTAAAGTTGTAATCCCAGCTCTGCCACAGACTTCCTACACACTAGTTATTTCCCTTATTCTGTCCATTAGCTTCTCTAACATGGAGACACCATTTCTAAGCCTCCTTTGTAAAGAACTGGAAGCTCTGCTAGGTAAGTACATCGTTATATAACGGTGCTCTGTTGGTGAACCCATATCATTTTCTGTCCCTCTCAGAGCAGTGCTCCAGGGCATTTCCAAGGTCTGGGTTCCCTGAACATGCTCTCAGATCCTTTCCATTTTCCACAAATGAACTGCAGCACTTCTATGGATGCCTGGTTCTTTTGGGCTTTTCAGTGTCTGTGGATTTGGCTGAAGAGCATCAGGATAAAGCCTAATCAGATGGATCATGCTCAGTGCCAAGCCCTTCCTTTTGAGTCCAATGAGAGCTGAGTGTGCATGGCACATCCATGAGGCACCCGCAGCCTTGCAGGACTCCATTCCTAATGACTGGGAGAGGACCAAAAGCCTTTCTTTCTTGGCAAGACCCAAAGGGCTTCTGCTAACTTTGATGTCATCATTAATGCATTTAGATGGGTTCCTTCCTTCCGCTCTTACTCCTTTAGAAAGGGAAATTTGAACTCGGGTCGAGTCAGATAAATGCTTTAATATTTTGGTTTAGATCGTTTAAAATCTACACATATATCATGCTGAAGAGACAGGATCTTTGGGGCAAACTCTTACTACAAAACATAGTGTTTAATAGCAGAATTGTCCAAAACATGGGCTTTTCATTGCATGACAAGATTTGCTATTTAGAATTCTCTCTTTAGTCCAAAATGAGATATTTTGGGTCAGATCCTGTTCAATCTACTGGACTTCTAACTGGATTGAGATGTCAACAGTGATTCTTTTCCAGTCCATTCAAGTCTCTGAAGATCCATGGAAACATCTTCTTTTATGGCATAACATCATCTGATCTTGAGTAGCAAAGAAGCAGCAAAGAGGAGGAGGAGCCATGCCCCTTTTGCATGAACTTTTTTTCAGGCACTGGAGTGGGGTGCAATAGAATCGCAGGTGCCTCTCCTTGCAATTTTTAATATTATTAGTTATTACTGCAATACAGTAGATCAAAGTCAAATTGCCAAGTTGTCATGCCCAGGGCTATATATATATACATCATACAAAACCATTCCCCTTCTGTTTCTGCTGTCAATAGACAAGGCAACCAGAGTGTGGAGAAAATAAACTATTGTTATTCCCATTCTACACACATAGAGCGGAGGGATGAAGAGAGTAAGCTATTTGCTCTGAGTTACACTGAAAAACCGTAGGAGAGATAGGAATTGAACTCATATATTCTGAAGCCTAGTCCACTACCAGAGCCATGAGTCCACCCTACTTATAAAACTGACCATTTTCCCCTTGTTTAACAAACACATCGCCATTCCTCATCAGCTAAACTACCATCTGCTTTGCAAAACTGCTGTACACTCTATCTTTTCATCCAAAAGCAAAGAATGTGCAGATATCACCAAAATGATATTCATCTTTTATGTTTTTAAATGAACCGGGTCCTCAGTGCCTGTTGGAGACCCTCACTTCAGTAAATCATATCAGAAAAGAAAAACAGGATAACAGTAGCACTTTAAAAGAGTCTTTTATCAGACTCAAAACCAGCATTGATACCACCATCGTTTGACTTATTAGCAGGCTTGTGTCAGCTTGTGTTTAGTTTGTGTTGGCCAAATCATCTAACATTTCAAAAAACCAAAACCATTTCCCGTCTAACACTCAGCCCCCCTGACCTGCCTGGAAACTCACAATAAATCTATACATTTTATCAGATTTCATGGCTCTTTTGAGCCAGGCTTTCATGAGGGACTATTTTCAGACCTGGGTATAAAATAATATGCAGAACAGAATGACTGTCTGGCTTACTAAAATCCATGAAACATCAGATCCATTTATAAGGTCAGGTGCTCCGGTATGTGTCTGATTGCTGAAATCGTCTTAAGCTATGTAATAAAATCCATCTTTGTGTGTGATGTATTGAATATATTTTAACAGCTTTAACTGCATTGTCAAAGATAATTAAACCAAGAGGCTTAGGAACTGTTAACCCTCTTGCGGTAAGGGAACAGCCAGGAACACTTTTAATGGGAATTCAATTTGAGCTAGGAGATTGTACTACTTCATCTTTTTTTTTTTTCAAAAGCAGCGTTAGCTTAATTGGGCTGCATCATGAGAGAGGAATTCTGTCTTTCTCTCTCCCTTTATCTCAGAAGCCAAATGAATCATTGACATTACTTATAATGCTACCTTCTTTAATTGACCTGGGTGATGGTCGACCGTAGCATCTGACCCTAGCATCCATTCATCTATGGGACAATGCTTAATTTGATGGAGCTAAATCTCTTTCCTTAGACCTGCTCGTTTCTGGGTGCTGTTCCAGAGATGCAGTTTACCACATTAGAAAACACTTGACAAATCATTTTTCTTGGCATTAATTGTAAGAGGGTTTTAAACACTTTACCACATCATAGCAGGCTTTCTCTAGTAGGAAAAGTGCTAAGGAGAGAAGGGTTATCTTGTAACTATTCCCTGGAAGAGGACATCATCATTACTAGTAAGCAAATGCTCTGTACTCAACTTTCCTCTTTGACGTTCGGCAACCTAGTTTAGGCTAAATCCTCTTCACCTTTACATGCATAAATCAAGAGTATAACTAGGGCTGGGTGAGCAGGCACTAACTTCAGGTGTTAATGTAGGAGGCATGCAAAGGTTGCAGCTGCTGCCATAGCCCAAGGCACAAAAGCCAGTTGTTATGTCTGTACTAAGTGGTAGTATGTAGCCACATGGGCTGCTTCTACACGTGATGGGAGGTTAGTTCTCCTGAATTGAAATGGTGGGTTTTCACTCATGATGATTAAAAAAATCACCGTTTCAATTTATTTAATAGATTTCATAGATGTTACAGATTTTAGGGTCAGAAGGGACCTATTAGATCATCGAGTCTGCCCCCTGCCCTGGGCAGGAAAGAGTGCTGGGATCAGATGACCCCAGCCAGGTGTTTTTCCAATCTCCTCCTAAATACCTCCAAGGAAGGGGACAGCACCACCTCCCTTGGAAGCATATTCCATATTTTGGCAACCCTCGCTGTAAATAATTTTTTCCTGATGTCCAATCTAAATTTGCTTTCCTTTAATTTGTGACCATTGATTCTAGTTACCCCAATGGGCACCCTGGTAAACATCGTATCCTTGCTGCTGTCCTCCACTGATGAGTTGGTAGACGGCCACAAAAGCCCCTCTCAGTCTTCTCTTGCGGAGGCTGAAGAGACTCAGGTCCCTCAATTGCTCCTCATAGGTTTTCCCTGTAGGCCTTTAACCAGATGGGTGGCCCTCCTCTGAACCCTTTCCAGGTTATCTACATCCCTCCTGAAGTGCGGTGCCCAAAACTGGATGCGGTTCTCCAGCTGCAGCCTCACCAATGCCGCATAGATTCCTGGGGCTTTTCTTGCTTTTTTTTTTTTAAAGGGCCAGAACTGGAGTGGGTGTCAGGGGGAGGCTGGGGGAGCAGGCAGGGGGTGGGTCCTGGCAAGGGTCCCCCCATGGTCCCGTCTTCCCCACCCCCTACATATTCGCTCCAAGTTCAGCTTCAGCTCCCTGCTACAGCAGGTGGGGACTGCCCAAATTATTGAAGCTCTCGCATCAATTCATGCCTTTTTATTGGTCCCCTGAGTCGATTTGGATTTGGCGATTCGGCCACTGAATCGGGCCAAATGTCTAAATCAAATTGCTACCCAAAGCTTCACACAGCCCTAAGTATCACCTCCCTAGACGTATTTGTGATGCACCTACTTATGCAAGAAAGAGTGCAGTTAGCTTTACTTGTTAGTTCATAAACTTGGTGCCTTGTGTTCATTTTGGAGTCAACTACAACTCCAAGATCCCTTTCTGCCGTTGTGCTACTTACAATCGTACCTCCCCGGCTATCCGCTGTGAGGGCAATACAGCAGTGCACAGGCAATCCAGGAAGTTTTTGAACAATGTCGGGGGCAACTTCCCGGTGCAAGTGTTGGACAGGCCAACTAGGAGCCATGTTCTTCTTGATCCACTGCTCAGAAATAGGGAAGAATTTGTGGGGAACATAGTAGTGGATGGCAACTTGGGCAGCAGCAACCATGAGATGATTGAGTTCAGGATCCTGAGTAAAGGAAGGAAGGAAAGTGGCAGAGTAAGGACCATAGGAAGTGGAAGGCCAGGGCTAATGGGGCTCAGCCCCCACAAATGCAGGCAGTGGGTAGGGCCACAAGGCAGCTCAGCTGTGGGTTCTGGGTGACTGCAGCAGGGGTGGGGAGGGGTGCAGACGCAGCCAGGACTGCAGCCCGGTATGTGGATAAATGGCTGCCCAGCATGGCAGGCAAGTATTGATCTATTCAGTGAAGGGACAGGGCTCAGCTGGGAGCAGATGAAAGCTCCCACAGTGAGGGAGGGTGTGGGGCACAGGCAGAAGCAGGGGCTGGGGTGAGTTGGGCCTTGGGTGGGCTGGGTGATGGGAAAATCAGAGCCTGGTTGGCTCATCCAGGGGTATGGGGACTCCCACCACTGTATACACCCTGGTGGAGGCCTGGGGGGCATGTGCCCCCCCAACTGGCACCTGGGGCAGAGGCAGCTGCTGCTGCACACTGGGCTTCACTCCCTGCTGCAGCTGCCCTGAGAGAAATGCAATGCCATGTGCCTGCCACTGCTGGGCTTCGCCGCATCCCCTGCCCACCCTGTGGTGGGATGCACGTGGCATCATGCAGTTCTCAGGGCAGCTGCAGCAGGCAGTGAAGCCCAGCATGCAGTCACAGCCACCTCTTCCGTGCGCACAGATCCAGGGGTCACATGCCCCCCAGGCCTCCACTGGACTGCACACAGTGGTGGGAGGCCCCCATGCTTTTGAATGAGCCACCCAGGCTCCGATGAGCCAGGGCCCCACTCACCCCAGCCTCTGCTCCTGCTTGTGCCACACGCCCTCCCTCACTCCAGGAACACTGATCTTCCCCTCCTCCCACAGCCTTTTCCTTCCTCCAGCCCCTTCCCCAGACTTACCTGCTGGGGAGGGGGGTGCTCAGCCCCCTCCTAATAATTTTTTCTCCCTCCACCTATGGTAAGGACCGTAGACTTCAGAAAAGCAGTTTTTGACTCACTCAAGGAACTAATGGGCAGGATCCCCTGGGAGGCCTGACTGAAGGGAAAAGAAGTCCAGGAGAGCTGGATGTACATTAAAGAAACTTTACTTAGGGCATAGGAATGAACTATCCTGAGGCATAAAAAGACTAGCAAGACTGGCAGGAGACCAGCTTGGCTTAGCAGGGAACTCTTCAGTCAGCTAAAACACCAAAAAGAAAATTACAAGAAGTGGAAATTTGCACAAAGCACCAGGGAGGAATATAAGAGTATTACTCAGGCATACAGGGATGAAATCAGGAAGGCCAAAGTGTAATTGGAGTTGCAACTAATAAGGGATGTGAAGGGTATCAAGAAAGGTGTCTACAAGTATATCAGCATCAAGAGGAAGATCAGGGAAAGTGTAGGTCCCTTACTAAATGGAGGAGGCAACCTAGTGCTAGATGATGCAGAAAAGGTTGAGGTACTTAATGCCTTTTCTACCTCAGTCTCCACAGGCAAGGTCAGCTCCTCAGCAACTGCTCCTAGCAGCACAGTTTGGAGAGAAGGGGAGCAGCTCTTAGTGGTGCAAGAACATGTTAGAGACTACTTAGAAAGGCTGGGTGTGTACAAGCCCATGGGGTTCGACGCAGTCCATCTGAAGGTGCTGAGGGAGTTAGCTGGTGTGATTGCAGAGCCACTGGCCATTATATTTGAAAGCTAATGGTGACTGGGAAAAGTTCCAGATAATTGGAAAAGGGCAAATATTGTTCCCATCTTTAAAAAAAATAAAGAAGGAGGATCTGGACAGCTACAGACCACTCAGCTTGACCACAGTCTTTGGAAAAATCATTGATCAGGTCCCCAAGGAATCCATTTCTAAACACTTGGAGGAGAAGGAGATGATTAACAGCAGTCAGCATGGATTCACTAAGGGCAAGTCATGCCTGACCGACCTAATTGCTTTCTATGATGGGACAGCTGACTGTGGATGCAGGGAGAGCAGCAAATGTGACACATTGACTTTAGCAAGGCTTTTGATATGGTCTCTGTTGCTGTGCACCTTGCTGCCCTGCTCCTAGTGTATGGAAGCTGCTGGGGAAAGCCCCAGCAGTTTGATAATGAGCACAGCTTCAGGTTGCCAGGGCAACTAATGAGAGTCAGCTGACCCTAAGGGGCAGGACTTGGCCCTTATAAAGCTTAGAGTCAAGGCCAGGCTGGCAATTCTCTGCCAGCGGCTAGAATGTGAGTACAGCTCACAAGAGCTCCAGAGGCTGGAGCAATGATGCTGTGGTATAGCCAGGAGGCTTATGTTGTTATGGCCAGGTGCCTTATGTTTAAGTTATAGCCAGAGGCTTGTGTTTGTGTTGCTGTTGTTGTTATAATACCGGTGGTTTGGGTGAGGTTATAAGGGGTTGGAGGAGGCCTCATAAAGGGACCTCAGCGGTGGGTGGGGGGACCCTAGTGCCAGTGTGGGTGCAGCAAGCCCTAGAGAGAAGGCAACCTTTGAAGGAGCTCAGTGGGGGCACAGTTAGCACCAGTAAGGACCCAACTTATGGGGTATGGGGACCCCGGGCCCTGAGAGGGGCATTTGAAGAGCCCAGGTATGGGTATGATGAGCCCCAGACAGGGGGCAGTATTTTGAGAAGCCCTAGAAGGGGGCCATGCCATTGAGAAGCCCAGGATGGGCATAGCGAGGCTGGTCAGAGGCTAGCATGGCAACAGACCTCAGCCAGGGACAGGGTGCTGCAGTGGACTCTGGAGAAAAGGGGTTAGCAGCACAGCGCTCCCGGAGAAGGGCAAACTGCTGCGGTGGTCCTTGGTCAAAGGGGATAGCAGCACGGAACGCCCAGCAAAAGAGAGGGTAGTCATGCGGTGGGCCTAAAAGGCTGGAGGCTCGCTGTAGAGTCCTGGTGCGGACAAGGGTCCCTGAGCGGGACAATACTTTTGGAAAAGGCCCGGGCTGGGCATTGAGAGCTCCAAAGGAGGGGCGGAATCATTAAGAGTCCCAGTGAGGGGCAGTACGCTAGAAAGAAGGCCCAGAGAGGGCACGGAGAGAGTCCAGGAGGGGCACTATCAGAGAAGGCCTGAGAGCGGGCAAGCTTGATTTTTTTTTGACAGACCAACGTCCGGTACCACGCCCCAAGCCTTGTGGCTGTATTAGGGGTTGGTCGGAGCTACGTGTAGCCCTTAAGGCTAGGGTGCCAGGAGAGCACCCGCTGTACAGGAAGAGCACCTAGAGTCCAGAAGACCATGGGAACAGAGGTCCTGAAACGCTGTGCCCAAGGCGGTATAAGGCAGCCTCCCAACTATATGTAAGACCAAGACATGGCGGGTGAGAATAAGAGGGTGTCCTTGGGCTGGCCTTGATGTGGCGAGAGGGACCTCGGGGAGATCATGGCCCTCCCTGGCGGAGACCGCCATGACAGTCTCCCATAACATTTTTGCAAGCAACGTAAAAGAAGTACAGGTTGGATGAATGAACTGTAAGGTGGATGGAAAATTGGATGGATCATTGGACTCAAAGGGTAGTAATCAATGGCTCCAAGTCTAGTCGACAACTAGTATCAAGTAGCGTGCCCCAGGGGTTGATCTTTGGACCAGTTTTGTTCAATATCTTCATCAGTGATCTGGAAGATGGGATGGAGTGCACCCTCAGCAAGTTTGCAGATGACACCAAGATGGGGGAATAGTAGCAATCTTCAGCTGCCTGAAGGGTGGCCTCAAAGAGGATGAAGCTGGACTGTTTTCACTGGTGACAGATGACTGAACAAGGAGCAATGGGCTCAAGTTGCAGCAAGAGAAGCTCAGATTTGATATTAGTAAAAACTTTCTCATTAGGAGGGTAGTAAAGCACTAGAACAAGTTGCCTAGAGAGGTGGTGGAATCTCCATCCTTGGAGGAGTTTAAGACCCGGCTAGACAAAGTCTTGCCTGCGATGATATAGTTAGGGATGGTCCTGCTTTGAACAGAAACTTGGACTAGATGACTTCCAGAGGTCTCTTCCAATCCTAACTTTCTATGATGAGCAAGAACTGAAGAGAAACAAAAGCACAAGTTGATTAATGAGCTAGTGGGGAGGAAAAGGATAGCCATATCTAACCACTACTCATTCTTCAGGAACAGCATTTGAATTGCTCAGGAGCTTCCTGTGTCCCCAGGTCATGTTTACCCTTGATATATGAGCTGGAATGGTGCTAGAAAGCTTTGTGCCCAAGAGACTATCCCTCTGAATCGCGGTTCTTCCCTTGATGACCTATACCACCCATAAATTAAACCAAACCTGCTTTAGCTACCATATTAATTAGGCCCAGCCAGGATCTTATCCAGCTGAACTGCATGCACAGGGACACCTAGAATGAGATCCAACTAGGAAAAGCATGGGGTCCAGTCACAGACAGTTACTCCACATCACAGCTCTTACAGAATAGCCTGTCGTATTGGCTAACAGCCTCCCTTCTGACTAGTCAGAAGTCCCTCTATTTTAAGTGCTTCCTGTCTCCTTTCCCCTTCTCCACGTCAGTTCTCTGCACAAAGGCTCCTTGAGTCCTGGGCTGCTACAGAAGTGTTTTATTTCTCAATTGCAATTCTGGCACCAGATTGGGGAACTGTTTACTTTCTTAGCAATTATTTGCCTTCCTGGCACAGCAGTGACTGCCAGCTTTGCTCTTATTGTGTTTATTTGTCTTTAGGATTGACGGGAAAACAAAATATCAAAAGGAGAACCTGACATTTCTTGCTGGCCTCAGTCCCACGCTTGAGTGCTACAGGGCATTGTGATGACACAAGAGGAGAGACCGGCTGAGACTGAGGGAATTATGCATTACAGTGGAAACCCTTCTTACTTGTGTCATTTTAATGATTGATTCTTGACCTGGGACCAAGGTCCCATTGTTTTAGCTGTTGTACAAACCTATAGTAAAAAATCAATAAAACACCCCTCCCCAAAGGTACACAAAAACTAAAGGTTAAGTATTATCTCCAGTGTAGAGGTGGGGAGTTGAGCTGCTGATAGATGAAGTGAGACAGCTTAGGCTGTTATCAAAGTAGGAATTATGCCTATGTTTCTTAAAGTAAAGGTGAGTTCCTTCTCAGTAAGATCATCTTTTCCCATAACTATTTAGCTGGTGAAAGCATATTAGAACATAACTTGGTAGCTGCCATCCATTCTTATTATGGCAAGTCTTCAGCTGAAGCCAGTAAAAGTATTTGTCTGTGTTAGAACAATAAGAGGTGAATGAGGACCTCAGAGGCTGGCATGCATATTGCACATGATGTTATTGTACTCGGTGTGCATGTCCACATGTTCATTAAAGTGCCTTTGCTACTGTGCATTAAGTTTAGTAGCTCTAATATGAAGTACTACATAAAGGTGCATTAGCTCATGCTAATGCACAGTAGAAAAGGTACACTTTTTGTGATGCTTAATGTGCAGTTGACTAAATCTATTACATATTAGTGTATTAGCATGGTTATTACCGTGACACATTAATTTATAGTAGAATAGGCCGCACATTACATTGCACATTTATGGTGTCTCATGTAGCCACATCCTGTATTATGGAAAGAGCAAGACATGAGAGTGGAGATCAGAAACTTTATGAAACTATTGGAGACACAGATGTGTGAATTATGAAACCATTCCAGTGCTTAGGGGTTTCCCTGACAGCAGTGCAAAGAAACTTGGGTACACTTTCCAAAGCTCTTCAGTTACTAACTGTTTGAGTCACTTAGGCCCAATTTCTCAAAAGTATTTAAGTGCCTAGTTCCCTCTGCTTTCAATGGATTTTAAAGCCCTAAATACCTTAGAGGAATTGGGACCTAGGTGCTTCGGGAAATGTTATTCTTTATTAGCAATGACTTTAGCCTGAAGATGCTTCATCAAAGTAGCAAAGTACCATAATATTATCCCCTTGTACAGATGGGGCAACTTGAGGCCTAGGAAGTAAGGCATCTCCTCTGGTCACTAGCAAAATTAATCCTATTTTCAAATCCATATGACAGCCACAGATAGTTTACTTTTTGTATCTGTTGCATTCAATGATGGCAAAAGCCAAACCCATGGACTCACTAACAGGGTTTGAAAATTAGACTTTTGAAATTGAAAGCATCTGATACTTCTTGGCAAGCCCCCACCTATTCATTTAATGCAAAGCTGCAGTAGGAGTTACCACCTGCTTCTGAAGACATATCCCTGAAGGGTGCAAAGTTACATCCTCTTTTATTGTGGGTTACAAAGGGTAGAAATCCTTTTCTGTGAATTGGCATTAAGATAGTCTCTTCAGGTGTGAGCCTGACATATTTCACCATATGTCATATTTGATTTTTTTTTTAAAACATTATATCAAGTTTATGCCTCTCCTCTGAGCTCTTTCCTATTTATATTTGGTAGTCACAGACTGATTTAGTGGCAAAGCCAAGAAACCGGTCTAGCCCCGACACAAAAGATGGCATATGACTCATGCCAATCATTCATTGATGGCCAGTTCAAATAGCCATCTGTTCAAGGAGAGCTTTCGATTACATTGGCACCCAGTTCATAGTGGACAGCACAAGCAAGCAGCTATGCACCTATGAATTACTAGCAGAACCATAACCCATTTATCCTTGCCACTGATTTCTAGGACTACATTCTACTTTCAGACATGTGCAGCCTAGCTGCAGCCAAGGGTTGACTGGGTCCTAAGGTGAGATCTTCAGATGCACCTAAAGAAGTTAGGAACTCAGGTCCCAAATTAAGACAGTGTCCTAGACCACTTGAAAATCTTTCCCTGAAAATGCTGTCTTCATCTGAACAGTGAGCATATCAGCGTCCTCAGGATCCATGCTTACTGGGTGCATCTGTACATGTGGTGGACTGCACAGCTGTTACTGCACAGTTCCAGCACCGCACGAGTTGTTTCTGATGCTACTGCTCAGTAGCATCAGTGGCATGGTTCATGGCCACTGATGCTATATCACTGTAGCTCATCATTACGGCAATGTAGCGCCTCGTGTAGATGCACCCGCTATATCCTAATGTCTTATGCATCAAATGAGTTCAGTTTTGTAGTTAAAAGAACAACTGCAAACTGTCAACCCAGCAAACTCTTTCTGGGGTCCAAGTCATGTGGGATTCATGTCATGCCTTGCATCCTCACTACCAAGTAAGTTTCTCAGGGACAAACTAAGCCTTTAGACACAACCCCATTCCCTTTAGTTTATGTTTTTCATGACATATGATATCCCAGCCAAGATGAGGACCTTATTATACTGAGTGCTGCCGAAACTTGTAGCAAGAGACAATCCCAGCCCCACAGCTTGCAAGCAAACTGATACGACAGGGAATGGTTAGGAAGAGAAACAGAGCTGCAGAGGTCTTCCTGAGGTCACACGTCACTAGGGCTGATCAGGAAACTTTCAGTGAAAGGTTTTATTGCTGTTGTTGAAAACCGATGTGTTGAAACAAAACACAAATGCCCTTCCCTTTCCTTCCTTCCCAATAAATAAATAAATAAATAAATAAACACATAAGCCAACATATTTTGTAGAAACGTATCTGTTTCAACTAAACTTTTGGCAGGAAGGTTTCTCAGGTCCAGACAAAACCAAAGCGGGCCCAGTTTTGCCAATAGCTGAGTGGTCAAGTATGTGGAAGATGCAGTTGTAAGCCCTGTTGGGTGGAGAATCAAGGATCAGGGTCACCAGATTGAAGAGTCATAACATCAGCACCAGCATTGTAGCAGGCAAGGCGTCCAGGAACATGCTAAGCTAGAAACCAAGAGCTTAGCAGAGTCACCACAGTCCAATCTAGAAACCAAAAACAATCTAGTCCCCATGTACTTTCTATTTCTCTCCCCAGCCTTAACAGGGTAAGTGGCTGCTCAGGTGTTATGAAGCAGCCATTTAATCTGCGAGTGGAGTCTTGGGCATTGACAGAGGCTTAGGGGAAGACCAAGCTTTGCTGATCAGACCAAGCCCCATGTTCAAGGCTGCAGGCCTGATAAGCTCTTGCTCCGGTGGATTTGGAAACAGGGGGTGTGATTGCATTTCCCATTAGACTCTACAATCACTTCTACCAATTAGTCTTTCAAAAAGGAATGCCTTCAACAAGGGTGACCCCTCCAAGTGCACAACAGCCTGGTAATTAGACCCCTTTTCTGGGAGATTAAAGACACCACCTCAGATCTTTACTATTAATTTGGTCATGTCATACTGCTACCTCAAACCCAGGGCCTCAGCCTGCCCAGCATAGCCCTTCACCACTTTGTCTGATGAGCATCTAGGTGGACACAGGTGATCAGGATCTTCCACAGGGGCTTAACCACCCACTCACTCCTGGAACCAAAGGATCAGCTGCCTGGGTTCAGCTGACCCCTCTTAAAAGGGTCCCTGACCCAGAAGAAGGCAACTTGTCATGCTGGGTTGTGGGTGGCCAAGTGTGGGAGTCACCCAGGGTCTGGAATAACAACCAAGATCAGAAAGCCCTCACAGAGTTCAGTACAGGAGAGCCAGGAAGCCAGAAGATCTGCCCAAGGAGCTGAGTCAGAGATCTGGAGGGTCAGGCAGAGTAAAGAGTCAGAAGACTAGCCAGGTCAGGTCTCTGAGAGGTCAAACTAGGACTTGGGTTAGGGAGAAAATGGATAAGGCCAAACTTGTGGTCTGTAGGCAAGCTGGATCAGGTAGCTGAGAGCCAGCAGAGGTCTAGGCAACAGGGTGGACATGTACCCAGGCTGCCTTGCCCTTGGCTCATGATAGGGCCAGGAGGGCTGGAGCTGGAACTGGCCAATGAGCTAAAGAGAAATCCCAGGGCTCCAGAGAGCTAGCTTTATTTATTGGAATTGCTGAAATATATTCCTTTTTTTGAATGTTATTTGGGCAAATAATATTGTATGCCAGAAGAGCCTTGCTGCGAGGTGTGGGATGGCTTACTGGGGAGATGGCGGGGCATTGAGAGCACTTGGGTGGAGTGTGGTGGTTTGTGCAGGTTTTCATTAATTAGTTGCTGGGGGCTACTGATGTGCTGGAGGGACTGATTAGGTGCAGAGGCCCGAGGCCTGATTTTGAGGCCCAAACAAGCTAGGGAGACCAGCAAGTAAGCGAGGGAAGGTTCATGGGCATTACTTCTGGCTGGGCCAAATCAAGAAAGTCTGGTGATGAGCAAGGCAGAGAAAGCCACCCAAAGTGTCAGTCTAGGAGAACTGAGGGCTGACTCCCAAGATCAAAGGCATAACAGGTGAGATCAAGGGAAGCCAAAGTAAAAACAGGTCAGGCCTGACCACCGGAGGACATAAGCCCTATAACAGGGCTTATGTAAGACCAGCAACAACTTTACTCAAAATACCCTACAGAGCCCAAGAGCCCTGTTCACAGACCAGGTTCCCAATGTGCGAGGCTGTACAAACAAAGAACAAAAAGGCTGTCCCTTCCCCAGGAGCCCATAAGACAAAAGACAATGGATGTAGGGACGTTGGGAAACGCACACAAACAATGAGACATTATCGTTGTGATTCATGCTTGGCAAAGACTAAGGGGCTGAATCAAGTCCAAGCATTATTCCTGCTTGTGGCCAGTCTCATCTTAGCGACCCCCCACTAGAAATGCCTTGTTGCCACACAGCTTGCTTCCTCTCCGCAGCTGGGAATGCATGCTCTTTTTTCTGTTCTGCTCTTTCCTATCATGGATATTCTTCTCAGCTGGATGCACAGTGTGCTTGTGGTCCTCTTTTGGAAAGGTTTGTAGGTCTACAATGAACCATATCACTCAAGGGATCTGCTCTCAGCATTCGCCTGAGTTTCAGGTAATGAGCCTCTCAGTATTACATGATTGTTTTCACTCGTGTTTACCCTTCAGCATTAACAAAGCTCCGGGAGAAGGATTCAATTTCCTTCTCACATATCCTGAAAAACATTGCTTATTAAATTCTGAGCTACCATATAACAGGGCACATTTTGACTGGCAGGATCTCTTTTATTGCTGGGGATATGCAAAGGGAAGGAGACCAGCTAGACTCTCCAATGGCACATGAATTTGTAGGCCGGCAGTTTGATGCAACACCTTTTTACTTGCAAATGGGGCACATCTGATCTGGAGTCAGTGAGCTACAATAAACCTACAGCTCTGTGTGAGTGCTTTCACATAGTGACTTTTAAGTGTGTTTCAGACTGCAAAGGATGACACTCTTTCAAAATGAGACAGCAAAGGACTGAAGCTATTCATTTTGGGGTTTTTTTTATTGATACTTGCCTTTCAAATCACACACACACACAAAAAGCAAAAAACAAACACTGAGGTGTGAAATGGGAGTGCAATATTATGACCATTCCAGCACTTCATATATCCAGGGAACACACTATTAATCAATGCCAGAAGCAAAAAGGCCAATAGCTGTTTTGCCACCCATTAGGACTCTTCAGCCTTTTGGTGATTCCTTTCCCTTAGGTCCTCATTAAAATACACTAATCACCAGAGCATCTTTCAGCCTTGTGCTCTCTCCAGGGAAGGGCATTCTGGTTCTGCTTCTAATTCCCCAGGTCTGATTCTTTTCTCATCTTTTGTGTTGTAAATCAGCAGTAGCTCTACTGAAACTGGTGAAGTTACACTGGTGTAAAATCACCGTAAGAGAATCAGGCCTGAAATTGGCATTTTCACATCACCCAGAAATTACTATAAGCTCAAGTCCACTAAAACAAACTGAGTGTGGTGCAATGAAAGCACGCTTTTGCCATAAGAATTGGAGCATCTGCTGGTTGAGGCACTAAAACTATGGGGTATCTGCAGCAGCATAGACCTCTTCCTGTCCCAGAGGAAGGAGCTTAAACTCCTGAGTATGGTGGTGGAGACTCCTTAGAGGGCATTTCTAAGGCTTCATCATATGATGGCAGCACAACCTGGAAAGAGGAAAAGATCAGACTTACTCTGGAGAAACATGAATATTGATCTTTTTTTCGGCATTCCCTCATGTTTCTGAAATGGTTTCTCAGTATCTCTACACTCAGCCTCATGCTACTGTTAATATGATGACCGATGAAATACGTAAAAATACTGACATTCAAATTAAACTTTGGATTTAACACCCCACTAAAATGAATAGGGACGTATCATACCTCTCAGGCTCCCGTACAATAACATGCTTGAATTTGAATTGAATAGCTTGAATTGAAGCAAGAATATGCGTGCTTAAATTTAAATGTGTACTTAAAGGCAAGCATGCAAGTCATCCTGAGGACTTCACTGGGATTTTTTGTAAGCTAAATCACATGCTTAAGTCCTTTACTGGACCAGGGCTTTATTATTTTAGGTTTGCAGAAGGCATCAAGGCATCTCTGCATTAAGTTTATTCCATTTATCTTCTACAGGGGAGAAGACTTGATTCACCTGTGCATTATTCCAGCTGTTACATTGCTATTTCCCTAAGTCATATTACATCACATTAAAACTGAGATAACATAGAAGACAGAGCAAGGTGGTACTTTATAACCTAACTTGTTCACTGAAGTATGAGCTTTCTTAGGCTATGCCTCTCTGAATGAGTTGGTCTATAAGGTGACACAGTGCCCTGCCTTCTGCCTAACTTAATAGTAACATGGATAACTAACTCAGACTGTTTAATGTTTGTAAATGAAAACTTCTCTGCGGCCGACTGCATTGCCAGAGGGGTGAAGGCAATGTGGACAACATGCACTTCATCTACCTGCATCCTGCCCTTTTGTGATGAAATCCAGGTACCACGTTTCTGAACTCACCTTTGCAGCAAACTCTGGTGCAAATTTCACCTCCTGTCTCCTGCTGGCCTTGATGTACTTGTAGCATCTCCAGACACATCTGAACATGAAGGCCTGAAAATCAAAGGGGAAAATACACCTGTCATCACATTGCTGCATTTGGATGCCATGGCGTTGCCAACTGCAATATCACCATAGACCTGCACAGCCTGGCCCTCATCCCTGTGGATCAGAGCTGCCTTAAAAAGTGGGTGCTAGATAGTCTTTCATCCCAAATCAGCTGCATCTGCCTAAGTCTTTCATCTGGAAGATGAAAGCTGTTTGTGTGCTGAGCAGCCCATAGATGGCTTGATTCTGCGAGATGAAGTCAATAGCACAATTTAGGGCGTTAGAGTCAAACATGTGCTTAATGGCCTGGCTAGATCAAGGAGAAAGGTGCTCAGAAGGACTGAGCTGAGCCCAGAACTGGGAGGAAAGTAAATGCGTTTCTGCTTTAATTTAATTTTTCTGAGTGGGCACTGGCCCAGACATTTCAATTGCAGAAAAGCACCATGGACCATAAAGTCTACAACCCAACCAGTCAGCAGGAAGGCCAAGGCTCCCCTTCCTACAGGAACTGATTCGAAAGGTCTGCTCATTCAAGGAAATATTATATTTTCCTTAGTTCAACAGGTTTTCTTGTTGGTGAAATACCCTCTGCCCTTGGAAAGAGTTATGGAACACAATAAATAAATAGAGTTTTTTCTAAGAAAATGGATCAATTGACAGATGGTGGCACAAGAAAATAAGCAAGACCTGTGAAACATACCTTATTAAATCAATATTTTCCTTAGTCTGTGTAGCAAGGCAAAGTTGTGTGCCTCTTATTTTTACTGGCATGAGAATGCATGTTAAAAAGACGAATGCTGGGCTTTTCAAAGGAGACTAAGGGAGTTAGATGCCCAAAGCATGAAGCACTGAGACAGCTGCATTTTTCTGTAACAATGCAGATCACAGAGCCCAAGATGAAGGGTATGAGAACTGAGGACAAATAATCTTGGTTGATAAAATCTGGCTGTGGAACAAATTTCCAAAAGGAATGAAGCAATTTCAGGGGCTGGCCGTCTTTAAGAAACATTGTCAAACCTTTCTTTTTAAATGGGCTTTTCTGCTCAAAGACTGTCATTCACAACAGTGGTATTTTCACTGTCTAGTCAACTCAGCCAATCTAACCCCCCCAACCCAAACACACACACACCCTTATTCTGAAACAAGTGAGTTGAAAATTAAGTAGATAAATAAAATTAAAACCCCATAAACCTGACTCAAAAAGAGGGGTGTTTTTCCCCCAAAAGAGAGCAATCCATCAAGTCTACTTGGGATTTAATTTCTGCTTTGCATTTATGTGGAAGGAAGCCAGATGCTATGGGCTCCGATACAAGTGCAGAGAGGCTGCTCCGACACACCGTAATTCCAGCACATCAGAGCAGAATTGATTAATCGAGTCTGCTGGAGCATGGTAATTACCGCCCTCCAGCAGACTCCAGCATCACGTGTATCACCATCCCCATGCTGAAAAATGGCAGTGGGGTGCTTTAAACTAAGCTCATTTGATGGTTTCAGTTCAAAGCGACTCGCTGACATTTTTTAGAGTGCAGCTACGGATACATGTGGTGCTCCAGGTGTCTTAATGAGCACAGCTCTCAGAGCTCCACTAATTAAAGCACCCCCTTCCTCCCCTCCAGCATCCCAGAGCATGTTTATAAACACCCTATGGTGATAGATAGCGGTAAAACAACCCTAAAAGAAAGAGAACCAGAGCGTGCGTTCTTTTGACAACCTCAGCCTATTAGTGAAAATCTATCAGTGATAGCACGGATCAGGACAGCGGTAGTGAAGGTGGTGATGAAATTTGTCAGAGCTCAGCCCGGTGTAGGTAACAATGGAGTCCTAAACTGAAAATCAGCATCTCCTTGACAGTTATCCCTGTGGCTAGTTGAGGAAGAGGGAGCCTTTGAATTCTTGATCACTGCATGTTTGGATAACTCAGAGAAAGGTGGAGTTGAAAATCTGTCGTTAGAAATTGAGTCGGAAATGCAGTTACGGCAGGGCCACCGGAGCTGGATTTGCAAGTGCCAGTTCTTGGTGGCATTCTGAATCAGGGCTTCTGCAACCTTCTGCTTACCATGGCAAGGGGTGAGCAGGCTTTGTATTGGTTAACCCTTCTGTTAAGATTATGTCTGAGCCTAACAGCTGTGTGAATACATACAGGATATTAAGTCTCCCATTTGCAATATGATCAAAAGGAGTTAGGCACCCTTCTACCACTGAAATTCAGTGGGTTTGAAGATATAACTCTTTTAAGCTCCCTAGAGTATGCCCATCTAAAATCCAGGATGTCCTTGTGTCTATGGTGCATGAGGGAAGGAATGGTCCTACTCAAGGGCCTGGTCAGATGTAGGGAAGCTGTGCTGGAGGAAACGGTGGGAGGTTGGAAGCGGTGACAGCTGGGTAGAAGGAGAATGAGCTGGGTGGGCAGTCACTATCAAAAAGGGAGGTATTAGCATGGGCTGGCAGAGGGCTGAAAACTTACTGATGCCGTGCTGAAAAGAGATAGGAGTTACAGGTGGATGAAGAGAGGATGCCAAAGTGAGTGAGGATTAAAACTAGCTATGTCTAAGGCATCCAGATCCAGTGTTACTAAAAAGATATGCACTCTATGGCTTATTTCCCTGCCAGTTACTGTGTCACTTGGAGCTCTACTAAACCTGGCATAAGGCAGACGATGCCAAGTAGTTAGCCAGCCTACCCAACTCACCCAGCAACTGCATGGCATTTGCAGTGTGAGGCAGTACATTGTGGATCTTTGGATGGGCAAGGTGCTATCAAATACAATGGGACATGGTTCTCAGCCATCAGGCCCAGGTAGCATTGGACTGAACTGGGATGGAGGGTTGTGGGTGGAGGGGTGGAGGAGAGGGAGCAATTTCAGGAACAGAACAACAGGGCAACACCATGTCATATTATCTTCAGTGCCAGCAGCGGACTGGTTGGGGAATGTTAAGATGGCAAGGCCTGGCCTCATGCTAATAATATTAGCCATACTCAAATACTAAATACTAACAAATACTAAATACTAAATACTAACAAATGAATGTGAAATAAATCCTTACTGCCTCCCATTCCCCACCACAAATCCTAGCTTTACTGCTGAAAAGTTTCTGCACCCTTTGTATTCTGGGGATTAATAGGGGGCTATTAGCTTTATGATGCAGTGTATTCACACTGCAGCATCTAAAGTGTAGGTAGATGGGGAAGCAACTCCTTTCTGATGTGCCACGCAGTCATTGCCTATCTCCCCTTCCTCTTGAAACCCTTTAGCTTGCAGAGAAATTGGGCATAATTCATCTGGGAAGTAAATCAGTTTATTATGGTGTGCTTGAACCGTGAAGCTCTATCAGGCTAACATGGGTACAACAATGCAGTTAGCATTCATATTCAGCTACTTCCACTGCCTGGCTCCAGTGATCAGGTATCCACTTATTGCTGGGTTAACAGGGGACACTTTTCAGCAACAGTCGTACCTCTGAAAACTTAATCATACTTCCAGCATGTCTCTCTTGAGTCCTGTGCAACAGCAACAACAACCCTGCGTATATTCAAGTGCTGTATAAGGGCAAAAGCCTTCTGCACTTTATATGCCAAAGTGGCATGGATGCAGCTAGGTAAGTGCAATTTTAGGCGCGTCCACAGTTTCAGGTTCTATTTCTCCCCGTGGTGCAAGAGAATCACCCTGTGTATGTATCTCCTGGAAACAAGCCAGTAGGGTAGGAGAAGTACCCTCCTGTGTATGGTGGTTAGGGCACTTTTGCAGGGAACAGGAGACCCAGTTATCAAGCCCTTTCATGCAAAGGGGAGTGGAGGTGGGGCCTGAATCTGTATCTTGTGTTTCTCATCAAAGTGCTCCAACAAGGCTGGAGGATAGATATTACCCAGATTATGTCCAGCCAGGCTGGCCCACTTCACCATTCATTTAATATGCATTGGATAAACAGCACTGGGAAGCGCTCCTGCCCAGCTGGGAGCACAGGCCCTGGCTAGACCCTGATACCCGCTCCCTTTGAGGGGGGCACACAGCTCATTGAACCACATGCCTTCTCCCTTGCCCTCTTCCTTCTGACCTTATACCTCTCCTCTCTTGGCTGTCTAGGAGGAATAGATGCCACGTACTTGCCCCCCACCATCACTACTCAATCCCTCAACAATCATCTGTATTTCAGTTCAGTGGGGTGACTGGGAACAGGGCCCATTACTGATCCTGGATTTCACTAATGGGCCCTGCTCCTGATCACCCCACCCCTAAATTACCAGCCCTTGACAACCACCTAACATCACTCTGTGGGCAAACCTGACCAGAGGGCCATATGTTTGACACCCTTGCTGTGATTAATAGCCTTCCTGTAGGCTGAATCATGTTTTGGAATAGCACATCCATAAGAGACCTCAGGGGCAGTAACTGAACATTAGAAGTCAAACAGATGGCTCCAGATGTACAGAAACAGCATTTAAATGGAAAGACAATAAAAGCCTGTAATGGGCCATTAAACAAGGCAATGGATACAAAAAGATATGGGCCTGATCCAACATGCATGCAAATGCCATCCTATGGGGAGCAGCGAATTGAAACTGATGGGCCTTAGTGGGTCAAATGACTCTTCTAGATTGAAAATGTTTCAATTTGGTACTGTGTCCCTCATGAAAACTTTATCAGACAAAACCAGTCTCCAGTTCCAATTGCCCTGGCTAGCTGTGTTTTCACCTTGCCATCAATTCCTGCATCCAGGCTGCAAGAAACTGAAAGGATTAGCACCGCACTCAGACTGCGGAGCGCCGAGCAATTTCCCTGCGTATGGTCCTGGGGCAAAGTTGTGTTCTGCTGTCAATTATCGGTTGTCAGATTCACCTGGCACTGCCATGGAGATCACGAGCCCTGGCAGAGGCGAATATAAGCTGAAAGAACATCCTTATAGTGAGATCAATTAGGGGGAGGGACAGCCTTGTAGGGTTTTAGCATAACACCCAGCTCTTCCATCAGAAACTCTCAATATTTTACATGTCACAAGTGAAAGTTTTAAGATCACCCCTTCCTTAGACCCTTCACCAAAGAGAACAGTCATGAACCCTTGAAATGTATTTCTTCCCCCCTCACTGTATATCTCAGTCCTCCGCTAACTTACATCTCTGTAATGCCACTGATTGCAGCAGAGTTATCCTCCACGTGCACCATCCAAGTGCTCCCTCCATCTTTGCTTAGACTCCTCTTGCGCACAATGTGTTGTGGAGCAAACAACCATTTTAAATTCAGTTGCTACCGTTACACCTCCCCCCAGCAAAGAATGAGATATCCCTGGGTACCAACACCATGCATAATGAAAGAGGTAAATTATTGATGCTGTTATAGGCCACCTGTTCACCCAGTACAAATTGGCTTAGTTGCACTGAAATGTTATGGGTGTAACACACCCATACTGGTACTATACTGGTCCAATATATTTCCATTTCTGAAGGTTTTATTCATAATCACACCCCTTTCTGCCTATCATCTCCAATATGAAAAGCCATGGTGTGTTACACACTCATCCAGTTAACCATGTAGTAAATTCATACTGATTTCTATTTGCCAGGATCATTAGGAGTTTTACTGGGATGCCAGAAGTGCAGTGCCAGGCAGGTTTCTGGACCATTCCCAGGCCCCAATGCTTGCCATTTATGCAAATATTAAGAAATATGATGAAGTCATGTCTGGAGTGCAATCAGATAAGACATTGTGCTTCATACCAGCTAGTCTGGCTGCTTGGGAAGAATCTTAATAAAAAAATTCTCCAGCTTACAAGTAGCATTTTCATGCAGATAACATCTGCTAGAATAACTGAAGAAGTCTGCGGTTTTCTTAACTGGTCTGAAACCAGTCAATGAAAAATCTGTTCTCTGAGCTATCAAAGCAGGAAGAATAGAAAACTCCACTGTGAAATAGTTTTCTAAATGGTAAGAGGGATTGAGCAGCTTGTGGTTTTTAATTAACTTTAAGGACAGCATAGCTCTCCTGACATTGATGTAGTTGCATTGATTTACCCCAGCTGAATATCTGACCTCTTGTCTATTGATATGATTTATTTTGGCATGCAACATCAGAACGGTTTCTTATCTTTGTTTCCAAACTCATTATGCCCTTTTGAGGTTGACTTCCTAGTGACACCTATAAATAGTGTAGAGAGATAGAGCCTTGTAAAAAATTTATTTCGTATTTGTTGTTTACGGAGTTATAGAGCAGAATAATGTGAGTAGCCACCCTCTCATATATGTATCTCTGTGGTTTAAGATCTGTCCTGATATGCATGACTCCTGTTAAACTAAGTGAAAACTCTTACTGAGAGCCCTTCACTGGCAAGATATGAGAGGCGAAACAAATTCCTCTTGTCATAAGTCACGCAATGCACATCAAACTTTACTCATAGCATACCAGTTGATATGGGCAGTTACCTTGAGGAGAAGGACAGCAATGAATGCAATGGAAAAGATGATCATCACTTTGACATACTCCTCAGAGGACAGCTTCTCATGGCTTGGCAAAAAGCTCTGTAAAGGAGGGAAGAGTCTGTAACAGTTATATTTAGC
This sequence comes from Caiman crocodilus, assembly GCA_030014935.1. Classification (NCBI taxonomy): domain Eukaryota; kingdom Metazoa; phylum Chordata; order Crocodylia; family Alligatoridae; genus Caiman; species Caiman crocodilus. The sequence goes on from JAGPOW010000145.1 coordinate 3,304,410, forward strand.
CATTCAGATGTCAAATGCAAAATTGTATGTTGGCAGTTTCGATCTGAGTCTTTGCTTTAGCTCATCTCCTGGAAGGTTTGTGCAACTTTAGGACGGTTTGATTCTTGTGAGGTACTAATAGAATAATTCAAGTGATATTTTTTTTTTCTTTTCCAGTTCATAACCATGTGTTTGCTAGAGTTTTCCAGCCTTTATCGAGAGGTTTACTGACACCTGGCTGGATCTTGAAGACTATCTGAACCCATTAGGATAGGGATGTATGGAACCGTAGAGGCAAAATCCCTTTCTCAGACCAGCCAAGGCAGATCTGGAGTTGGTCAGGATTTTTAAGAGCTGGTCAGGATTTCAGTGCAAATGTTTAGAAAAAATATTTTCAATGTAATGACCAATGGAAGCACGCAAGGATTATCTCCTGTGGCTGTTGAATCTCTATCTCTAGAAGATTTTAAGAGTTAGTTAGACAGATACTTGCCTAGAGTGGTTTAGCCAGGGATGATCCTGCTTTGAGCAAAGGGGTTGGCTAAATGACCTCTGGAGGTCCCTTCTAGCCCTATGCTTCTGTGATTCTACAAAAGCTGAAAAATCTGAAATATTTCAGCTGAAGTAATGCCTTGGTGGCTCAAGACTATTGTAGTGGGTTTATCTTAGCTTTCTATCTTCTTCAGTACTACATCTCCCATGATGCACCACTGACATACCTCTCAGAGAAAGAAGTCAGGGAAGTATGATAGTTTCCTCAGTACAGCATGACCTGGGAGATAGTCTGGCTGGGGAAAATGGGGACATAAAGCACCATGGTGGCATTTCAGAAAAGAAGCAGATCAGTTTCCAGGTGTAATATGTGGATTTCAGCTTAGCCCAGTCTCCCTCCATTGCAGATAGTATGTGCTCACAAAATGTACACCAGCAAAATGTGTTGTGCATTTAAGAAGTGACTGCATCAGCAAACTCTCATTTATGCAGGTAAAGCGTACTGCCAATGACTTCTTGTCACTGAGCAAAACAGGCCTTCGAATCCTGCTGCAAAAGCAAGCATTATAGTAGTATTCACTTCCTTGCAATAACAGGAAACATTGGAAAAACTGTTTGCTGGTTTGCAAGATATACTAAATCAGGGGTTGTCAACTGGGGGTACCCCTCCCCGACTCACTCCATGTCCACCTGCCAGGGGTACACTGATCCAAAACCCCTTGTACTAAATCATAGGATGGCATGCATCGCCCCGGCTCAAGATCACCGATTATTTATTACTTACCGAGTTATTCGTGGACTTGAAGCTGAGATATGCTGGTACCTCCATGTATGAACTACAGAGAGTTAAGACACTCAGACAGAAATCCAGTAACTGCATAGCATGGAAGGGAAACTTTGTTTGTCCTTGTTTCAGGGACTGAAATGTCAGAGAGATCAAGGCATTATTTGGGGTTAAAAAAAATGACATTACTAGGTCTTCTATAAATGTAAAAGCCTGATTTTCCTTTGGGTCCCAATTTGGGACTTATTTTCATTCATATCCCCTATCTTTTAAGCCACTCCTGCAGTGTAAGCTGATTTCAAGTGGGCTGCTGTAAAGTGGCCTTAGCAAGACTCCTGCTTTTTGCCTCATCATTTATACTAAGGTAAGAGTGGGCATAGCACATTACTAAATCAGAATGGTTTTGATATTACATTGATTGTGCATTCTAGCAATCGACTTCACAGGATGTGAGTGAGTAGTGAATCAGTCCTGGAAGCTATAAACATTAAAAAAAAAAAAACCCAAAAAACACAATACCAAAATAAAATGTGTCAGCCACATTTTTTCAGACATGAGGCCTGAGTGAATTTTGGACACCAGAATCCATATGTTAAGTACCTAAAAGCAGTCCTGAATTTCCATTAAGAACACTGTGGCCAGAGTTGCTGGATACCTACTTACGGGAGCTGCTCATGTTCAGCACTTCTGAGAACTGCCCACTTACTTTGGTGTCTAAATATAATTGTAATACCTATTGGTAGACCTGCAGTTTTGATGTTTGCCTAAAATGTAGACACATGCACATGTTGAGTTATCTATAAGATGGGGAAAGATTCACTGCTGCAGTCTGTCTTTAGATTACTCTCCAGTCCACCCGCAGACCTCTCACATGTCATAGTTTCATAGTAGCTAGAGTCAGGAGGGACCTGAACAGGTCATCTAGCCTGATCATCTAGTCCATCATCTCAGACACAAACATAAGCCTGGCTTTGCTCCAATCTGGCATTACTTCACCTATAACTGTAAATAAATTAATCAAGCATGATAAATCAGCACTTCAGGTTATAGAAAATGTGATTAACATGAAATGATGAGCCCTCCATTAGGTTTGTGATTCCTTCGGGGCAGCTTCACAGGGGCAGAAGAATTCAAACAGGCTTGAGTGAAATCTGGCCTCACTGAAGTCCACAGCAAAATGCCCATGAACTTGGAAAGGGCTCAGCACTTTAACCTTCCCTACCCAGTTGGATAACTAAGTCAAGTGGCACCAGGCTATTTTATGATCCCACCACAATAGCATCTGAGCACCCCTCGTCTTTATGGATAGTCCTCCTCCAAATAGTGCTGCCCTACCTCCCAGGATTATCTGCCCAAATCTACAGGCAGGAAACTGCAGTGCAGAGGCCGAGGCACAGTTGACATTCTGAAGTTTTGCCAGTAGAGCGATGGCAGGGAAAAGGGTGAAAAAATCCCTTACTAGAATAATTATGCTGACATCAAAACCATGGAGACACTGTCATACCATCAAAAAAAAAATCCCTTTGCTGGGATAATATATCCCATTCCGGGGTCTGATATAAATTCACCAGCCCAAGGACACACTTGCTGGTGTAAGCATTATCTCTACAAGGTAATGTTGCTTGCTGAGCTCTACCCACAATCCTGCTTAATTGTATACAAGCCCTGAATGACCTGCCCAAGATTACACAGGATGTCTTTGGCGCAGCTGGGAATCAAATACAAGGTTCCTAATCTCCAGGAAGTGCCTTTATTATTGGACCAGACATCATTTATTTCAGAGGCAAAACACGCTGGTTCTGCACCCTGGGCAGCAGCCAAGGCTGGGTCAACAGAAACAGTAGGAGCTGCCATTCTTATGTCTCCTCTAACTCAGTTCCCAGTTGCCCCCATCACCTACCACTACGTATGCTACTGCCGTCTCTTTTTTATGGCTGCATCTAGTTTACCAGGTTTGAAGTTCTTCCTCCAAAAGTGGACAATACATGAACTATCAAAAGAGCACAAGCCACTCCATAAATTAATCTAACCCAATACATGTCTTACTGCTCCTGTGCCACATATTCTGGGGGTGCCATCACATATGGTGCTGTGTGTGTGAATATATATATATATTTGTGTGTGTATGTGTATACACACACACACGTACATATGTATATATACATAGATATGGATATACCTATATATGTATCTATAGATATATATCTATATCTGTGTCTATATAGATATAGCTATAGCTATAGATAGATATATCGATATTGATGTAGATATAAATATCGGGGCCCTGACATGCTAAAATGTGGTCTCATGATTTCTACCTACCATATGGCTAACAGATAGGATTGCAGGGACTTGTATGTAGGAACTGAAGATTGTGAGGAAGCTGAGGAGAAAATCCATGATTTGCAAAGCCATGAATGGAACCAGGAGGCGTTCTCTGTTCTGCAAGAAGAGAAGCAGGCAACAGTTATTATTATGTCAAGCAGCGGACTATAACTGAGTTTGAATGGCTGAAGGGGAAACTATTAATCTAAAGCACTGAACAAGATGTGTATTACATGCACATAACCCCACCCTCGTGATAGGTGTGCTAAACATGGGCAGTCAAAGTTGAAAATGTTGATTTTTTGACAAAAAATTGAAAACAAGACCAGTGCAATTTGTGAAAATCTGCATCTCCATTATGAGGTATAGTTGGGTGTCTATGTTTTCCTTCTATAAAAGCCAGGGATCATGGCCAGACTCCATCTCCCATGACACTTCCATGACTCCATCTTCTCTATTAAAGAGGGGAGTTAGCTGCATGATGGTAGTTCTTGACTCTTGTATATTATGGGTGACAGTCTAGTCTATCTCAGGAGCTTAGCCTATAGAGGAGAATGAGGATATGATGCAATCAAGCTATACCTTCCACAAAGCACCATGATATCAGTGCAAATCAAAGTAGTGAAACCTCAGTGGAAAAATCTACTTTCTCAGTAGAAAGTAGACTTTTAATTTTAAAAGATGGTTTAGACAAAAGCCCAATTTCCTGTCAAAAGGTAATACTGAGAAACTATCTTGACTGCCTTACTAGATGTGTCCTGGCTGTGAATAAGTTTGAAAGTGACTACTTCGGTGAATTTGACACTGCAAATTACAATTAAAAAAACAAACCACACCTCTTTATAAAACTCAAAATAGTTATTCCAGTCCTACCATATGGTTATTATGTTGCACAAACTTTCAGCAGCTCTCTCAGCTACCCTCTCTTTTACCCACAATTTCTCAGTATCTTCAAGAAGCAGTAGTGCTATTCAGAAATGACATACCTTCACCACGCCAAAGAGAAGGTTGAGGCTGATGACAAAGAGCATGATGATCAGCAGGAAGCTGGTGGTGATATCAGCTAATAATAAGAATAAAAAACAGTAATAAAACAACAGCAATGATCAAACACAACTCAGCACAAACACCCCCGTAATTTACAATCAAATGTCCTCATCTTTGCATTCAGCAGGAGTTTTCACTGACTTAAAGGTTGAAGAACTTGGTCTAAGTCAAAGCTTGTAATTTACCACAATGCCTTCTACTCATATAGGGTTGATTTCAGGACCTCCAATACCAAAATCACTCAAGCTAAAAAGGATGGTGCTTGTGTGCCAATGGGGTTGAATGGAATGATTTTTATTCCCAAAGACCCTCACGTAAAGGTAAGTATTCTAGCCCCATGTACTAAACCTGAGTTCCTCTATGATTTTTAAAGTGGGAATTTCTCCAGAAGTCTCCTTCATGCCCAAGAAAGGTAGGGAGCACTAATCTAAGTAACATAGGTAATAGTGGCAACAATTATTCCTTAAGTCTCTCCTTTCCTTCACAGGAATTATGCCTTGGGTCCTGCACTCCAATTTCATTGGGGGTTTTGTCTGGCAGATAGTAAAAGAAGGCAGAGTAGGTATGCTTGAAGAAGTACAAGCCAGGTTTCCTCTCCTCTCCCAGCTCTTAGCCAGCTCTTGCATAATGCCATAAAAGACCCTGATAAATATCTTATGAGAATGTGATCCCTCTGTACAGGACCTCCATTGGTTTGAGGTCTTCTCTACTATCAGAGTGGTGTCTCTTCTGTGATTTATAGAAATAAAAAAGCCAATGGATGAAGAAACCCGGTGCGTGTGTCTCTCTTTCTTCTGTTCTGTTTCTTTCTCTGCATCTCAGCTTTCTCCCACAACTGAGACTCCAGAGATGCCCAGGAATTTCATGAGCAGAGATATCTACATTGTGTAATAAATGTCCGCACACCTGGCAAATGAGTATAAACAGCATTGTGGTGTATGGTAGGGCATGAACAAAACTCACAGTAGGTCTCTGCAGTCTTAGCAAACCAGTTTTATTTGCCAAAAGTATCTTTTCATTAACTTCTGGCCACAACAGAGTTTGTGTCCTGAATGTCGCCAGAAAGGACTTTGAATGACTCCTAACATTTTCTTTGAATGCAAAAAGACCTGCTTCACTTTTATGGCCCAATAAACTGGCCTGGAAAATGCAAGCAAGGATCATAAAAGGGTGCTTTAACAGCCGCACACTCTGATTATCTGGAATGGGATGCTAAGGTTGTTATATTGATGATGCGCAAAAGAGTTGCTTCTGGACAACTGAATTCAAAGGAGGGCAGGATCCACAAGATAAATTAATCTGCTGCTCTGTCAAGCCTGTTCACCTTCAGACAGGAGGGTTTTTTTTTTTCTTTTTTTTTGCCTATAGTATGTAGTCTATCTATACTTCTTTATGCTTAAGTAAGGTACTTTTTTGGCTGATTCTGTCAAAATTGTAAAGACCTCCCCATTGCTCTCACCACATTGACCAATATGTGTTTATTTATTTTAAAAAAGGAAATGAATGCACCCAAAAATTCATTAAGGGCATTCTGGAGATACAACCTGTAATGGGGGTAGATACTGAAAGGCCCAAAGGCCAAGTAAGTGTGTGCCTTCAAGTTGGTTGGGAATGCTTTGACTAAATGTGGGGGTTTTTTCCATAGAAAATGCCAATACGGTATATCAGAACTAAATCTTATTGCAGAAAGACATCATTTTAAGGATCCAGGATAGAAATGCCAATTGCCTTGGCATTTCTAGCAATTGGGGAATCTGAACTTGTTTTTTCAAAGATTCATTTTAGTGTCAAAGCCCCAGGCCCATAAATCAGTCTCTCATACACCTTCTCTGTCCAAATGAATGCTTCTACAAACTATCTACAAACTATCTACAAACTAGGTCTTGCATGAAATGGGAAGGCTGTCATTATTTCTTCACATTCTAAGTAACACCCTTTAATCTGATGCAATATATACATGGCAAGAACTGGGGACAAATAGAAATAAAACTGGTTTGGGGGGCTTTTTTTTCAGGGAGGTCACTATTCTGAAACTTCCTCCACTTCTTTATTTGAAATCAGTCCGAAGATTTTCGCCATGCCTAGCTACATTGCCTCATTTCCAGCTTCTGGAACCAGAGTGGCTGCTTTTGGTGGATTTCTAGTCTGACCAGAAAAGGAAATGCTAGAGAAATCATGAGCAGTGTTATGTAAAATATTTGCGATGACCTGAGAGCTCCTTGAAATGCAAGTGGCTTGGATTGCATTACAAATATGGAACGTACTGGACACGGGGCAGGGAGGGGGGCAGGGGAGATTTGCATACCAAACTTGGCCTTTTTAAGTTTTGTTTTTCTAACAGAGTACTGTTTTCAATCAAAATCATTCTATTTTCCTGAAGAAAATGTTCATGACTTGTAAAATTCGATGTTTTGGCTTGAACAATAGTGTGTTTTGATATCGAAACCACATGAAAATTTGAAATTCCACAGTTGTGTTTTTTTTTGGGGGGGGGGGGGTTTTTTTAAAAAATTAAATTTAATAAGTTTTTTTTCAAATAAAAAAGTATTTTTCCCTGATTAATATTTAATTTAAAAAATAATTTGTTGAAAATATT